>JAFMSR010000015.1:31235616-31738116 GCA_022818135.1 Saxidomus purpurata
GTGTCTAGTTCAAACGCATATTAAATCAGTTAATAAAATTCATACAAGAAATAGTATGTTGATAGCGAACTACTGTACATCTAATAAACGGATGCGCTTCTAGCCTTGACATTTTCTTACTGGTATTAGGTATAGGTTTTAGCAGTGAAATATTCACTGATTGAAAGCAAGCAGTTGGATACTGACCTTGACCCTTGAACTCATTTGAGAGAATGACAGCTATCTCTTTCATCCACATGTTGTCGTTGACCAGGAGATGACGTTTTCCTGTAGAGACAAAATTAAATAGATACGTAATCTGTATAATATAGTGCATAATGCCTTTCTTATATTGATATAGATATTATATTATAGTATACAACTCAAACGTAGTCTTAAAATCTTCGGTCTACTAAAAAACACATATGCACATAATATAACAAGAATATTGTATGCGAGTTCGGTATATAGATGTAACCCAGATCCTGAAAGCTCACTATAGCAATTGAAAACTGCTTTTCAGTCAGCAACAAACAATGCCTGTGTCCCACTACTTGTAGCACAGGTCGAGGTAGAGAGTAGATCAACGATCACTAGACATTTAGGTACTTCATATGAAAACAACATGCAATGTATGCCTTTTATCAAGCCGATCACAATCTTAATACTGGCTAATCAAAGAACAAAAGGCAAATATTAAAATAGATGTTGATGATTTTAGGGGACGGTCTTGATGTCAGCCCTTTTGATTGACATATTTTATCATTCTTCTGTATTGAAAACAACACTAATAAGGTAAACCATTATAGAATCTTTTAATTACCAGATGCTTCCTGTGACGTCATTGCTTTGACGTGTGCGTTGGCTACGTCACGTACATCAACCAATGAGAAGTTGAGTTTTGGAACGAACATCACATTTCTCTCCAAAAGCCGCTTGACAACCTGTTTATAATGACAACATTTGAGATTTAGACACTATTCACTACATGCTTATATGTTTGTCCTCCGTTCCTGTTACCATAGTGGCCTGCATATTCAATACGTGTATATGGACATTTTCACGTATTTCAGCTTTCAGTTTTGTTTAAATAATCTTTGTAAAGCTTGGTCGATTGTGTTTATCTATACAATTTAGCAGCTAGACTACTTGTGTTGTTCCCTAACTTGATTTCCGGTAGGCAAGTTATTGAATAGGCCTAACCTTTTGCTTTGTATAGTTTTCAGACAACTGGCATTATCTTACTTTAGAAACGGAATGGTATGATTCATTTAAAAAAGAGGATATGTATATAAATTTTGTCCCAGATAAGACTGCCTTGCACAACTTTAGAAAAGGCCTAGAAGTACGATGGAAATGAACAAGAAGGTTTGTATTTTACATACATGTATATCGTGCACAGCGCATGAATGTTGTGACATCTTCTTTTTTGGATATAAGATACAACATCCATGCGCTAACCCAACGATATGGCAATGTCTTTATTGCAAATTGATATGTCTATTAAATAACCTGGAAGGTCACTGTTTTAAGCAACATATTCTATACATTGTATCTACATCACTACAGGAACAGACTTTTGTATGTGTTTAAATGAAAAGTTGATTCAGCAACTTGGTATTTCCTGATAAATTACAATGTCTTCATTACATCTCAATCAATTTACACGTAGACATTAGCAGAAACTACATTACGTACAATTACAATGACTTTTATTACATCTCAATCAATTTACACGTAGACATTTGCAGAAACTACATTACGTACTTCTGTGCTTGTACACTGTGCGCCAACGAGTACTGGTCCCATAACGTATCCTGGGTTTACAACAGCCAGCTCTATCTTGTCCTCATCTGAAACCATAATTATATCACGTGGTACTAGAAATGCAAATATGCACCAAAATAAACAAATTAAGTAATAAACCGGTATGAACTATTAGGACCGTACTGTGTTCTTTTCTCTTTCATTTATATTGTTTATAGTCCCGGCCGACCCTGGGATTTTTCCCCGGGTGAACTTGCCAAGACATGTAGATACCAGACCCTAGCTCTTTAACGATTAGACCCCTTGGTTCTTTTACGTGTCCTGTGTATAGCACCGATACACTTGGCACTTCCTCTGGGCTTCTTACCAGTTCACCTCTAGATGGATCGGAAACACTGAAACGCGTTTCTGAAATTCCTAGTGCGCCGGCGTAATGTGTTCTTTCCGTAGCATGTACAGAAAAATTGGCAAACTGTATATAATTTTCTATTTTCTGTTCTCTGTGTTCATGTTGAAATACATATGTGACTTTGGACCAAATATCCCACCTTCCTGTTCACTATGGGTTTTCTTTTTCATTTTTTTTTTCTTTTTCAATTATCCATAGTCTGACCGAAGTCGACTTACAAGTTGAAACGGAAATGTCTTTCAACTTTTTTTTGCTGCGATTTGATCATGTGGCCTGCCTTTGTTTGATACTGATTCTAGATTGTTTAAAGACAATCAATGTACGCTTCAAATTTAGTTTCCTTTGTAACTACTCGTTTTATGCCCTAATAACATTAAAGAACTTTCTCTATATTTTGGAATTGTAACCATGTACCAAGTAAAATCGCCCTGGTAATCAGTTTACAAAAGACGGACCTTCTCTGATAAAAATATTAGGGGTCAAGGAAAGAATGGACAAGTAAAAATTTGGTCAATATCTGCTGTCTGAATAAGGGATTAATCAATGATTTTTTTTGGCTCTCACTGAGGGACTAAATTTCAGTAAGATAAGTACATATTACATTGTAATGCAAGAGTTTGACCATACATTTTAATTAAAAGTTTAAGTGAACAAATATATCCGTATTCAATTATTTTGATATGAATCGGTGACCTACTTTCCGTCTTGACCTAAACTTGACTAAGTTAATTTCTATTTAATAATGTATTTAATAACATATTTTTTTAAGTAAACAGTTGATGGACAATTAGCAGTTCATCAAAGAGATTACAGCTTTAGTTATCACAATCATAATGCATCTAAAACATTTAAGTACAATAAAACACGGTGTTACAAACATTACATTAACTGCTACTTTGTATTTCTGTCTATTTGACACATCTGCCAATGACAAGTAAGTGAATCTCGTTCTCTATCACAGATTTGTTACAGACAAAACGATTTGTAACGTCACCGTAGCAATTGTTCATCATCGTCTTCAGACATACTTATCGTCTGTCTCTTATAATCGGTTTCTTATTGCAAAACGTTTTCTATGTCGCGAGGGAACTATTCCATGTACCTAATAAAAATCACGTAAGTATAATAGTTCTCAGTTAGTTCTGTTTCTCGGACACCGTTAACATTGTATTTCCTAATAACCTCTTGTCTGGTTCCCAGAGACTATTAGTAATTGGTACTGAGTCATAAATAAAGCATGTATTTTAATGGTAAAGAACAATATTGTATTCTGCTGCAGTTTTTATCTGCAGGATTCAGACGGGTTTATAATCATGTTCTCATTTCAAGCAGTTAGCATTTCGATACTAGAAGTATAACAGTCAGAGGTATTTGACACAGGCGCGTTTTGCAATTCCAGACAGGCTGCAGTAAGAATACAAGCTACTGACAAGACATCTGTAAATATATTTGTTTTGAACATCAAATCACTGCCATTGATCAATGTTTAGACGCATCATGCAAAGTAAAATCAATTGTGCAACGAGCAGAAGGAAGGCAGCTTCAAACTGAATTCCATAGAAACTTGTCAATCAATACTGTTAAAGCAGATAATTTTGCATATCTTACCTATCGAGGAAAACTAAATTCAGAAGTACTTAAAAGTATTTTTGAAGTTAGAACATTTTTGAAGAAATAGATGTACATTTTTTTTTATTCCAATGTCCACTCTTTCACAGGGTCTTAAGTTTATAATTTATACTAATTTATTTTAGCTCGATTGTGAAGAAAGCTTTTAACTTATCGAGTCACTCTCGATTCCGCTTCCTGGAAAAACCAGTACTGGTGTCATATGAGGAGATACGGTCGTGACTTTGGTTGGGCTCGAACCCGCAACCTCCGGGATGAGCACAGTGGGTCTCTCGCAGATTTGCAAATTTGCAAACGTATTTTACTTTGGCACACCTGGTAATTCTTTGACATACTCCCATGCAGCTTTCTCTGCCATCACCTTACTCTTGCCACACCCATCGAGTTTCTCTGCCTCCATCCAATCCTCCTCTGTATACACTTTGTTTGGTTCTGCCTGTCCGTCTAGAAAAACAAACGAACTGTTAAAGAAAACCCAAGAAAATATAAACTTTAAAAGTCTGTAAACAAATATTGCAGACATATTTTGGTAAACAGTGATATGCACTTTATGAATTAAAGTGTACAGTAACCGACTAAGCATAAGACTTTGCAGTAACAAAACATGAATCTGTTTACAGTTACTTGAATCGAAATGAAACTGTAACAAACCAACAGACAAAGCTTTGAACATTTAAGTCAATAATATACATTCACTAGTACATACATTTGGAGGTGAAGGTTTTTTATGATTGGGACACTAGCTTAAACATTATCCAGACGTCAACAGCTAACAATGCATGTTATTAATACAATATATAAATATTATTAAACGCCAAGTGAGCAAACAGATGAAAAAAATAATCACGCGTTAAAATACGTTATCTGCCTATGAACACACTGCAGATCGGCACAGAAGATTTATTCAACAGTAAACAAAAGTAAGACAATACTTCATAGAATTACCCGGTGTTTAAATCAGTCGATCTATCAAAAATTTATTTTTCTTACACGGTGTTTTAGCTGTTGACATTCCCTTGCACAATACGACCCACACATCTGATTTTAAAAAGATCACCTGACAACATGGTTTAGATTTAATTTAGTTGAATTAATGTATTGTTGAAAACAGCTTTCATGGAACGTAACCATGGAAGTAATAATTGCAGTGCAAACCGTCATAAGTTCTTTCATCTCATGCATAATTCATATATCTATCAGGTTTACATCTAGAAATATCAAGAAATTATCAGCAGGATATCAACGTCAGCACCTTCATACATTCAGGATAAGATAGGGCAGCATGTGTAACATGATACACAGTATTAAGGTTGTTACTATTCTAAAAAAAAAAAAACCTTTGGGTAAAAGTCTACTTGATAAAAGTTCCATATACTTCTGTCATACTGCTTCTCCAGATTAGTCAATGCAGAAACATTAATAATTAGGGATCTACTTACAGAATACGGCGACACTGGAGCTTGTGAGGACGACTTTCTTCACAGACTTGGCTTGAACACATGCTTTCAGGATGGCTTGGGTCCCTTCTACAGCAGGTGTTATAATCTCGCTCTCGTCCTTTGGTGATTGCGCTGGGTATGGACTGGCAACGTGAATTACGTACGTCATGTCCTTGACCGCTCTAAAAATTGAGAAAATATATTCAATCCTGTAAAACAATAAGTTACATCAATTGGTCGAAACAACTGTTTAAAAGTTTAAGCTACGCAGTCCAGACTGTACTTAAGTGTCCTGTCAAACTTCAGTCAAAAATCTGACTGCTTTACGTTCGTTGGTACATACTTTGAGATAAGATTCATTTTTATTTTGCTTATTCCGCTCAGCTGTTCAGAATTCTGTCATATGTTTTTCTAATTGTCTCGATCGAAATTTGCTTGCGAAATGCACCTATAGTCATGACCAGGGAAACACTTCTGCTCTTGGCCAAATTGGATAATAACCATTCTATTTTGATAGTCTAGGCAAAAACATAATTTCCCCAAAGCTACTATCTGTTGACAAAGTTAGTTTTGTAAAGTTAATCTAATGACGGTGTAAATCTCCATTATCCATCAGACTAGGCGTCCGGGAAATGCACTCAGCTCTTCATGGCGCTTTATGTGTTGCGAAAATGTGTCTCGTCGCGAATTGTCTTTCCCGTTCCCTTTTTAAGCAAGTTTTATTGCAAATTATCGATCGGTTAATTACAGACTGCGGATATTACGTAGGTAGTTACTCCTTTTTAGCAGAACGAATATGTGTGACAAGGACATCATAATTATTACAATGTCAAAGAATATGATCCATTTACAAACTCCGTTCAAACTGCAATGTGTAGCCATACGTAGGTTAATGAAATTAGGATTTAACGTATTTATTACAATAACAAGAGGGCCAAGATGGCCCTATATCGCTCACCTTGGTACAAGTCCACATGCCTGAAGGAAGATCACTAGATAATGTTATATACCAAATAAGTTTTCCTATATACGCCTTTGTAAAACAAATGATCCCCCCGGGCAAGGTCAATTTTGACCCCAGGGGCTTAATTTGAACAAATTTTAAGAGGTCTACTAGGCAATGCCACATGCCAAATATCTAAGCTCTAGGCCTTGTGGTCTCAAAGAAGAAGATTTTTAAAGTTTTTACTATATAAGCCTATGTAAAACTAAGGACCCCGTGCGGGGTCAATTTTGATCCGAGGGTCATAATTTGAACAATCTTGGTAGAGGTCCACTAGCCAATGCTACATGCCAAATATTAAGCTCTAGGCCTTGTGGTTTCAGAGAAGAAGATTTTTAAAGTTTGTCCTACAAAGCCTATGTAAAACTAAGTGACCCCACGTGCGGGGTCAATTTTGATCCGAGGGTCATAATTTGAACATCTTGGTAGAGGTCCACTAGCCAATGCTACTGCCAAATATCTAAGCTCTAGGCCTTGTGGTTTCAGAGAAGAAGATTTTTAAAGTTTTCCTAGATATCCTATGCAAAACTAAGTGACCACCCCCGCCTGGGGTCAATTTTGATCCGGGGTCATAATTTGAACAATCTTGGTAGAGGTCCCTAGCCAATGCTACATGCCAAATATCAAGCTCTAGGCCTTGTGGTTTCAGAGAAGAAGATTTTTAAAGTTTTTCCTAGATATTCCTATGCAAAACTAAGTGACCCCCCACCCCGCGGGGTCAATTTAACCGGGGTCATAATTTGAACAGTCTTGGTAGAGGTCTACTAGACAATGCTACATGCCAAATATCTTAGCTCTAGGCCTTGTGGTTTCAGAGAAGAAGTTTTAAAGTCTTTCCTTATATATTCCTATGCAAAAACAAGTGCCCCCGCGGGGTCAATTTTGACCGGGGTCATATTTGAGCAATCTTGGTGAGGTCCACTAGACAATGCTACAGCCGAATATCTAAGCTCTAGGCCTTGTGGTTTCAGAGAAGAAGATTTTTAAAGTTTTTCCTATTTGTTGCCATACACCAGAGTTCTGCATGGATGGATTCTTTGACTTTTGGTAGAGCTTCATGCAAGGAACTTCCTGCATAGTTTTATCACATGGCCTAGAGGTTTCAGAGGAGATGTCTTTGAATCAAAATGTTGACGGACGACGGACGACGGACAATCATCGATCAGAAAAGCTCACCCTGGCGTAGCCAGGTGAGCTAATAATATGCTACTTCCAACTAGTAAAAGTGAAGTTCCTGTATTAAAGCTAATCTTCAGTCTACGAAAATGTCTTATTACGGAAATGGTCTCATTACTAAGACAATTTTACTATGAACTTGACCATTTCGAGAGATGTCTTACTATCGAATGGTTTTCATATCGGAACATGACTGCTGTTTTAACATGCCTATAAGTTGTTGTAATATATAATACCGTGACTGTTTTCTTTGTTGCCATAGCAACCTTTTGTTTAAAAGCGTCAAGAATTTATGGACAGCTACTTACGGTTCCCATGATTCTGTCTTGGTGAGATCGGCTTCTACGAGTTCGAGTTTGTACGCTGCTTCAGGACATAAGTTCTGGAGTCTCTCAACCTTCTCCTTGTCCTCAAGCGACCTCAGCGTTCCTCGTACCTGGTACCCTTCTTCTTGCAGCTGTTTAATGATATGTGTTGCAATGAAACCGCCCGCGCCGGTAACCAAACAACCTGAAAATACACAAATATATAAATGTTAATATGATTATTATATATTATAATTAATAACATACGTACAGACACAATGAAACTTAAAATTATACAATACAAACATGTATGGAACCATTCTAAATTAGAATAACAACATACTAATTAGCAAACTGAATTTACACAGATACTATAAACCGGTATTATATATAATCTGTTTTGAACAGCTTTATAAAGAATTACATAAACTAAAGGCACTTTTTTCTTCTTCTTTTTTTCGATTGTCCAATCGGAGACTTCATGTGTGGTAATATTGGTATGTTTTAATAACTACATAGGATTTTAAGGTTATTCTAACATGAAAAAAATGCCGATTTTTGTATTTTCATTTATGCAACTGCATCGACAATTCACTGTGTGACGCGATTTAAACTTTATTGGAAAACAAAACGACCAAGCAGAATTATATTTGCAGAACTTTTACACCTTGTCATGATGTATTGTTTCTGATCTCGATCCTTTGGAAGCCTTATCGATCTATGTCCCAGAAAAGCCTGTAGCAAGCGTCTCTCAGACTAAGAAATTAAATTTTACGATGGGAAGTGCATATGTTCAGAGCTTACAACAAATTTCGTTCGTGAGTCACAGTGTATATAAGATTATTCGAAAAGCGAAAACATAAAACAACTCTCTAATGTCTTTCGTAATTCAAGCATACATCACAATATATTTTCTAAAAGACAAATGAATCCCTGGGGGTCTACTTTAAAATTATTTTCCCTTGAATAATCATGTAAAAGTGAGTTATAACAGGTAGAAATTTAACAGACGCATAAACTTCTACCAGAAATGCTTGTGAACAAGCACGTGCAAAACATGTATCCACTCGCAAATAAAATCTATCAATTAATGTATCTACGTGAAGAAATAGACAGTTTTAATTTAACAGATTCCAGATTTAGAATTTCAGAAATTCTGGGCTTCCTCATACTCAGTCTTTTTTTGTGATTCAAAAGTATACTCCAACTTCATCTTTCTTTCTTTTTTATTTCTTTCTTTCTGTGTCTCTTTCTCTCTCTATCAAATGATTTAAGTTTGAAGTGTTTTCTAAATTTCTTACGTGATCGCAGGAAACAACCCATTAAATATAACTCTATGAAAGTACACTTTAATACTTTTAAAGTGTTATATAATACAATATAAACCAACTCTTTAAAGCATCATACATTTAATTAATTATACATGTATGCATATGTTGATCATAGTTGAAATAATAAGTATCTTCCTCAAGAGGCAATAATAAACATTAATCAGACACTCGACCATTTTGTTATAACAAGGAAGCCTCTCCCTAGCGTACAGGACACACAAGTGCATATATAGATGTGGAAAAAACGACTATTTCAAGTGTTTATGTTGCCAACTCTATTCCCCACTTTGTCTGTACGGTTTGTTGGTAAACATGACAGCATGACACGGTTATTAAAACGTTATTATGTATTATTGCCAACATCGTTTTGTAGATATGCAACTTGTGTTCATTTGTTAACAATAATTGAAGCGATGTAAAATAGTTTTCAAAAGATTTATTACTAAATGTTTGTGTGTTTGATTATTTTTATGTTTCATACATCATAACAGCATCGGCTTTATAGCCACACAATGTTATCACTACCAGCTACATGACCAATTTCGGAGACATTCAATAGCAAGGAAGGAAGTTAGGCACAACTAAAAATTCGAATCAAACCCATCAGTTTCTTTCTCCGGTCGAGTAACCATGTGACTTTTAAAATGTGTTTCAAGTAACCGTTAATCTTACTTTACTAAAATCATATTAACACTTATTCTTGTCTCTATGGCCGATTGACTTGTCAGATATATGGCATCATTAAAACATATGGGCAGGTAATGGTCAGCGCCTCATGACGCACCATACGTTCCATTGTTTTTATTCACTCATTGCACCAAGACCTGGTGGTCTGTCTTGTACACCGTACTTCTTAATTATTTAATGAATTGCTCATCGATATAACCTGACATGTCTCTATGACATTGCTGACTCATAAAAGCCTAGAAATGTGACGGGAATCTCTATCAATACAATTATATTGATCAGGCAAGTAATTATTGAACAAATTACTTGATCTATTGCTTTCGCATCTTTACCGCTTTGTAATTCAACATTATATTGAAATGCAGGTTCCAAGTGAGAGTTCAACGAAGAACACAAAAGATATTTATATTGGTTGAAAAATAGGTATATTCTCTACATACGTCTTTGTTTTGCTGTAATATAATTTCTCAGACGCAAATTCTGACTCTCAAAATAAACTGTACGTAGAAACTTCACTTTTTTAAATATGCTTAATAAAACAAACATTTGAAGTGCTTGTTGTCTATATAGTTACATGATTTAATAACGAACGGAAACAAACTCAAGGACATAGTTTGAATGCCTCTTGAAATAAGTGTTGATTTGTTGTTGTTGTTGTTGTGGTTGTCTAAGATTGACTTCCCCTATTGTCAGTTATAAGCTTAGAAATTTTATAATGTCTTCAAACGAGAAAAACAGAATGATAAGTATCTACATACACGGCCTCTGAAAACGGCATTTGAATTATAAGGTTGCTCTATGAAACTTTCTATGTACCTTTCCAAAAGATCGTTATGACCTGGACATATCTACTTATAAAATATAATGTCACATGTTAAAGGTAACTATGACGAGCTTAATGAAATAGATTCAGATCACGTTAAATTAGCAAGTACATTCTTGCACTGCAAAAAGAAATTATTTGAAAATGGTACTTTCTTTATTTTGAAACATCCCCGTAACTGCTCAACGACACGTAACAAAATCGCCTTAACATTAGATACAATAAGGAAACGTTTAAGTATCATATATTGGGGAGAAGAAAAGATCGAGAGGTTTATTTTCATTTCTGCACATATATTATTTGATCTCTTATATGTTCCTAAGGAGTCACTGATTCTGAACAAAAGCGAGACACTTCCTCAAATGCTGCGTAGACTTCTGTTCATATCTTATCCGATTTTATCATTTCCTCTAAATTTTACTCGTTAAAACAAATGAAAATTAATACATGTTTTCTCTTGCATGAGGATTCCTGACATGCCTCTTAAACGTAAAGATCTTATCATCCAGTGCATGAAATACATTAAAACCAGCACAGAGCACACCATTTGGTAATTGTTAAGGCTGCGGTTAACCCACTTTATAAAAATACAAAACAGCCGAAAAATAGAAGAAAAAAAAATAATTATCCGTACGAAGAAAGAATTTCTTCCCAAAATATTCAGTGTTAGATATACAATGTACATTGTACATGCATTTTGTATTATTACACACTGGTTTTGTTTGACAGGGAAATGGTTGGAAATTGGTTTATAAATTCACGCCATAGTTTTTTTAGATATAAAGTATAACCAATAGTTTTATACAGTGGAACAAACTGACTGCTGCAGTGTGAAAATTCTGAATTTCTATTTTCACCAAAAGTAAAGTAAAGTAAAGTATAAAAGAAAAGTTTTTTCGGCGTGACATGTACTAAACTAGGTTACACTGAAATAGAATTCTCCAGTAGAATGCTTCCTCCATTTCAAGAAGAATGGTTTCTTACCACCTTACACGATACGCACAGCGTTCGGCATTAACCGCATTCTTCGTGATATATTTTAGCCTGTAGAAAAACATGTGTTCCGGAAAAAGTACAAAAGTCACAACTAATTGGGTGTACGCTTAGTCATGCTGTTCTGCATAACGGCTGCACGTCTTGCAGATTTTAAAAAAGATTTTACACAGTGAATTGTATGTAACAAGACTTTCAAAAAAGCGATAGAATCTCCCCTTTCTGTTCATCATTAATAAATTACTACTATATATTCGTACAAGTATATCGTACAGGAGAGGCTAGTGCGTGTTTTAGCTCTTACTCCCGAAGTAGTGTCTCTCTTCAATTAAAAATGAAGAAAAGGATGTAGGATTTGAAAGTTCATGCTGTAGTAACATGGATGTACTGTAAGATAAAATGGAATGTACCATACACAATAAACGGCAACAGTTTCGGCACATGTGGCAAGTTATGACAACAAGAGAGCATGGAAAACGTCACAGGTCACAAACAAGAATTTGAAATGGTATTTTGAATCCAGTTGCGACTATGGTGCTACTTGATGGCGCATGCGCATCTACGTTCTGATCTTCTCTTTTTTCCCTTACAATAGCAACAGTGCTGGCACCAAAGAGCGTTGTTTATAGGTCACACGGGTTCCCTGTTACCTAGAAGCATGGGGATGTAGTATTGAAAGGAAGCTTACTGACTAAAAGTCGCCACAATTGATTTTAATTCTTTCTATTTCGATAGGAAGTAGTCAAGTCATATACCTTCCAATATCCTCGGACTTCCTTATAGGATGATGAGCCCCGGTGACGACAAATTGAGGAAGTAGTAAGTAAAAACTTGACAAAAAGAAACTCCCTACTTGACGCTTTGCAAGAGAAATACCTCGTTACGATCCATATACGGAAGAATAGCTGCGAGGTTTCGTTAAAAAAGTATACACTAGTAGAAAATATAATTTGTTTACATACTGTAGTACCAATTCCCATATTCTCTCAGCACTGTAATATTTGATGAAATAAATTACTACGAATTTTAAAAAAAGAACTGAGGTGTCTTGTTTTTATTGTGATTTGCTAGATTTTGCTTGTCGAGGCAAAATAAGGACAGATGGAACAGCACTAATTCCGTGTATATATGTACTGTGTACATGATATATAGGAACATGGTACATTTGTAACCTATCATTTGACAATTAAATTTTGCATTTCGAAACAGTTACTGTTACCGCTTTTTTTATATCTTGACTCAAATTGTTTTACGAATGTGACTTAATACATACTCAATCGTACTCTTTCGGCGATTTCCGGCAAAATTCGGAGAAATACTTCGTAATGTATTTTGAATTGTTCTATGGAAAGGATGAATATAAAGTTTTATCTGAAGAATAAACATCTTATTCGCTTGGAAACATTTACCATATAACTGCATATCTCATAGTCTATCAAGATGGCGGCCATGATTATTTGTGACGACAGAGTGCAAAATGTCATCTAAAAGTCACCAAACTTAGAATGTAAATGTATACAGTTTTTTCAAACTTTTCTTGAACAAGTTGGAACAAAGAGCAAGAAACTTAGAATTGTTGGTATTGATCAAATCTTTTATATATAGAATTATTTATTGATCACAGTGAGACATGCATCTAAAATCATCGCATGTAAAACCAATATCAGGATGCAGCGCTGTGTGTTACCATGACAACCTGACGCTTAAAGAGACAAGTGCATTTTCTTTTGACATTAAATTAGTCCGATGAACTTCAGGACTAGTAATAAAAAACAAGGTGATTAATTAATAATACAGGGATTGCTGCAAGTTCCTGATGCACCGTCTCCTATGCAACCGGTTTAAACTGATCTGCAAAGTTGCAGAAATGTTTTTTAACATTATTTATTTAACGACGGGAATCTTCACTACTATTTCCTTAACTGTAAAAGGGCTTTCATATATCTTGATGTAGCAATAATGACTTTACGCAGAGATTGTTCATCTTCATTTCCTCCGTATTAACATACTAAACCGAAATTGAAAAATATTAAAAGCTGTGTTAGACTACACAATGTGTACACAAAATGACATTTTGAACGGTTCTTCTTGCAAAATAAATAACTACATGCATTTTTCCTATCACTTGCTGAAATTAGTTTCTAGTACCAAATGCAGTGTAATTACATAATACTGCAAGCTGCTGCAAAGCGTAGGTGCAATTTGCAAAGTACCAGGGACTCACCATCACCGCAATTCATAATTTTGTAGCAGAGTTTATTTTTCTATTTAAAACAACAATTACTTGCTAATGGTGCACACGGCGCCACTTCGTTAAGTTAGCTTAAATTGCAATTTACATACTTACACTAACTTAAAAAAACGTGAAACTGCCATTTTATTTTTTTCCATGTCTCGACCCTTACTTACACAAATATGTTACACGTGCAGCGTTTATGTTTATGAGACGTTATATCGCTAAATTCCTCTAATACTTTGTTGATTAGGACTTTTTGTTAAAAAGCAATTATTTCTCTCGCTTTCATGTCATGTTATTAAATGGTGAATATGTCTAGGCAGTAAAGCTCTTGGATAGAACTAAATTAGACTAATTGTTTGTTCGACTGTACTCGGTTCAAAACCAAAGATACATGTTTAGTGTGTTGTAGATTTGGAAGTTGGAATAACTGTATGTTAGTTAAGTCTCGATTTTCATTTTGTTAAATACAAAAAACGTGTTATATCTGCTAAAAGAATATTAGAAATGATGAATTCATTGTCAAAATCATGTCAGAATGCATATTTATTTTGAATTAGTTTATACGAATTTATTTTAAGTCGATTACGAAGAAAGCTCCGTAGCTTATTTAGACGCCCTCAAACACTCATTCCAGACGTCATCACATTTGCGAGAGAGATAGGCAGCGAGTTTTTCATCGCTTCTACCCATTTACAGCTGGGTAGACTGAGGCACGTGCGGTTTCAGTGTCTTTGCCCAAGGACACACCTCGTGCTCCGGCTAGTTTGAACCCAGGACCTCCCGTTATTTCGAATTTGTTTAGTATGTTTTATTGATAGACTTACACGAAGGACTTCTCAGACATGGTTATTTGTTTGTGATGTAGCGAAAAAAATCATCTAGCATTTTACTCTACTATTTCCTATGAAGACTATATTCCAGAAGTCGACATGTCTATCTTTGGTAAATTTGAGATTTTCTGTAAAGGTCTCTGGGCCAATTAGATATTTGGTTACAGAATGGCTAGGCACAGTACAAAATGCTCACTCGTATATTATTCATACACTATGCTAAAGCAAATGGCGTAGGTGATTTGTGAAAACGAATTGGTTTCCTCAGAGGCGAAATTGAAGAAACAAAGAAAATTGAAACTGTCATGGACAGAATTTTGACAGAATGCTAGGATCGACCGATATGCAAATTTATGCCACAAAAGAGATATTTGAGAACGAATTCGAGACAAATTATTAAATTGATTTTGAACCAAAACAAGCTTCCTCTTTGAAGAGATTTGTTATGTAAATTTTGGTATCAGACATTTAGGTCTGGAAGTCTGAAATTAATTATGGTGGAATTATGGACAAAGCGCCGACAGAATATAAAATCAATATTTATCATTTTTGTGATCTGTCTGAGTTGTTCGACGGAAGTTTTATACAAGATAGTGTTTTTTTTTCTTTTGCTCCTTTTTAGTGACGCTTTTCTTAAATAAATTGCATGCCTTTTTTGTATCTCTATCACACTAAATTTAGCATGAAATTGCCAAAATTCAAATTAAAGGTCATAAAAACCTTGCCATTTAAATTTAAGTGTCAATTTAAACTTTAAATATTTTATGATATATCCTTAAATTATAGACTTTCGGCCATAAAACTCTAAATGTGGTGAACCGGGCTTATACCGCAGAATCCAAGTTAGCTAACTGTTTATTTTAGTCACGATACATGTTGACAGTCTATAATTCTTGAATGACATACCATCGCAGCATCGTATATTTCTAACAGCAGAATCTCTAATTGCTGCGTATTGATTTCCTATTTGTCTATGTCTAGACTGACGGCGCGTTATATATTGACCCTGAAAGCTGATCGCTGTCCCCCAGCAAGGCCAGGTCAAATCAACAGCAGTCGACATTCTTCAACACAGATGATATCACAATAAATGATCCATAACCCTTTTATTCATGGCGGCTATGTTGTTTTGTCTACACTTTTTGCAAATAAAATCTCTGGTTTACTTTCAACACAGACCTATTCATCTTACGCGATAATGAACTACAGAATTCATAACCCATCTAATATAAAAAAAACGCTATAAACACTACTACGCTTTTAAAGTCTAAAAGTAAAACATATACTGAAAACTTTCATAGTCCGCAAGTAAACCTAGCCTTAAAGTTTTTATATTTAAGCTTTCACAGACCGTAAGTAAGGTGGCCATAGACTTAAAAGTTCAGGGTCTCGAAGTGGACCTTAAATGAGATTTCAAAGTCCCAAAATGAACATAAACCAGAATTTGCCAAAGTCCCAAAGTGAACATAGGCCGGAATTTGTCGAAGTCCCAGAGTGAACATACACCGGAATTCGCAAAAGTCCAAAAGTGATTTGATGTTAAGTTTCATCGTACGTACAATGCACTTACAATTTCCTCCCGTTGAAAACAAATGGAAACCATAACCAGGAATATTCTGTTTTGCCTTTTTAACTTTACTACATTTTGTATTACATTAAATTTCATTTTGTCGGAATAGTCTTGTTTTATGGTTTAAACTATTGATTATATATCTCATCAGTCAGACAGACAGACAATCGGATACTGACACTTATAACGCAATATTTAGTTCCCAGGACAACGTGATTTGATAAACCAACATTGAACTCTATCGCCACAAGCAGAATTGCATCTAGCGTTTACGGGACAGAATATATTTCTAAGTCAGTGGAAGATTTCAGTCAAATATGTTAGGCTTCAACGCATTAGCAGATACGCATTATGATTTGCATTAACTGGTTTATGCCGACGCAGGTTTTATGTTCATGTCATTTTACATTTCAATCTCTTAATGTGTTTGCAGAAAATATAACAGTAAAAACAAACGGATGAATAATGTATATCTCCTATGACTTTATTCCTGTCATCAAATGGTAGAGGGACTCATAAAAATAGCTAGCATGAAATCATTTGAGTGACTTCATTCTGAAATGCCTATTTTACTAAAGCATAAATGAAGACTTTAGCTGAAGTCATATCAAGGCCATCACGTAAATGTCGTTCGTTACCTAGTACATTACGTCACTTCCTCTAATTTCAAACCAATCACTTAAAATCGCAAATCTGTTCTTTGAATTTTCGGTGTCAACAGATCTTGTATTCAATAAACATTTAAAATCAATTAGTCCTTTTAAATGGATCAGAGTAAAATGCACATCAGATTGTTTTTATTGACAAAATATTCAGTTTCAAACGTTTATTGAAGTCCTGTTTTAGTTTCGGATTTCCTTTTCAAGAATCCTTGTTTCTAAATATCGTAATTTTATGATAAAGCATGTCCGTTTCCCCTCTCTTATCGCTTTCTATTTATGGTCCATTCTGTGAAGAGGCGCTATGGCGGCCGTAAATAATTCCCATTTCAGGTAAATTACAAGCAATGACATTGTTACAGCATTTTTTTTCTAGCTGTTCAGATGTCATATAAGCCCTTTTATATAATTGCTTGCAATATCCTAGATGCAGAATATAATATTACATAGTTCCTGTATTTTCAATATTCTTATTCTATTTTCAGTAAATATTATAGATAAAACACTGCAATTTTCTGGATTCCTGGCAAGTTTTTCTAATTTGAAAAACACGAAAGTTTTTAGAATTTGGTGGTTTTTTTTCGTTTTAAGTCTTCAATTGCATTCTCATTTTTTTTCTCATCCTTTTGTCGTCTGTTGCATCAGACTTTTATGATGTATACTGCTGTAATAGTCTGCTACTCAATCTCAGCGGAGAACCATGTAATTTATTATGAATTGTAAAAGTTTCACTTTTGTTTTTGCTACTTAACTTTCGATATGGATTACTATGTCAGGTATTTTGATGCAATTTTCAATATGTATCTGGCTCTGTGCTGTCTGCTTCCCTACCGGTATCTGAAGTGTTATGGTATTCAGAAGAAGCGCGCGAGACAAAACTTGCATGAGTAGTGTGAAATCTGCGGTTCCAGTTTGAAAGCAGAGAATGTATTTATTGTCCATTTACTGCCTTAATTATTGATCTAATCAGAACTAATACAGCAGACGACTTTTCTCGTTACTCATTGTCTGGTAACCTGTCGTGATGCGATCGTACTTACATTAACCCTAACAGTGTTGAATCTGTAAAATGGATTTGTCCATGTTTTAATTTAGGGCAAAACAATGAATCGCTCAAATTAAGCTATTGGTGTGCAGGTGTATAAAGATCTGTAACATCACTTACCACCAAGATACTATGTAATTGATAAAGCTTGAATTACTTTTACTGTATTATGTTTTATTTCATAAACATGCTTTCGTACAAATATTCCACTGAATGTGATTCATATCGTGGCCACGTAGTAGTGGAATGCACGAGTGTATTCTGATCTACTTATGTGCTAATATTCCGTAAGCTGTAGCATCGTGTACATCTTTTTCATTACTGTACAGTTTCGTGCAATACCTTTCATATGGCTATTCATACACGAAACCTGTTAAAACAGAAAATCGTACTTTCCAGGTTTAGAAAGCGGTAACTATCGTAACCGTTAATAAATAAAAATAATCTTTAGAGCCAAAACTGAATGTGCTTGATACCAAAATCTATACATCATGATTCATATGCAGTTCTTTAATATAGGACATAGGATGAGCATTCTTTAGCCGCCCTGCCAGGTTTGTGATTGATATATAAAAAATATAGGAGTTAGAATTCAGTAGGGACCTATAAAGTAAGGCTAGCAACGATATAGTAGATGATACGCCGTGAAGGGAGTGGCACTGAATCTGAAACAAGATGAAACTGAATTAATCTTGACAGAATCAGGGATGATGTAATGGAATGATAGACGTCTATGGTGTTGACGGAGTGATTTCGTTTTGCACATGCTACCTAAACTGAAGCAAAATATTTCTGAGCGCGTCAGACTGGCAGACGGCGGATCAACAAACGCATTCCAGGCGTTGTAAACAGCACGCCATATAAGATACTAACTACTTAATGTCATATCGTAATAAAAGTTGGCGGAAGGACCGTTAATAAATATCAAAATTAGCAAAACTCTAGCAGAAAAACACAGCTGGAACACCTTGGATATCAGGAAAGCAGCAAGACACTGCAGATATTGGATATCGCACACGTTTCGTATGACTAGCGTTATAATATATCGCAACTGTTTTTAGATATTGCTATATGTCCTTCGGAGAGCCGGAATATTTTGATACAAACTGGGCAGACACGCGTGTGTCTTGCAAACATTACATATGACGTCATACTAAAGACTGAACTTTAACTGAGAAAAGTTGGATTCTAATGGGTCCACCTACAGGGTCATGCGCATGTGTCATCCTGTCTGAAAAGTAGTACATGGACTTCCTTTCTTTTTATTTCTTTCTTTCTTCTATTAATTAAGATGTCTGGGTTTGAACACAACATGTCTGCTTTTTATCAGTATGAAAGAATATTCAGTGCATGTACGAAACACAAATCCCACAGGTGTCTGTAAATGAACGAGGGTAAACTACGGACGCATTGTCGTTACCCGTATAGTTCTTTGTAAGTGCTAGATAATACGCAGTAGGCCCTTCTCGTCACGATTCCAATTGCTACACGTTCACATACGGCCTTTTATTCGGTATGTAGAGCATCGGCCAGAATGATCAGATGAACTTGTTTGTAACATAAAGAGTACGTTCTCCTAACATGCAATTTAACCACAATTATTCAGAAACAAGCAACGCAAATTATGACAGCCCTTCAAGGTAGGTAGGAATTCCAGAGTTATTTATGACCAACTACAAACTACATAATTACATTACATATTCATGTTTTATATTTACTGTTTAAACAGCAGAATTTGGCAAGCGTCTTCCTTTATCATGATTTTATGATCCATCTGTATCATTTTATAGAAGGACAAAAGATATGCGAGAGTCTGGCATGTTATTGATTTATTATTTGTAAGCGTTGCTAGTGAATGCTTTCCAGGGTAGACCATCATACGACCATTATGCAAATTGCAGACTTAGATCAATGTCTTATTCAAACACAGGGAAATTTGTTGTTCCAACATACGAACAGAGCTCGAAGCATATACTTTGTCTTGTAAATTATTTATTTATAGCATAATTGCTCTATAGACGTCCGTAGACTTTAAAGTGTTATTTGCCTTCAAAGTGACCGTCATATTAAGAAAGACAATATGCTTATTTGTTTCTGTTTAGCGACTAAATACAAGAATATAAATTAATAAATAAATTGAAAACCAAAAAAAAAAAGACATAATGCACTGATCTAATTATATTCTTAATTTTTTTTTTTTTTTAACTAAAATATGATAAGTAGATTCTATAACTTTAACATGGACTGTCTTTATAAAAAGATGGTCGGCGCGATTTTGAGTATATGAAAGAGATGGTTAGCTAGATTTCATAGTACAAGAGACCGGTACTCGAACCCATGCCCATTCGCTTTCACAGCTTACAGAACGAATACTCACCAGGCTAAGCTAAGCGGCCGCTTATACATTTTCTCCCAAATTGTGATTAAATCCGTACCGTGACTTGTTTTTCTTATCAAATACGGTATATTACTCGAAATGTTGACCGTTATTCACTGGTCAAGAAAGTATAATTACTAGATACACTCATCATTAATATTAGTTTGGAGGTAACAACATATTATGCCGATAGATCACTAAAATTATAAAACCATCCGTGAAAGCCTGAAAGCGCAAGAATATTTTATGGACCTTTTTCATACGGTAGGTGCCTTACAGAGTAAATTTTCCGTCAATTAAAAAAAAGTTAAACATTCTACTTGTCATTTTATTGGCGGTTGAAAGTTTATTAATTTCTGGGCAAAAGCGAGCTTAATAAGGCTGCGTAGAAAAAGTGTTTTCAAAATCATCTTACCTAGCGAAGGTAGGACACGGCCATTTTGAAGGGTTATGTATTCCTTTAAGATATATGTATGGCGACCTGCTAGATAATTAAAGTTTAAATTCGACAAAGATACTGTGCTAGCAATATGGTATATGAGAAACGAATTTCGTCTATGAATGCAATACTTAACAGATGAATGAACGTCTGCACGAAAAAAGGACTAAACATTTTGTTCAACGTTGATTAACTTTATTTTGGAATAATGCATCTTCGCAATTAATGATTATGATATACATTAGTATCATAAAACTAAATAATTGACATTGGCGAATACATATCACATCTATTTGGAAGTCTGCAGAAATTTGTGATGGGTAATTTGTAAATATAATCAGGTCTGGAGTCTTGTCTCATTAGAATAATGCTACTGTACGGAAAAGTTTTTTGCCATGTAATCAAAATAGAGAATCATGATAGTTGTGTGGTACTTCGTCACGTCAGTTCGAAATATAGCAGACAGCTTCCTTCAATGATAAGTACAGTCCGTACAACGGAATGCATCAAGACATCAAGACCGGGACGGGGATAAAGGTACAGGGGATGTGAGGACAAATAAAAGACAAAAGTTGTCCTGATTTTGAAAAGATATTCTTTACTTTCTGCAATGGTCCTCATTTGTTGTTTCTCTTTTCTCTGTCTATCATGACCTCACATTTGTGAAGAGAAAGACGGAAAGAGAGCCGATTCATAGAATTGTGCTTTTGTAAATGTACTACCCATGTTGTAATAACCGGTATAATCAAGACGCCATAAAATTATATGAAAATAGCAAAAGAAGTATATTAAATTTTATTGTGGAAAACTGCTTTTCATGACATATGTTGTCAACATGCAACAGCTGAATTCCTTTTCAACATACATGTTTTCTGTTTTTGTTAATTGTTGCTATATTACACACTCAGACAGTTATTATCCTTCTTCGAGTCAGAATGGAAATTTCGATGTCTTTGATTGTGTGCGTTATTATTGTGTTTGTTTGTTTTGTTAAGATACACAATGTATGCTGACCAATCGCGTTTTTTCCGAAATCGACCGAAAGTAGCCGAATAGATACGACTGCTTCCGAACAAGAAAATATATCGATGCAGCTTTGAGCGAAAAATCGCTACGCGATAATCCAGCGTATTTACAGCTGTAGTATATCGGAGTTCTGTTTGGAATATTTGAAATATTCAGACGGAAATGTAACCCACCAATAAGAGTTACACAGTCTGTTTAATGTTTATATTACTTTACAGTTGTGTAGAGCGCGTGGTTTCTGTTGCTGCTGGCATAAAATATCAGTCTGTAAGACGTACCTGGCAGAACATTTGTGTAATATAAGACAGAATTTACTTTCAACAATAAATAAACTTTGATCAGCATATCTGTTTCGATTGCTTCCGCCTGCTTCACTTGACTCTTGCTGGTTATAATGTTTGTGGTGATTCATTTTATATTAAGAAAAAGACCAGTGTAGACCGACCATGTTTGCAACTATTAGAGTCCAGATATAAAAAAAAACATTAAAAGTTAAAGATGATATTGACAGTGTACGGTTATTAAATGGTCGCAAAATTCTAAAGAAGTTACCGTTTTTTTTTTTGTCAGAACAGTTTTCTGTCTATCAAGTTACAACAAAGTGGTTTTGAAGATTATTACAAAAAGCCTATTGTTGAACAATTTATATACACTTAAATCTTGTAAGCAATTGTTTATTATGTCGAATCGAGAAAACGCAATGCATTATCGTACATATCTACCTTCCATATATCATTTTCACTTTCAGAACATAATAGCGTAATAACACATCAGAACATTGTTAGAAATGTGACATTATCTATCACGTTGTTATGTAGCATTTTATCCCACATCATTACAGATGTTTTTGCAACATTCTGACAGCTGCACCATTGTCTAGTATTATACATTTATACTTGCAGTGAATGTTACGAAATCATGTAAATCAAGGACATTTAGTCAATTTGCTAAACTTAATTATTCATTAATACGATGTATTACTAAGAACCTTTCAATTTATTTAACACAAGCGAAACGATATTTTTGTTTAAAAGAGCTAATCGTGACACATAAGGATAGTAAGAATAAAATGTGTATCTCCTACAGACGATTTGTGTAGTCAATTGTGTAAATGATATTATCTTAGGGTGTCATGAAAAAGTACCAACTGATTCCAGGATTCTAACCACTACCCTATAAAATATACGTCGGTACATGTCAAGAAACAATGTTGGTTCTTTGGCCAATACTTCACAGCGACTGTCTAGATCAGTTTGTACTGTGTTCTACACATTAGTCCAGAAATACACGGTATAAAGCCGACCCATCATTAATAGAAATCTACGGGAAAATTGAATTAAGGTATGGGTGGGAACTTGTAATGCGTTGGTAATACGGGCAGTAATAACGAGCAATTGATCTCTGCACTTCAAACTAACACAATTACAAAATCCTGAAAATTTCTTAGAAAGCAACAGTCTCGCATTGATTTTGTTATTTACAGAGAAATAGAAACATCACTACCGCGCAGAATTAAATCAATTTCATGCATTTTGTTCCCCAAGTCGGGCTTAGCAATGGAATCGGTAATGGTCTTGTTTTACATATATTGATTCACGATATTCACGAGTATTTTCCATATATCTGGGATCACTTTGCATGTCTCGAACCATCACGATCCTTGCATACAGAAATGATATATTAAGAGAACTGGTTTAAGTAATGAGAATTACGAAGCGTTTTTCCTTGTACCACTGAGGGTTCTGGCGATATTCTTCCGCTGTCTTCCGGCACTTGTTGTCTGTCCTGCCAGTTAATGTAGTCAGCTGAGGAAAGCAATATAGCATCAGACCAGAAACAGTAACGCACTAAACATACAGCCCACCTTGACCAATGGAAAACCAATATTAAACAAAAACGATAAAACAAAAAGGATAATGAACTATGGTGCGGTAGTCGAGTGGTTAACGCTCTGGACTACCAATCGGAGGTCCGCGGTTCGATTCTCGGTTCGATTCTCGACCGGGGCACTGGAAATTTCAGAAATGCTTTTCAGTGTTTCCCACCTATCTGAGGTGAACTGGCTAAAAATCCAGAGGTAGCTCTCGTGTACCCGGCATGTAAAATAACCAAAGGGTCTATTCGTAAAAGAGCTAGGGTCTGGTACCCGGATTCCTTTGTATTTGCTTCAATTGTCTTTTAAAAAAGGACCATAATGGAAATAAGAGTTTGCTCTTTATTGTGTTATCCTTGGTACATGGTACTGAAAAAATACATACATGCAAACTAGGTCATGGCTAGACTAGGACATGTGCAACAGTCTACCACTTACGAACGATCTACTATCCAGACTTTATCAATGTCCAGGAAAAGATGTACTTTTTATATGTTTAGTGGTTATTTCTTATGCAAACCTTTTGCAGTTCCTATGTAACTTTAATCTCGACAGCAAATGTCAATTCCTTAGACCTACGTTATTAAATATAAATATGAGAATTGCTTAAAATCTCTAGAAAGCAGAATATGACTGTGTGGACACCTTATTTATTCATCCAGCAAAGCGTTGAATATTAGTTTTATAAAGATAGCCTATGCATGGACGTTGCGCAAATGTTTTTCCACTGTGTTTTATGTTTTGCAACCAGATTGTAAATAGGACTTTTAGCAGGCAATCATTCCTTATAAAATGCATAAATGAAAAAGCAAATATGTAGTGATTAAAACGTAAACAATATCGCATAAAAACGTGTATTCTATGTAAATGTTTATGCAACAGAACTTGCAGTTTCCAGCTTGTCTGTGGAGACCCAAGTGTAGAGACACATTCGATCCTCCTAAACATAATGAACAGTTTAAAATGATCTCTACAAAATGCATACTGGCGTGTTGTTTACTCTCATGGGGCCCATTTGATGTCAAGCCAAAGTTAATACCATAGCTAATCAGGAAATAAAACTGCCATTACTAGACCATTCTCTGGCCATTAGTATCCAGTGATTTTCCTCTACATACGAGATAATTGCCATGTCCTGACCATATAAGGTCAACTACTTTACTTGATATCTCGACATGTAAATCGTTTATCTAAACTAATTGTAGCTGTTTTTGTTCGGTCCCATAAAACTCGGTGGTAATATATTTTCTTATTTCGTGCACGCGGAGAGAGACATATTGTTATCAAAATTTATAAGCAATATTACATATAAGCTTATCATAAGTAATGAAAAAAAAATATATGACTCGATTCAAATTTCCAAACGGAGACCATTCAAATCTTCTTAGTGATTCCCGAGATGTAGTTTTAACAGAGAGACGCCCAGCAGAAGATTACGTTTACAATCATGCATTATACAGAAAGACTGTCTTAGTAAGAATCAGAAATATGCGGAAATGCGCAGCAACGCTTGTCAGTCGGCTGCTGCACTCAGCATGCTCTTTTTAACCTGAGTTCAAACAAACCATTATTTGCATTTACGGATCCATTTCATTCATACATTTTATTTTGCTCTACTGTTAAAATAGATACACAATAAAGGTACACTTAAACCTGTCGGTATTTTAATATCAGTAGATTTCAATCATCGTGACAACTTGCTATCATTTTCCACATCAAGCGCGAAAAGATTTGTTTACTTTTCAACAGTTACGCCCCAGTGACATGTTACTTATTTTACTCTACATTTTATACAGTTATAGTTCATACTAACAATACCGCAATATCATCTAACGCAAACATTTGCCCCGTAGATATTATCTAAATAATATGGAGAGATTTTATAAAAATAGTGTGAAACTGATAATAGTGTAATTTAGCGCATCGTTAAAACGGTGACATTTACAGTAAGTGACACATGACGTGTCCGAAACTGTCATCGTCCGGTAAGTGCTTCACCACTGGTAAACATACTGCACAAATGTACCGTGGCTCATCTGGGAAGGTAATGTCGGTGAAATATTAGTTTTACGATAAAGACTGCGAGAAAATTAGCGAAATCAAAGTTAAAAGCTCATAAGTGCACACTAGCAAAAATGTTATAAGTGTATTTGTACATAGAACAATAAAATAGTATTAAACTAAACTAGCAAAAACCGACAACCGGACGGACGAATGACAAAAAGTGACGGGAGTGGCTAACCTTACCATATACATATATACCGATACTGTTATTTAAGAAGATTGGTGCGAACGTCACACATAACGCACACTTTTATCAGTATCAAAACAATGTATATTATTCATTCTATGAAGTGGCTCATTTCTCCATCTCTTGAATAAATTACAGACATGTATTCGCAAAACCACAAAAAAACCTATAAATACATTTACATAATTAAGCTTATCCGCATTCTCTCATACCCATACCAAATAATACATATTTATATCGCCTTTAAACGTTTCCTTTTAAGTCCGATGTGATACCATTCTTGATACAAAATTACAGGAAAGACCTACCATTATCATCAATTGGGACACAGTAAGATAACACAATATTGCCAAACTAGCGTAAAATACTGCTATTCTCTGTGATATACGTATTCTCCGCCAGCAAAATACATGAAATTGTGTATTAGTTACTTGTTTCATCTTTATTTGCAAAGTATGTGAAGTCCAAAAGGGCATCCTTCTTAAAGCGATAGTATTTTAAAGCGCATTTGTAGCTGATACGTTAAGAATGACGGATCAGCCAGTCAAAACCAAGGAGATAATTTACGGGCCCCAACGCTCCTATATGCCAGTAAGTTTTTTTAAACGTCGACCTAACAAACAATGTATTCTAAGTAGGGTTTATTAATTTGCCAAGGTTCAAGGGCACTAAAATTAGGCACTTAGAAAACTTTAAGGTGTCAATCCCTTTCCAAACGAATAATTTGACAGTGGTTCTCGGCCTATTGACACTTTCAATAGACATCTAATGAAATGCCTCTAACGTACAATTATTTCAATCCCTTGATTTGTATATCTGCGGCAAAGTATAAGAATAACCAAGAAAGGGATTGACCAAGACATTAGAGACCTCAATACTTACAGGATAGGCTGTGTGAAAAATAAAAAAAACTATTTCTCACATTTTTTTTATGCAGTAGACCAAAGACAAGGCACTGTGTGCATATTTAAGTATCAGGTGAATGTACAGTTTCATGGCTCTTTAAAATTTATTATGAAATAAACAGCTTGTGAAGAAAGTCAGTGTTACGCAAATTATCCGGCGTAGCCAAACCTTGAACATTCATACATGAAATACATCAATGGAAAAATAGGTCACATAGTATACTATATAGTATCAACAAACGTAAAATTAGCATAAAATCTGGGTGAAGAATGCAAGGTATTTTGAGGTTGTTTATATTTTTCTTCCCATAAAAAAGTGAATGCATTAACCAAAAATATGTGTCAAAAATATCGGTGGCAGCCATATGGTATGTGAAAGGCCGCTGTGACATATGGCAGTGTCAACTGCAGTGAAAACAAGACAATGAAATGTAGTAGAAACTATTAAATATAGTAAATTTGACCCTAAAATGTCGATATATAGGTCTTTATCCGTAATTATCGTTAGTACTTTATACATATTTTCAAGCAGCTAACATACCATCAAATTTCATATATCAGTAACTAAGGTCAGATGTCAGAAGACTCTCATGTTATTGTAACGATGTTTCATTTGAATGTTGTTTGTATTACGATGCTGACCACTGTTTGCTGCATGTCTTGTTTTTATTTAAACAAGTATCTATTCTTCACGAGATGTTCTTGGCATTTAGCACCGTGTAACATTGCACCTGTTTGTGGAATTTAACAAGGATTCAGTTAAACTATCACGCCTTAAGACTTCATATTCGATTTATATATCTCCGCCCTTAGCATTAAAAAATCACCTGCGTTGGTTAGTGAAAATACTGAGAGAGATAAATAGAAAACCAAACAAGTATAGAACTAAATGAGGACAAATTAAACTTTCTTAGAAGATCTTACTTAATGGTGTTGGCGTTGTAAAATTGCGTGTCCAAATACAATACATTTTGTAAAACATCAGCTCGCTTTCGTACATCTACGGAACTGGTAATACACGCATGGTGTGGCCAGGAAATACTAATATTAAAAAATTCCACAAGATGTGTGTGCAATAGATTAACGGTCCTTAGTGAAAATAATCTGCTGTTAAAGTTTTTTTTTCTAATTTTGTGACAGGCAAGCTTAAGATTTTGCCTAAATATGAAAATACCCAGTATTGTCACGGTGTTGAAATGACAGAACCATGTAGTCGTTAGATTAAGACAGAATGTCAAAGTATGTGGAAGGGAACGAAAGACACAGTAGCATTTTTTGTTCGATCTGCCTTTAAATGAGAAATATCTCTGAGCTCAAACATATTCTTAAGCACACTTGGTAAGCCAACTATGGTCTGAACAAATAACAGCGGTATTTTTTCTGGGCCGAAGATTATATAAATAATTTATTTCGACCATTTTAATCCTTCTTAATATCGTTGGCAGCAATTCATTATGCCAATAAACCAATCAAAACAAAGAAATGGGAGAAAAATAATCGTTGATGCAGTGAATAAAAATGTCTGCGAAATTACATAATAATTCAGTATTAGCGCGTGGATTTATTCCAGCTCACAGAAGTACAGCACGCGCAAACTTTCCCTAATCTAAGAATGCAGGCTGTATCGATCGGCCTCAATGATCTTATTCTTTTGACTGGAACGAGAAGAAGGGCTGACAAACTACCGCCCGATAAAATTAAAAGAATAATCAACAACACATTTAAGACTTCAGTACTCTATCTTGCAGGCATTTATCGGTGTGAAACATTCCTCGAGATAATGGTTTCTTGTAACTTATCTTCACGTATTGGAGCACATCTGGTTCGTTGAAAAGAACAGCCAATATGCTTCATACACAACATTTCTACATGTCTGACATGCACTTAACCTCACCAGATGTAAAGTACTTCTGTTCTCCAGAGTTGATTCCTAAAAGCCAACTTGACACTCAATGTACTGTAAGGGCCTTTAACTTCGTGAGATTTTTTTTCGTAATTGTCTGGTTTCCATGAATTAATTTTGCGAGTGTATGAAATTCGCAGGCTTCCGGTTCCGGTAAAGTATATATACAACAGACATATACGAATCCTAAAACGAGTATATAATGCACTCCGTTAAAATTGTTTAGACAAAGACTTAGCAAAAATAAACGAAGCATCTGAGCATGCGTGAAATTAGATAAATTATGGTTAATATGTCTGCAGAGCGCTCCAACTTCTATATTTCGTACGTACTTAAATCTAAACAAAGGATTTAATTTCGAAACGACCTGAGGTAAAGTTTTAATTTAGAGCCCGATTAGGAAATACCAAGCTCAGAAAGACGGTGATACTATACACGTTTTATTTCCGGGCTCTGTGTGGGTGTGTAGACCCCGTACTTCATATGTAAAAGCTTTCCACAAATGTGTTGTAAAATGTTACACATAGGGTAAAATTATCTCATATTTGAGTTAGGATAAGGGTTACAGCTTTCCATTTGTGGAAATATTTTACATATTCCAGGTGAACATAGTTCACATTTCAGGGTCCTACAAGGGTGTCGTATCTGGGTTTGGAAAGAGGGCCAAAACATCTAGACTAGCAAATATAAAAAAAACATTGGTAAGCAATTGAGGGAATATATATACACACAGTCATATATCACAAGAGGCTTTGACCCAAATACAAGCAAAACATTGACATTGAACTATTTTTTCATTTGTTTTACTTTAGTTTATACTAATTTATTTCAGCTCGATTGTGAAGGAAGCTTGCAGCTTATCGAGTCGCTCTCGAGTCCGCTTCCTCGAAAAACCAGTAGTGGTGTCATATATGGAGGAACAGTCGTGACCCCAGTGGGGCTCGAACCTGAAACCTCCAGGATGAGCGGCCGACACCTTAACCTCTACACCACCGCTCCCGTTTTTGTTACAGAGCTACAGAAAACCTAATTAGCAATGTAGGGAGCCCGCCAGCTGCTCCTGTAATGTTCTGGCAATAAATGTCTGCAAACTCTTTTGTCATTGAATCAAATTAATTCATAAAATATTAAATCCGAACAATGTGTAATAATAACTTCTCAAAACTCAATGCATATAACTAGTGTTTGCGCTTCAAATTACTGCTACTCCGCTGTTATATTACCATATAAGGAAAGCCTGGCATTTAAGATCGTTATGTAGGCACATATTAATGTGATCTCATAGACAGATAAAACTGCTGCAGTTGGCAGTATATCTTTGTATACATCTAAACAGGAATGAGAACTACTGTATCAGTTACAAAGACGTGGTGTGGCATAAACTGTTCTCGTGAAAGTATTTACTTTTCTATGAACATGACATTTGCAGTTTATAAAGTGAATTATTTCATATTTATCCAGCCAATTTCCAGCAGTAAACAAACACAGCTAAATATCCTTACAAGGTACATGTAACAAAGACTTTAACATAACACTGTGTTCGTATTGCTACAACGGGAACAGAGATTAACTAAACCATGTCCATATTGCTGCATAAAGTAGATAATTCATTTACTAGTAATCCTATCAGAAATAAATACTAGCCTGAATCCCTTGAACATTAATGTATGAAGATGAACAATTAACATGTAAGGTCCCTATAGCTTAGTGCATACAAAACACTATTGAGCTCTGTAACAGATTAACATGAATAACCGGTCCCTTTTGCGGAATTTAAACCATTGTCATTGACCTCATTCCTGTCCCTGTTGCTGGATGGGGAAGACTTATCAACCATAACTTTGTACTAGTTCCTGTAAAAGGATTAATAACTAGTTTATATCTTGACCAGCTGCATAGGGAATGGAGACTAACCTTAACATGTGTCCTTTTGCTGCAGCGAATACATCAGTAGCCTAAGTCTTAACCCATATACATGCAGAAACAGGGTTAAAATTAAGTCTTAGTGATGTACTCTTTGTTGTAACAGGGCAAATGTTTTTTTTTCATGTAGAAATATGAATAACGAGTAACCTTTGTCCTCTCTCAGTTGCGTCATACGGGAATTTATGTTCGTTACACTACAGTAGACCTGTGGAATAGGTCTGGAAAAAGCTCATTACAGGTACTTTACAACGGAATGAAATAGAGATGTTAAAACAAACATAAAAGCTAGAGGATAAACATAATATTGTCTGTTACGGAAGATCAAAGACCAATCATTAACGCGCTTGTATCAAAGCAAATCGATCTACAATTGTTTCCAATTAGCTAAACTGTGTTTCGATATAGGGGAAACGTTAGGTTTTCGAAAGACAATATAAGGCTATAATTACGGATGACACGACATTGAACCCTGGCTACTCACGCCTCCTGCGTCACATGGTTGACTAGGCGGACAATACCACTCATTACTTATTCATTTAGACACTTTGTGTTCCCAGTTTCCGGCATAGTAATGACTAATAAGAAATTTTGATCTTTTATTTCTGGACGGCTGCCCGAATACATCGGCTGTTTTACAATTTAAATGTATACCTAGCTAGTTCTTTGTGCGCCATTGTAATAAGAAACAACACAGTGTTGTTTATGAAGTATTTTTGCGTAATATTTACATCAAAAATAAAAACACTTACGATCACAAACTGAGCCTGCTAATTCTACATATCATAGCTAACTAGGCTATTTTGGTCACATATACTAGTATGCATTAAAGGGTGTTGTTGATGTGGGTGGGTCGAGAGGGTGGGGAGCGTAGTAGTAACAAAGTCGTTGTTTTGCGGGTAACAAGTTCTTACTATCATCTGACACACGTTGTTACGGAAAACCCTCTCTTTACAGTATCTTTACAACCCATCAAAAATGTGATACAAAATATGTCAAATATAATATCTGACACCATTGTGGATCATAAACAGGTCTATTACGGAGACATTACATGGTAAGAGTGCGGTCTATATTTCATGTAAAGTGCGGGTGTTATTTGATGTTTGGTTTATTTCGTGTTTTTATACACATACCAAACCCTCATCAGGTACCGTTTACAAAAGAATTTGATGTATGAAATAATAGATTTTACCGGCAATGAAGCAGACGATATTATAAGGCAACCACGAAATTCGGTAATAAATAAAAATGCGCCAGAACAAACGTTACATTCATTAGATACTTTCACTTTGAAGAATGCAATTTAAATCGACCGAGATCGAATCATGACTCCATTTTGAGTTTAAAATTCCAAAAGACGTTCGTTAAGACTTGTCTCTGAAAGGTGCAGTGCATGTATTTTGTGCACGGGTTTCACGCGCACAGTGCACTTAACGAGATAATTTATACGTAAAACTAAATTCTACTTGTATGATGCTATAAACTTGGAGAAAATTGTATTTCATTATTTTTCCTGTCTTGAACAGTAGAACAAATAATCCATAGAATTACGATAAACACTTATTATTATAACCCTCCTCATTACATATTTAGTACAAAATATACAAACTAATAGCTATAAAACATGTAGGAAATAATAACGCTTCAGTATTTGCATCCATTTAGGCCAACCCCAAAAAACTTCGGTTCTGATAACTTGACCTTACTTGCGGTACTTGCAAGTTAAAATGAAATGTTTCTACGCTTTGAACATAGTTCGGGATATCTATCAAAGAAAATATCATGTTAGAATCGAACTTATAAATGCCTCCTTGATAACCATAGTCAGTTGTCCGGATGCGAAAATTAAATAACTCGTGCTACGCGCTATTTTTTTAATTACGAACTTCTCGCTGTTTGTTAGTCAATGATAACATCTAGGGTCTGAAAAATAAATCATGTATCTATCTACGTACCCTATGAATTGCTTTGTGCATAAGATACTTCTCTTAGCCTTATTCCTCGAGTCCGAACCATAATTTCTATGTTTCGCTAATTCAAGGAAATATGCATATATAATAGCTGAATTTATACAAATGTTTGCTTGGGAATGCGAGCTGCCGCCCGAGTTAAATTGAATAACTATAACTAGAGAGACGTCTGTTTTTTTATGGACGGATCAATATATTCTCCGAATAATAACTATAACCCAGGGAACCAGGATCAATTCCAAACTATTCTACTGTTTATCATTTGTTAAATTAGCACTATATGAAACAAATGACGATAGATGGGAACACATTCCTGGGTCAGAAACGACAGAGATTTGTCAGCGTATGTTTCGGGGTATCGTTGAGAAATTTAGTTTCTTTTGGAAGTGCCCAAATTTTCCGTAACATTGTAAATGCATTTCACTAAAAGGTCCATAGCTCGAAAATGGCATACAATACAAATTGAAAGACTACGTGAGTACGTGTCACCTTTCAAATTCTAAGTCAGTTAACATCTCGTTTCCTTTAAGTGTATACTTAACCCCTTTCATATGACACCACTACTGGTTTTTCCAGGAAGCGGACTCGAGAGTGACTCGATAAGTTACAAGCTTTGCTTCACAATAGAGCTAAAATAATTTAACTAAACTAAACTAAGCTGAGCTGAGCTGAGCTGAGCTGAGCTGAGCTGAGCTGTACTGAACTGAACTAAACTAAAACTAAAACTTTTATTTTAGTCGCTGTTTAGCGAGAAACATGTATATGATTTTTGACTTCACTTGATTTTTACTTTTCATTTTCAGTTTTGTTTTTTATTTCTAGTATCATCATCATTACCACCACTTTTTTATCAGCCATATCATCATGGTCATCAGCATCATTAGCAGCATCACAATCAAAGGTTTTAAAGTTTTTTCACATCCTCTGACTACTGTTTTAACAAAGACGAATACCATGAAAATGCAATGATTCCACGGGAATAAAGATTGCCAGTATACAAGACATTTAGTAGACAAGTGCATTTCATATTCATTATGCAGAACATGCAGCGAATTTGAATGATTCGTTCTTTTTATATTCCAATGCTTATCTTTTATTGCGAGTAAGATAAACTTAGATGTCTGAAATGTTTATCATGTTTTTGTATAATGCACAAAAACGCAGTTCCGTTTTACGATCGCAATTCTAACAGCATGTTAAGAATACTCAGGGATGAATATAAAATAAACGAAAGAAAAATAAGAATTAGAGAGAAGAAGAAAGTAAAAAGAAATAAAGAAAAAGACTGATGACTAATTGCTTTGACTTACTGACCGACTGAAAGAAAGAAAGAAAGATGAAATGATAGAAAGAATCGATGATATTTTAAATGATCTAGCATTGTGAAATATCGAACATAATATTTCAACAACCGACAATGATGAATAATGCTGATTTTCAGTAATAAATGAACAAGCACTAGGAATCGATATCGTTGACTCAGAGTAAACTTGATTTGTGATCTCCAAGAGCGTCTGAATAATGCCGAGCGTGACTCACGGTCTGTGTCAGAGAAACGCGTAATGTACATATTCATGATTCCAAGATCATGATAAATGACATTCGGGTCTTCCATCTAAACAGGCCGTGCATACCGAGACTGAACATATGGTAGGAAATGTGTAACATTAAAATCTCAATTTTTTAAGCACGTTTACAGAAGTTTCAAATTATTACGTATTCATTCGTACTGTTCTATGGAAAAAGAAAAATCGGCACTTTAACAAATGGAACTCATCTGCCATGAATTACATAAACGATTCAAACATCCAGTATATCTACTGTTCCTGTTAATGCCACAGTTATACTGATATTTAGATAGATTACACAACTAAAATAACAATCCGTTTAGTTCAAGGCAGTTCGCTATATTTATAAATAAAGATTAATTACAAACACCTACAATTTGTATAGCACTCCTACGTATACTTGATCTTATTTCAAACAAACTTCATGTCTAAGTGTTGTACTGTCAATTTATTATAAGCACGGCCGCACCTGAAACTTTGAATGTTTATTTGTATAAGTTTCAAAGCAGAAGAGTTACGGATGCCCCCATCGGTAAAAGTTACCCCAAAAATGTGAATGTTGTCTTTAAATTCTTGCAGAATTAATGACAGTGCTAAAAGCCTCGAGGAAATGTTAAATTGTGATAAAAGAGTAAACCGAAATCTGTAAGATATATATACATATAGGTAGCAGCAAATTCAAACCCATTTGACCTCTACATCACTGCACTGCCGGGACATTTGACTTTATTTGCAGTCAAGTGTTTTATATATGTTTTGTAACAGAAATGTTAATTATAACAACAGCGCCTTCAACTTGGCCCTATTCTAAGTGTATATAGAAATAGTGGCTGATAAGATTCACGTTTATCCCCTCGGCTTGTACTGCCATTCATAGCCTGGTCACCAGGCCCTGAAATATCTCTTTTACTATAAAATATCTGACTGTTTTGCTCTAGAGCCAGTCTACTATCCAGCGCCGATTTCAGGGCCTGATAAAACTGCCCCAGTATACAAAGCAAAATCATATAAAATAGACTGGAAATAGTGCATGAAATGTATATGAAATTTTTTTTATCCTGTGACTAGTCGTGCCATTCATACCGATAGAGTAAATAACATATATAACGACCCCGGATATAGCGAAATTCCGGATATAAGGAACAAATTTTCTCTGCCCGTTTTATTTCCTATTTATATATTTATATGAAAATGTTATACGGATATAACAAACTCCTGATATAAGGAACACATTTACATGGTCTCAATAAGTTCGTTATAAACGGGGTTGAGTGTACTCTTATACGATATGAATATAAATGACAGGAATACAAACATTACTAACATGATTGAAATGTTGCTCTTTGTTCAATATGTGCATGTCATATGACAGGAGCGTGTCAGTATCATGTGGTACAGTACATAGATATCGAAATCAGGAAGTCTTGTGGTAGAGTTCTAAGTTATTGTGAAGAAAAATACGTATATAGTACTTATGCATGTATAACAACACGTTTAAGTTGTAAACCACTAACGAATTAGTCATTACAAACACTTGAAATATGTTGACTACCTAATATTATGCATTCATAATAATACATAAGAAACCGATTATTTGCTAATAGTTTACTTCCCAAAACTATTCGAGAACATTATACGTGACACCTGTCTATATAAATATGTACATTAAACTGACCAGTGGCTACATGTGTCAGACGTGACAAGAATGAAACGCTTGTTTAGCGACAAATTGATTTATAGAAAATAATTAGAAAATCGCCTCAAGCGCCTAGTGACTGAGAATATGAAAATCATAGATCATGGTCACAATTTGTTGATGCTACATAATTGCTATGTGATGGAGAGAATATGTGTCTGAGTGTGTATTATTACCAGTTTGACCAGTTCAGGTCGTTCGGGTCATGAAGAGCCCTTAATAGTAAAAGCATTTTATTTACCATATACTTGTGTACGTTTTTTTAAAAAAAATGAGGCCTGACATGTAGACATACGAGTCTGTCAGAAAAACATTTTTTAAACAGTTTATTTTTGTATAAAGCAACAATTTTGAGGGTTAAGCAAGAACACCATAGACGTTTTAAGGTCCTCATTTCTGAGTAAAACAGCATACCCCCAACTTTGGTTTTGAACGGCACTACTGGCGACATTTTGTCCGTTAGGTAAAAAATTTATATGTATTAATACATTCTACATTTTACACAGAGAGAAAATGTATGCAAGATCTTTTATAGTATGATTTTATTGACCTTGCACGTGTATATTTTACCATTTTAAAATAAAGTACGATTCGTGACAGTTAAATGGAACCTATACAAAACAGTTGTAAAGTCAGCTCGGGACGTTCTTTCTGTTGTTCAGCGTATAGCACCAATACACGTGAGTCTACCTCTGGGTTTCTAACCAGTTCATCTCTAAATGGGACGTTCTGTTAGGATTATAATTGGCCATTCTGACGAACATCCGTCGCAAAATGTAATGAGTATAACCACATTCAGACAAAAAAGTTTTGTCATTTATAACCAAATAAATGTCCTTACGGTGAACTTAATGGACCCCTGAGTTTCTTATGGCTACTAAGGTGTTCTATCAAAACCATATTTCTCACAACCCTTTGTTTACTCATATTTATGGATTGAGTAGCTCGAAAAACCTGACAGTTCTTTCTTTTTTTACCCCCCACGCATGGCCATAATCTTTCAGTATTGAACGTTAGCCATTAACGTAGAAGAAAAAGAAGAAGAGAATATAAAGAAGGTCAAAAACCAACCGTCTTGTTATGTCCTTTATCTGTGGTAATTTAATGTCTTACCAATACATGCTGAAGGTAAAATCAATTTAAGAATTTATAAAATATACATTTTTAGTTAATGCAAAATAACGCCTTCATCGAATGTGATATTTTGCCTATTAAACATAGGTCGTATCGAAGGGCAGAAAATGAGAAGTTTGCGGTTTTCGGTATGGACATTTTTGTTTGCGAGTGTGGAGGCACGAATTAATTCAATTTCAATTGCATGTAAATAGTCTTTATGCACTGTTCGACAGATTGAAATGTCTGAAAATTTAAGAGTCGGTTTTTGTCTTCATGATTCAGTCAAACACCACGTGACAAAAGATGACTCTTTCAGACATTGCAAATACGAAAAGTGAGTTTTCAATACACTGCTATTTATAAGCTTCTGTATGTCTACTTGTATGTACATTACACAAAGACATTTGGGATTCACATAGCAGCAGAAAACATGACAACTGTCTCGTTCACCTATTTGACCTACCGGACACAAGTATATAATTCTGGTATATGACATAATGATACAAACAATGTTAAGATTTTTGACTTACGCTTAAATTTGCATTTTAAACACGAGAAATAAATTAGCTAATTGTAAGGTTGTAAATTACTTTTCCAATTACATGCTTGCATGACGTGTGGAAATTAATTTGTAAATGATATTGTATTATGAATTATTAAAACGGTGCTATTGTTGAAAGTCTTGATGAAAAGTGAACAAAAGATCCACCGGCGTAAGCTTCAGGACAAAGGAACCTGGAACATTTTCTATAAATAACACAACAGTAACCGCAAAATGACATTTCCCTGGCAAAATTAAAAAAAATCTTTCTCTAGTGGCATTTAGAGGATTATGGGAACCATTCATTTTCGTAGACTTTTAATTTTCACTGAAGAAACCGCAAAACTCGACATACTCGACTATTTGTTATGTCGAACGCCTTTACACAAATCAACGTCAATCGAATTACCGTCTATCTCGAATAAACAACGCGTATCTCAAAAGAACAGTGCTGAGCCACCATTTCTAATGTTTGAAGTTCTTCGACATTCACCAAGAGTCATAACAGTGGAGTGCTGGTGTAGAGGATAAGGTGTCATCCCGGAGGTTACGGGTTCGAGCCCCACTGGGGTCACGACCGTAAACCTCATATGGCACCATGCAATACTATTTTTTCCAGGAAGCGGACTCGGGAGTGAATCGATAAGCTACAAGCTTTCTTCACAATCGAGCTTAAATGAATTAGTATAAACTAAGAGTCATAACAACGAATAATAAGCTGAAGTTGTGAATATAAGCTTACCTGACACTCCCTATAATCTAAAGAAATATTGTGGTTCAAATTATTTTGACGTATTCAGTTGCCATTCAAGCTGTAACAAATTTTATGCTTATCTGCAACTACTGCAGACTCGAAATAAATATTGCGGTCATTTCGATTTAAAGAATTGAACCCAAATTCAATGACATGCTGTAAGTTTTCATGTGATTTTACTTTTACAGCGCAAGTCTACACATGTACAGCAAAGCTGGATTTCCCTGGCTCTTGTGTGAAAGTGTCATGTAAAATTCATTATTATTACTGACCTCTGTTTGTAACTCGCGTTTTATTTTCCCACGCATTAACAAAACCTCTACATGTAGTATGTTACTCAACAACATATGATTTTGATGACAGTTGAAGTGGATTTATTATATATGTAAAACGTTGTACGAATCAATACGGTGGAAACAAATATTTAGTAGACGGAACAATAGCAGAGGTTGAAGTTGCCTACCGGCGAAAGATGCAAGGAGCCAGATGAGAAGAATTTGAACACGATGAACAGTGAACGAATGGCTTGAATAAACCGAAACCCCCTATACGTGTACTTATGTAACCGTGGGAAAAGAATCCTTGGTCCCCAAGCGGGCTACGAAGACGTACAGTGTTTATTTACTACACGAGACTATGTGGTTACAGGGCAACTTGTGATACAGGCTTGTGAAAAACAAAATAAATGAAGATGCCGGGTTAGAAGAGGCTATAAGAGGCTGGTGTATTTCCATCTGTGACTCAAGCGCTAAACGGGGATTATCCGTCTATGTCTATAGAGCCCTTAACCAAAGAAAACTGACTGAACTGCCTTACAATTTTGCAAAGATAGTATAACTTTGCTGAACAACCACACGGACACCAAGCTAAACAGGGGATCGATTGTGAAAGGCTTTTTAGGCTTGAATCCCTTGATGTATAGTAAACATACAGCTTTTAAAAGTATTACGAAAGATTAATCAGCCTACACTTCATCTTATAAAAAAAGTATAGTACTATTTTGTGTGGGCTGCGATAAAGCATAGTTTTTGACCGCTACCGTAAACATGGGCGTGAAAATGCATGACATATTTGTGGCATGTTTCCCCCATCAATCCTGGTTTAGTAATAGGGAGTTTATAGACCATCCAAGTAGCCATTCACTATAATATTGACAGCTAAGGACAAACAGATCTGTCACTTCCACATGCCCTATGGCGTACATAGATTCATTCATATCTATCGAGACGTTAATATATTTTTCAAATTAAAGAAAGTTTTCTCTCGCCCCATCAGCTTAATGCAAAATATACACCTTTTAACGGTATATATATATTTCAAATAACTCTTAAAACATTAAGTATCCGATAACTACCCAAAACTGCCGGAAGGAGGTTTTTACGTAATTAGCCATATACCGTTTAAATGCTACATGAGCAATGAGCTGTTAAAACGATACTGGTTGTTAGGTTTATGAGGTATTCAATGAAATATTATTAAAGCGGACATAAACAGTTTTTATTATTTCGACAATCATTGAGTCTTATTCAAAATTATTAAGTCCATGTACAATCCGGAAGGATAAAGAGGGACAAAAACTACAGCGCAAAAAGTACACAACTTTCTGCGACCTTGAAATAAAATATCGTGTTCAATATGCGACCAAATATGAGAAAAATGTCACGGTATATAAATGTAATGCTATTTAACTGTCTGGGTTTCCTGGAGAAAAAGATACGGCGTGGTAGTTTGGAATTATGGCAATGAAAATGTCGGATTATAATATTTATATTAGCAATATGAAATAGGCTATTACACATTCATATATGGTATAACTTATTTTATTACGAGAGCTATGAGTCTGAAATAAAATGATATATATGTGAGTCAAAAGAACATGTATAAAATACTGCAATAATACGCAATCATGTAACCAGTAATCCCTGCTGCGCCTTTCCGCTACTAAATGAGTAAGCCAGTTTTCAACACAATGATTCATGCACATATTTTTTAAATGATTTAATTTTGAAGGCAGAAGACATTTTTATAAAAAATGCTTAGGATTTTAAAACCCCGACAGTATGAACAAAATTCATAATATTTCATTGTTACTGAAACAGAAACTATATCCATGTGCATTGCTCGCGGGGCCTGCAGCTGGCATATAATGTAACAGGGACCCAGTCGTTAATTGATTCCGTATTTTCAGCAAACGAATTCTGCAGAATTTCAGCCTTGATGCGCGAATGCTCGAGGCAGTGCAGAGTGACTCAGACAACTGATATAATGTCGCCTGTGAATATTATAAAATATTCAATAAATTTAAATAATGTTTTATTTTAAATTTCATATATACATAGAAATAATATTTTACTAAAAGTTACACTTACGAGTCGTCTCTGTGGCACCCTCCATGTTTTCCTGGTCTTTATATTTTATTAAAATGTATCCTAAAACACTAAGAAAGTCTGTCGCTCGCACGCTAGCAGACGCTGAATTCGGAAAATTATAGCGTATTGAAAACGAGGCTGGTTACCGCACGCCACCTAGCGAGTAAATGACAAATAACCAATTTCAAAGTGTTGTATTGAATTTCAAGGGAACTAACCCGAGAGAATATTAATTGATTTAACTGACACGAGTGAACGGAATAATACTACAATTTCATTCATTTAATGATGATTTGTACCGATTTATTCTTGATTGAGTAGGGCGTTTAAAGACTGAATACCCTGAAGGCACTGAAGACTTGCAGGTTTTGAAGAAGGTAATGAATTATTAACAAATGAAACAACCTAGTTTAAAGTAAAGGAAGAGAAATGTTTTATTAATATTTTCCCATAAGTACAACGGTTGTAGAACCTACTCTTACATGTACCACTCCTGACAAACTATAGTTTATATATCAGTATGACCCCTATAAGTAGGGGTCAACTGAGATCTACTCATAACAGGGATTCAAAACATGTACAATGTAAAACAGACCTTGTCAAACTTTCGTTTTGCTATACTAGCATGTCAGTTTGGAATGATTTACCACTGAATATCAAAACGTCTTCATCTAATTTTTTTATTTCTTTATACAGTTTTAAAACGAATTTAATGAAACATTTGTATGACGGTTCTTAATATTATTTGTATTGGTTTTTCTTTTGTTTCTGTTTCTTTTTGCACATACATGCATATACATTGAATCAACATTAGTTAATTATGTGTCTGTCTGTGATATACTTCTCGCAGTTTCTTACTGCTGTCTTGCGTAATGTAATTTTTGATTAATGTTAGAAAGCTTCGTTGAAAATAAGTTATTCAGCATTGTGTTTTACATCACATGTTGTTTGCTTCATGAATGACCTTCGTTAAATAAAGATGTTATTATTATTATTATTATTATAGGAAAAAAAGGGACACGGGGTAACCACAGGTCGCGGGGATAATTCATTGGGCCCCGGTGAAACTAGGGGATACGGAACTCAACGCATGGGGTTACAGGGAAACTAGGGGGAACGAAATAACTAGGAGCTGAAGGGATACTAGAGGTGGCGGGGCTGAATTCACGGGGTTGCGGGGAAATTTAGGGATACGTGGCCACCCTCACGCGGCTGCAAGGCAACTTGGAGGTAAAGAAGTAAATTCACAGGGCTCTGGGAAAGTAGGGGATACGGGGCCAACTTCACTGGGCTGATGGGAAACTACGGGATGCAGGGGCTGCGCTAAATTAGGGGTAAAGGGGCTTACTTCACGAGACGCTTGGATACTAGGTGCCACGGTTCTTACATGTACTTCATGCGGCTGCAGGGATGCTATATGTAAGGGATCTAACTTCACGGGGATGCAGGGATACTAGGTGCTACGGTGCTAACTTAACGGGGTTGCGAGAATGTTGGATTCTACGGTGCTCACTTCACTGGGCTGCTCTGAAAGAACGGGATGCGGGGCTAACTTCACGGGGCGCTAGGATACTAGGGCCTCGGTGCTAACTTAATGGGGCTGCGGGGATATAAGGTGCCATGATGCTAACTTCACGGGCCAGCGGGGATACTAGGTGCCACGGTGCTTACTAACTTCACGAGGATATGGTGAAATTAGGGGCTACGGTGCAAACTAAACGGGGATGCGGAGCTACTTTCCTTCTCGTAGACATGAAAAACAATAATGGTTTTCATGCTATCGCTTTTAAAAGTATCAGGCATGGGTGTACTTTTCATTAACTGAAGGAAGTCTTTTTTGTATGTTTGAAATTGCGAAAGTTAATGTAAAAAGTAAAGTAAAAATATTATGTTTGATGGAAGCTACAAAAGTTGAATATTCAAGATACGAAGTAGAAAATTCAATTTATTAAGCTGAAAATTCAACTAGCTTAGTTGAAAATTCAAGATAGTGAGTTGACAATTCAAGATACTAAGTTGAAAATTCAAGATAGTAAGTTGAAAATTCAAGATACTAAGTTGAAAATTCAAGATACTATTAGTATGAGTATCCTGAATTTTCAACCAAGAAGTTGAATTTTCACATTAGTATCTTAAATTTTCTACTAAGAAGTTGAATTTTCAACTAAGTATCTTAATTTTTCAACTTAGTAAGTTGAAATTTCAACTTAGTATCTTGAATATTCAACCTAGTATCTTGAATTTTCAACTTACTATCTTGAATTTGCAACTTAGTATCTTGGATATTCAACTTACTAAGTTGAATTTTCAAATTAGTAGCTTGAATTTTCAACTTAGTATGTTGAATTTTCAACTGAATTAAAAAAAACCAAAGTGACACCATTGGGGCTTCCGTAAACAGGGAATGCCACGTACCAAAAACGCAGCCTCCCCAAAACGAGCCCCACAGCACCCAGAAGTGCACACCACCGCACGCAGTGACAGCAAAATGTGAAATGTGATACTGAGTGTATGAAATGGGATTGTATGTATTTTGGAGGTCAGTCTAGAATATCAATTGAACGGAAGATAATAGATTGAAAATAAAAAGACACTCAATTTCGATGATATGTGCTTGACTTTAGAGTGTTAAAGTAAGTTAATAACGTAACAAATCAAGAGAATAATGGCGAGTATCTCTTACATAAAAGGTGTTAGAACAAGGTTTCGAAATAGTTGTTAGAAAGTGAAATCAATGAATTGGATGTGTATAAAAAATAGCAAACGTATCAAAAATTTAAGTCATACAGAGAAACGGTAGATATTCAAACTGATAAATTTGCTTCGGCGGTGGGAGCAAAAAACAAAATATAGTGGATAAAAATTGCAAATTGTGCTTGGATGCTATGGATTTGTACTTAAATGTTGCAGCAACATAAAGAAGGGTTGGTGTTGTTGAAAAGAAATGAAGTAAATAGAGTAAACATTTGACAGCACAAATAAAGACTCATAAAATCAGCAACAAAAAATACTTGGAGAAACTATCATCAGCAAAATGATAGAGAATCGATTATTTCTTTCAACGTGGATAGAGGCTTAGGAATCGTTTCAGTGTGTCGTCCATAACAATAAAATGATGACAAATTTTGAAAAATTTAATCATTTGAGAAGTAAATTGATTTGGTGACGCAGGAAATGCGATAGCTGGCTAAGCTCTATCAAGTGAAAATTACACATTTGGCAGCAGACATAATGCCAAAAAGATTTAAATAGCCACAAGAAATAATTAATTTACATTGCTAACATCTTATTAATACAGATCGTTGAGGTTTTCGAGAAGCATATCCGAAACCCAAAAGAATTAAAACAAAACGTCGATCAGGATGTATTCGTTTCTATACAGTCATGTAATTAGATCGGCATTACTGGAAGATGCTCTGATACAGCTTGAAAAACAGACAAGAGTAGACAAACATGGACCGTTGCGACTGTGAACGAACGGTTATATGAATACTCTGTAGCTCGTGAAAGAGTATCAAAAGGAGCAAACAATCAGAAAGATAGAAACAGAGGTTCTAAATCGAATCACACAATGAATAGGTTTATGACTAGCAAGAAACTCATACATCCAAAATCACACGAGTCACAATACTAGATGCCGGCTACAAGCGATATATCACGTATGCCCCAAAAAGAAACTTTGAATCAAGAAAGTCTCGCTGCTTTAAGCGAAGCCACTTGAAGGATGAATGCAATCAATATAAAACTATAAGTAAACGAAAGCGAGTTGTTTTTAAATGTTTGAGAGGGGAAACATTTATTTAAGGAGTGCAAAACCAAGTGTGTGTGCTAAAAAGTGCAAATACAGTTAATGATCCCGAAATAACAGCAGAGTGGACTTATGTCAAAATATGTATGAAATAGTACTTCTTATAAATGCAGAGGTTTGTTCATATGTCTTGTCGCACAACTCTTCGCCTAGAAATGATATATGACATGCCGACAGAGGAATTTCTGCTATGCTTCAAGCAATTTGTGTCGCCCAAAGAAAACACCAAGTACAATAATTAGTTATAATGCTACAAATTCACGCGAAACAACAGTCTTGGACCGCGTCTGGAATCAGATTAAAGTTAAACAGAGTCTAGGTAACATGTAACAATTTGTGCAGTCTGAAGACTTTAGTAAAAAACATGCTGTACAACAAATGAAGGACACATTTGCAATGTGAACGCAATGTCTAGACCAGATTGGTATGGCAGGTGCTCTTCACCACATTGTTAGACGGTCAATTACTTTGACCGATACTGCTCTATTTGAACAGACTCACCATCAACATTTTCCCATTTGTCGCTCGCAGAGGATGGTGATATTGGGACAGAGCTAGAGGCTTTGTTGAAACCTCGCAAAGAAAGGGAAAACAACAGATTGAGAATTTAATCCCTGGTGTTTAAAAGAAATATTTTAAACAAAACTTTTCAGGGTCTCATTCCGAGTCCAATAAAAGACATGTTCTAAACACATCCGAGAAGAATCCCAGTTCTAGTTCAAACAATTCTAACTGGAACACTTCGTATACCCAAGTTATCTCAGGATAAAGTGACAAAGGCACCCAGTTTTCAGCAAAGACAAGAGTTACTACAAACTCTCATCAACTTCGAGCCTAAGTAGAGTGGGTGAACAGATAAAAATGACTCTGTAAGTATCATTGCCTGAAATCCCGAGATACTTGTTGGGGACAGACTATCTTATTTCCTATCAGAGAGGGACAAAATAACAACCGACAAATGGGTAATGGAAATAATCAAACAAGGATACAAACTAGAATTTCTGGAGAAAAAAAATCTCCGTTTTCAGGCATAAAACCTTCAACTGTTCCTTTAAAAAATAAAAAACTTATCAATCAGGAAATAATAAGAAAAAGCAATAGAAACAGTAGATTAAAAGGAAACTCTTTCAGGTTTTAACAGTACATAAAAAGAATGAGAAAATGAGACTGGTGGTAAACCACTCTACGAGTATCTCCGCAAACAGCATTTCAAAATGGACAATACGTCAAGAGTACGGGACCTTATAGAAAAGAAGAGCTGGGTGTTATCAGTAGATTTAAAAGATGCTTACTTCCATATCAAATATTTCAAAAGTCATCGTCAATTTCTTCACTTTTAGTTTCAGGGCGTAGTTTACCAGCTCATGGCTCTTTGGTTCGGTCCAACGAGTGCTTCCAGAGACTTTGTTAAAATAACGCCAGTGATTCTAGAGCACCTTCGAAAGCACACTATTCCCGTCTAGCAAACTATTTGAACAATTTGGCTTGAAGCAAACAAAGGAAGCTTCTTTTGGAAAATCGATTAACAATACCAAGTTTTCTTTATCATCTAGGATTCATTATAAGCAAAACAAAATTTCAGTTGATTGCAATGTCTAACATACAGAGGAGGCCAATTCGATTTTGCCAAAGGTCTGGTGTAGCCGACCACAGAGAGATTGATCAATCTAAAATTATCTGTTTTGAACATAATACAGGATCGAAAGAATGGCCCGGCAATATATGGTTCTCATCGGAATTATAGCATCTTAGCTATATTTAACTTCGAATGCAAGGTTGTTCGTGTGACAAACCCAAATTCATTTTCTGCAAAACTGGAATCCTTAAAATATGAAATTGTCTGTACAAATTCCAGTTACACAAAAATTGATTTAAAATCTGGGATAGTGGTTACTCGATTTTATCATAAACAAGGGCATATCTTTGCAGAAAGATCAATTCCCAATTACTCTTGGCACTGATGCTAGTAGCAGGTGGGGCTAAGGAGGTCACATGGCCAACTTAATATCTCAAGATCAGTGGAGTAATTCAAGAGGCTAATGCACATAAATTGTCTGGAAATGCTGGCTGTAATTCAATATAAAGCATTTTCTGTCCAACCTGAAGGGTTTCAATTGGGACGAAGTCGGTTCAGTTATGCAAATTAACCGGACGACTTTTGGAGCTAGCTTTAAAGAACAATATATATTTGAAAGAAAGTCAGCAAATGCATGATGCGGACATAAAATCAGAGAAACGAAGTGGTCCTTAAACAAAACAATGGTCTCGAAAATTTATGGCACTTGGAGTTAGACAACATTGGACCGCTTTTCAACTTTACAGAACACGAAAACGCATCTGTTTTATTCATGGTCACCACATCCTCAAGCTTTTGATGTGGATGCCCTTTAAAATGTATGGCCGGACATGTGTATGTATGCATTTACATTTTTTTTAAATGTCCAATGATAATCATTGCTCCTCAGTGGTCTGTACAACACTGGCACCCACAACTGTCATCTCTGTTAATAGCATGTCCGTTAAGACTACCATGCAGTCAGAAAATGTTAACACAGGAAGATATCCCATATCCACATCCGGAAACACTTCATCTGACTGCATGGCTGTTATCGACAGACGTTTCTCTTCAATGGGATTTTCTTAGGATACATGACATTAACTTGAAGCAACAGGATTATAGCAGCAAGTTCAGAAACTTTGATAGCTGGTGTCGTTCAGAAGAAATTGATATATATCTGCCACTTGAGTAGATTGTGTTGCATTCTTGACGTCTTGTTCAAAACAGGCCTAAAATATAAGACAATAAACGGATACAAGTCTATGCTCCCTCGTTGAGAGCATTCAGATAGGTCAACGTACCTTTATAATTCGGTTACTCAAAGCTGTGTTTAATGAAATGCTTGTTCCTAAATGGGATCTTCTTCTTGTTTAAGGATGCCTGAAGAAACCGCCATTGAACCGTTGAAGGACGCAACAATCTGCTTCCTCCTGGCAATAACAACTTGCAGACGTTGCAGTTACTTACATGTTAGATACAGCTGGGTGTAGGGATCAGTTAATGTTCAGAACCATGGGGAACATTTGTTCAAACAGGATTAGCAACATCGGACAGACCTAGACACTTCGGTAAAACCATTTTCGTACCTTCTTTACCAGGAAGCCAGTTTTTGAATCCCATTCGTTGTCTTGCTTATTATATTAAACATATAGAGAAGTTTAGACTGACCGAAATATTTATTCTTAGCCATAAACAAGTATCCTCGACCAGACTGAGGGTCTCCACACACAATTTCTTGATGACTGGTATATAGTTGATCGAATTCTCTTACCAAACAGAATTCAAACCAGTTGATTGGTCAAGGTAGACCACCTTTACGAAATGTTATTTGAAACGTGTAAATGTTGAATTTTTGAACAAGTAAGAAACTCGTCATACAATGACATACTGTTAACCCTTTCTCGCGAGTGAATAGTTTTTGTGCGCTACTGATATTGCAAATGTGTGCAAGTGTAAATATTGCCAACATGTACAGGAGGGACAATTATTGGTGTTGATATAAGCTAGAGTATAGCTTCATGTTATATAAACTGCATTTTGTATTTTAGAACATTCTAGTAAGACTGTTGTTCTCATTCCATACTGCCTGTATGGAACAGTTGTATCACCTATCACAGTTAGGTAAGTAAAATGTGTTACTTACTAAGGATTAACTACTATACTATTTCTATTCTTAGGAGATTACATTTTGACAATATGTTTGAATGACACCCTCTTTGGAATTATTATTAATCCAGACTGTAATGTCAGGTAAATTATTTACGAAATAAATTGAAAAGATTTGTGTAATAGAGTAGAGTTCATGAATAAATAATACTTATTTGACATTACAGGTACCCTCCACATTACCCACATGTCATTTAGAACAGTCTTCTTACGGCGAACCCTTTTTTGCCAGATTTCTCATGGCAGGCGGGGGAATTGAACGGTGTACAAATTTAACTTTCGTGAAAGGCTAAACGCGGAAATTAAAACTGAAATGTCAGGTAAGATTTATCTATTCATAATGTTCTAACTTGTGACAATTTTCCCCCAATTTTGTGCTGGCCTCGCGCTGATGAGTTTTAATAAGAACACATACATTTATGATCTTTTAATAAAGACCACATACAATTATGAAATCCTTACTGAATTCTTTTAATAAGAACACATACATTTATGAAATCTATACAGTAACTGCATTCTTTTAATAAGAACACATACAACTTTTAATAATAACACACACATCTATGAAATCCATACTGAATTCTTTTAATAAGAACACATACATTTATGAAATCCATACTGCATTCTTTTAATAAGAACACACACATTTATGAAATCCATACTGCATTCTTTTAATAAGAACACATACTTTTGTGAAATCTATACTGCATTCTTTTGCAGGATGGTAACTGTGCGTAGTGCCTTATTTTTAACGCTTGGTCAAGTTTTTGACGTGACTGATACTGGAAATTTCAGAAACGTTTTTCAGTGTTTCCCACCTATCTGAGATGAACTGGTTATAGACGCGGAGGTAGTCTCGCGTGTATCGGTGTTATACACCGGTCATGTAAACGAACCAAGGGGTCTATTCCTAAAAGGGCTAGGGTCTGGTACCCGGATTCCCTTGTACCTGCTTCTGTCTTTAAAATAAATAGGACTACAATTGAGAGCTTACCCTTTATTGTGTTATCCTTGGTACTTGGTACTAAAAACATACATACATACAATTTTAACGAGTAAATTGTGTAAAGTTGACACTATACTATTGTATGATCATATGACTAAACAAAAGAACTTATGAGTTTAATTCGTGTAAGTTTCTTTACTCTTATAATCTGAATTGTTTTTTTGTTTGCGTAACTATGGCAGTCTCGGCAATTCTGTTATCTATCAGTTACCTCCCCTATATCAGTTGCATATTCGGAAGAATACGTGCATTTAGTTCTAGAATAACTTGAGTATATAATTATACATGTATTACCTTAGTGCATTGACTTAGTGCATTGACTCGTTATTACTGTATTTAAGACCCATTTGCAATTACGGAAGGTAACGCGCTTGTTACACCTTACTGATCGTCCACGATTAATACAAGACTTCATTGACCTGTTAAAAGCGTATTTTACTGCTTTAAATAGGCAAAGGGAATATAAAAAGGGTAATGGCCGTTTGACTTGTAAGACAACTTCGCCAGGCCGACACAGGTTCGAATCTTCTCATGAACAAAAAACAGTCTTGTCCAATTAGTCCTTATTAATTAAATGGATGTCCGACAAACGCCATTATTTTATACGTAAATATTTAGTAAAGTACACATTTATATGTACAAATGATACATGTGTGACCTCATAACTTACTGCTTAGCCAGTTTACGAGTATTGAAGCCTTTAAACAGAGTGATTGGAATAAAATACCAAGAGTTTCAATCAATCTCATCTCGCATTGCCTGTTTTGTTGTTATTGTTGTTGATTTTGATCAATAATTTCACCCTGTAAACAATATTATAAACATTGACTTTTGATAAATATACGGTTGATCGGCGAAAACCTCCCTCGCTGATTCGTGACAGTTACAAGTACACTGTTGATCTGCGATTATTCTTAATGCATTTATCAATTAATCAAAGTATTCACATCGATCAAACAAGACTTGTATCTAATTTATTGTATTGACTCAGCATGATGCCCTTTGATAACGCCTGGAAACACAACAACGAGAGCTTTAAAACCCAGTTTCTATTCATTAGCACCAAATAATGCTATCAGATCATGGAGTTAAAAGATCGTTGATCCCGCAGACAGCAATTAAGTTGGTGTCTGCCTTAAAATGTAAAATCAGTTGTGCGTCATTGACAGCGCCAGGTAAATACAAGGTAAGAGTACACAGTTCATTGCAAATGAAAGAGCGTTAAATCAAAACAGCATTTTTTCATTGATTTGAGAAATGATAATTACGAAAATTTACCCATAAATATTAAACAACTATTTTTTTTCAATGAATGTATTACCAATATTTTGATTGCATTAAGAAGTTAAACTATAATCATAATAGTTTTCTTGAAAAAAGTGTAAGGATTGCATGTGTGTACCCAATGATGTCTGTTTCGTTGTGCTCCATCTAAGCTTAGAAAAAATATTAGGTCTGTATTTTCATTTAAGCCCTCTTAAACATGTTTTGCTTTGATATCAATTGAATATGATAGTTCATGTAATTCACAACTGTAGCCATTCTGATGTATTTTAAGAGCTATTTTACAATGGCATTCCTTGAAAATGTCACGAAGCACTTCGAAGAAAACTGTTTCCAATAGTGCGTCCATGAAACAACATTAACAATAAGCAAATGACTTTTTTACACTTATTTCGACTGAATCTCTGCTTCATAACGCTAATCTTGCTGCAAAACACATTCCATTGTCAGAATGGTGCTTTTTGTAGATAAAAGTAATTTATACCCAACTGACGGATTGTTCGATATCACGAGATTAGTTCGAGTCCTCGTTATTTAACACTATCTACTTTACGAAACATTTTATCTAGTCTAGTATTATGTTCAAAGTTAACATGAAAGTGGTATCTGAGCTGATCAAAACTGCCGGTATCAGCGTAAAAAGCAATTAACAATCTAGCTATAAGCATGTACTGACATGGCCTGGCGGATATTCACTTCCATAACTCATTTTGATGAAACATGCGAAAACAAGCTGAAGAGGTAATGCCATGCACAGCACCAAATAAAGAAACCACGAGGCAAATTGGTTCAAGCACTAACTCGTCTGGTCTGCAAGCTCGCATTCTTACCTTTTGGTTACTTGCATTTTACATTTAGCTAAATAATCATAATCTTTGACAAAACTGTATATTCAAATTTTGTCAGGTACCAGTAAACATGGGAGTCACACTGGTGTCTTGGCAAGTTCACCAGGGAAAACATCCAACGGCCGGGATTATTAACAACATAAACAACAACGAGATTACCATGCAATACGAAGTCCCCTACAAGTTTGTAAAGAAGGGTGTTCAAATCATAAGACCCAAGTGTAACCATGGTCTTGTGAGCAGGTGGCTGGGTGTTGTTTGCGACACATCTTTATGGTACGGTTATAACTGTGGGTTAGTCCACAATAAAAATAATGCTATATAACACTAAGTGAAAGGGTGTGTGCCCTAAGTGTTACCTAAATCTCAGGAGTAGCTGGATTCTGAAAACGACTGCGATGACAACATACTTACTTTGTTTAAAAAAAACAACAACCTTACTTGCCAAATAAGAAAACCAGAACATTTTGGATGATTGCGGTATAGTTTTGGTTAATGAATGTAAGCACTACATGTGATAATTATTCGTTAATTAGAACCGAACGTGAACAGCATGAATGTTCAATGTTTTGTACACTTTATTGTTTCTCAGACTTCTCAGAATTACAAATCTCTCGCTGAGGTTTTACGTAAGACACAAGATTTTATCCTCATTGATACATGCGTTAATTTTTATACACTAAATCTGCCCGCAATGTTTTTTTCTCCACATAAAAACGGGAAGATAAATGTAAAGTCTACATCAGATCGAATTTAATCATCATTAACCGTTGGTCGGAGATTAAACTAAAGGAAAATATTTCAGTTTTATGGCCATTGGAAGATATTTTGTATATCGAGTAAAATCTTTTCCCAATCTGTGAAATCCTACAGATGTAATGTGATTGGCAACTTTTTTCCCAACTATAAAAATATTTTCTTATCTATTTTGAAACAATCGTTTACCTCTGCAATTTTAAACTTTAACAACAGCAAATATCAATTGAAAGCAATGGTTTGTGCTGACAGAATAACCAAACTTGTTCAATGATTATTTGACTAACTGACTGCCAGTAAGTACATGCGCGATCTACAAATTAGTAGTAATACGGCGTTTTCATTGACAGGTCCATTTAATTATGTTAGTGTTCCAACGTACTTTTTTTACAGAAAATAGAATGTTTCCCGTTGGTCTCTCTATTTCCAATAAACATTACGGATGGGTACGAATATATACGTAGAAGTTGTTAGAGTGGCATCTATACGTAGAAGTTGTTAGAGTGGCATCAGTCGTTACAGTCTTTTCAAACAGTCGGACAATATTCCCTTTAGTTCTCAGATAGCATTTTCATAGACAGTTCCTGTCAATCTCTGTGAGTCTATTTAGATGAGCTTGGATAGAAAATTGTCTTTGATATATTTCTCCGGGTAATAAAAATAATCTCATTTACAGCGGTTAAATGTTTTATAATGTCGTGTTAATCTCAACATATTTTGTAAGTCTATGATATTGTAGACAGAGTAGGACTTTAGTAATATTGCTTGGAAACTACAGATTTCAGTTAGAAAGATACAACTGCTGATGTTTATCGATAAAATTAGCCAGTGAGCAATATGGGCACCATTTGTGATTTATAATGAGCATTCAAACGTCTCATAGACGCAATTGAATGTGATATTAAATCCTTGTGTAAAGCCAGATATTTTCTGATACATTAGTGACGCAAGTCGACCAAAATAGTTTACATGCACAATACCAGACGAAAACGACTGCCGACAGCTTAAAAGGGAATACTGAGCTATACCGCATGTCATAAATTGCTTTAGAAGTAATTACATCTGCTATGATTTCGTAAATAATAGGAAACGATTCGGTATTTCATCACAAATGAACTTGTTCAGACATTTTTATGGTCAGTATTTATCTTGTTTACTGTGTTACAGCACGAAATTATGTGTACCTTATATTGCAAAAGCACAAACAACAAAAAAGCAAACCTTCAAACTTGATCTTAGTTTCTAGAGTTGATAAGTAGGCATTGACTGTTCGTCATTATTGTAAGTTGATACCGAAATTGTTTAAAATCTCCTTATGTTAAACATCTGGCACGACTTCAAAATACTATCGGGAACATACTCCTTTTCCATCAACAACATTTAAACCAGCCGACAGGGCTTTGGTTACTTCATTTATCTTTATCGGCACAAAGTTACTTTTAAAAAAGTTTGGCTGCCGCCTATAAGACCAAATGTCATTCAAACTACTAACAGTTAATTAAATAAATGTAATTTTCTTTTTTAATTATAAATTGCTTTAGCTGGCGACTCAATGGTGCTCTATAGAGATCCTACACTATTTTCTTAGAACTTTTTAATGTCCTCTGCAGTATGACCCTTGTTTGCTGCCTTATGTCATTGCAGGAAGATTCATTTTTCTACGTGTAAGTCTGACTGTTGGCATTTGATGATGTTTAGGGATTGCTTTACGCATTTTATCTTTCAAAAGAATGATTTAAAAATATAGAAATTGTATCTTTTTTAGGAAACCCAGACTGTATAACTTTGCGTTTATATTATTTTATCTCATGGAAATGAAAAATAAAAAGTTGTTTCGTCTTTCGTAAATTGTTCTTCAATAAGATTTTTATTTGCTATTTCAATATTTGTAAATTCATTTCAATCTTCAAACCATACCTTAGAATTTCAAGCCCCTCGCTCATGTTCTTTAAGCACACAATATTTGATTGCAAATATTATCAGGAACTGCCAATTGCAATATAGTTGCCATTCGAATTGTTGAATTGCGAACTGCAGAATAGTTCACAGTTAGCAGTTTGCGATTAGAATCGCGAACTGTGGTTCGAATTAGGAATTGCAAATCAGGCACCAGCATGCAATTCGATTCAAAGTGCGAACTGCAAACCAACTTTACGAATATGGAGATGTGGACATACTGACATTTACATAGCACAGGAATTTTAGGGTAGGTGAGTTAAATGCCAATCCAGATTTATTTACGTTTTATTCATAAAATGTACTCAAATTATCTTATCAATAATGGCATTGTCTGGCTAATGCATCCCTTACTATTTATTATCTCATTGTAACCCTTGTAGTATGTGTCATCTATACATTTGTCATGTTAAAGAATATTAAGGGCACATGCTTTATAATGTTAGTCAATTAGTTTCACGAAAAAAAGAGAGAAATATTATTACGAAAGCCTATTTAAATTTCCACCTTGCAATAAAATTAGAATGTTTATTATAACGAACGATGAATAATTTATTTAACTATTAAAATGAACCAAAAGGAGCTTCTTACTGCGATATGGAAATTTATTAGTTTTAAACTTATTTAAAATATAACCTTGCATTATATTTTACAATCAGGAAGTTGTGAATAATTCATTTGTTCAAAATGATACTAGCACAGCGTGTAGCTGCCATATGTCAAGCTTATAAAACAGAGCTATATTTCAATTTTGCATTTGCCACTTTTACGTTGAAATTTTTTTTTTATACAGAAACAAAATGTATATGATGTACTGTGCTTTTAACATATTTATTCAAATCTATAAATCCCTTTTTTCTTAGACTAGCATGCAAAAGATACAAAACAAGTTTCAAATGAGTTTGAAAATTAAAGGGCCCGTCGTAAACGTGCAAATATCACTTAAATTTGCATCCCTTTTCTGGTAAATCGTGTTTTGGAGACGTGTGGTACCACAACGACTGTCGAATTTTAGTCAACTAAATTTAGTTTTCACGCAAAGTCTACAAAAGCGTTTAAAAAGAGCAAAGGTGTGCTGATAACGCTTAAAATTTCTTTGCATTGTCTGAAGAAAATAATTTAAGGAATAGCAATATATTTATAAAATAGTAAAGTCACTCGGGTTGGCCACATTGGTTTAATAATAACATAAGAATTACGAAGAGAACCTGCAGGTAAGTTTTGTACATAGACACAACAGTAAACGTGATTTCTTATTTCTTTAAAAAATGTTTTGGTAAACACTCATTTTCTTGCCACAATTAACCAAATTTAATAATATGACGTCGCAAAAATTCACCTTAATTTGATTAAATTTTAAGGTATTTTCTTATTGTGTTGGATATTGAGCAAACCAGACCTAAAGTGTGTGCCCTCTATTATTGAGCTATTATAACAAAACTTTCATTTATTTTATATTTACTGTAGACAATAAACATTAATCGAACTTCTAATGCTCCTTAGTATATTGTGCAATAAGTCAACTTATCGGAAACAAGTCGTTATGAAATTAAGAAAATATCACAAACATTATATCTTCAAAATTACTGCAAACTTTTAAACAATTCTGACATCAGCTCTTTGTTATACGATCGACTCTATGACATGACCATACAAACTGAAATTCACAAAACAAGTATTTATCTGCCGACAACGATATTACAAAAATAATCCGTTTTCACCCATCTAATACATTTGTATCACATAACGTTACTTATAAGATTACAAGTTAATAAAAACAGTATTGCAATTTAACAAATAACAAATTCAACAATAATTTTCGCACCTTCAAATCCTCTTATGATACCTCAATGTCACAATGTGACGTCACAAATCAGCACGGACTTATACATTGACGTACTGTACTCGGCGAACAAGCTCACGTGTAGCATGGGGTACAGTAAAGGGATATGTCAAGTGTATATTTCCGGCTTGCCCGTAAACATCAATATCTATTTGCGGATCGTTGACCAATTAGAAGACCGCAGATTTCATGGAAGGGTAATACAGTCTCATACCTCTACTTTCATCTTGTATTGCTGAGCACTCAGTAAAAGAGTTACATGCTGCGTTTAAAGCTTTCCAAATACATGCCGCTCTATCACAGTATTGAATTGTAGGAGACATGGACCTGAAAAATAAACTGCATCCCTGCAAAACTTTAATACGGAAACCTGGAATATTTTCGACGCTAAATAATGTAACATGGCACATATTACATGTAAAAATATGACTATATTTTGTTTTCTTACTAACGTTCAGGTTAAACAGTGTATATTTTCCATTTTTTACTTATTGCACAGGTAACACGAATCATAAATTAACCCACAGAAGATAATTGGTGATAAGATGGCATATCTCGTAAGGCAATTATGAATTTCATTATGTGCATTCTCCCTGGAAACAATCACAGACATTTCTGTGCGGGAGTTAATCAAATTGTGTCTTAATATGGAGTTGGAGCTGTTATATGGCAGTGGCTTACATATAGCTTTTCTTGTAAACAAATATTTTAGCCATGTTTCTCACAAGAAGGAAATATATCTTGAAAGATGTGCTATATAAGGACAAACAGGGTTAGAGTATGCATCAAATAAAATATGAGGGTAAGACCCGGGCCCTTGCATTCTATTTTCAATTCTACAAGCGTGAGTTACTATCTAGATATACTGAGTACAAGCGCGAAAGCTGTGGAAAGGATTTGGACATATATGTTACATTTTTGGTTATTCGGATTCGATAAAAAGCTGTACTAGTTCATTAAGTCAATCTTCTTACGCATCTGGCTTCAAGTTAGTTATTAAATACAGTCGGCGGCCAATTTTAGTATAAATAAAATGAACTGGTCTTCATAATTATTTTTAGGGATGGCAACGATGATCGAACGTCAGAGTACTCGATTAACAAACTGTAATTCGAGTACTCGGAAATTTGTTGGTGTTTTTTGCAAAGATCGCATCATACATAAAATCATGAATTATTGTTATTTGGTTCCTCCAACTAACAGCCTTATCTTTTTGTTATTCTAATTCGGGATCGTTATCAAAACACGCCAGGTGATGTGCGAAAATTCTATTGTTTAATCCGCTAGGTAGGCCCCTAAATGCAATATATGAGTTGATAGTTTGACATGCAGGTATTGTTATGATTATATGCCGCTTATGATCTTAACAAAACGGGAGACACTCAAAATCCCCTTAGTCATAATCCCCTTGGTCCAAAAATGGCATAGTAGTCAGAATCCCCTTGATGAATTTTACAAGGTATTCATAATCCCCTTGATGAAATTTACAAGGTGTTCAAAATATTCTTGATCAATTTGACAGAGTAGTCATAATCTAAGGGGATTTTGAAGTACACTCCAACAAAACAATATAGACGTAAGATTCATCAAAGATGATACTAGGTTGTATTTTTACACTATGTCCCCTTTGCGTTTGTTCCAGAAACTGTAAATGCGTGTCTTGTAATTAGAAGTCTTAATGGCTTGATAATTAAGCTTATAATGCCGGTAGTTAAACACATGTGCGGAAAAAAATATTTTTTATAGCAATTTTTTTTTATAAATTATGATCATAAAACTAGTACGGTACTTTGATGCGACTGAACCTTAGCGTACCCCTGAGTACCTCATGCGCCGGTTTACAGAAGATGCTAATTTTAGTACATGTATCGATGGATTTTCCAATATATGCACTTGGTAGTTTTCCTGAGTTTATTTTACGATTAGGTTACTTAGCATATACGCCGGAATTCATACATGGTTGCATGGTTAACGAGAGTGAATACCTGAGATATAAAAAAGAATTAAAGATAGCCCATTGATCTAATATGTACTGCTTTTTGTCGATAACGTGAAGGATCGTTTTCCGAATACTCGAGTACTCGATCGGAAGGAGGACCGAGTAACTCGAATATCAATTTGGTATTCGTTACCATCTCTAATTATTCAATGTTTTCGAAAGAAGTGTAAGTTTGAAAGTGATTACATGACGTTTATCGTTATTAACTGATTTTAAATTACTGATTTTTAACATTAAAATACACTTTCCAAAGGAATGAAGTACAAGCTGCAACTTTCGCACCGGCAAGTGCAATAGGCAAGCGAAATTGATATTCAGACTACTAGTAATTACTTTTATTCTATCAGGTTTAATTTCTACTACTTTTGATGTTCTATTATCATATTTTTAAGGCAAAAAGCAAAGTTACTGTTTTCTGATGGTAAATTTGATCTACAATGTTGCCAACCCACGATACAATTTTTTGTATTCTCAAACACACGAAGAAGACATTTTTGTCGACTCGAGTAAGTTTACGTGAATGTTTTTTTCATTTAATCTGATGGATTTTCTTTAGACAAAGCGTAGAGTACAGGGAACTTAAGGCGCTCATCAGCACGCTTTTGTGTCTTTTTAAATGATTTAAATTGGTAGATATTCCTAGAAATGTAGAAAACAACCGTTATGGTATCCTAAATCCTCGTCCCAAAAATACTATTTAAAAGGAAAGCAATTATAGCTCCCGATGGGCTCTTCATTATCAAACTAACTTGATACTCGTTTTTTATCTAGAGACAATAGTGAAAATGTTGTTGGAATTCTAAGAAAAATATGTAATAAAGCCATGCCACCGATTGCACGAAGCATATTAGCGTATTATGAGTTTTGTTTAGTTCCGTTTAAACATTCGCTCCAACTAACAATCGCATCTCTGAATTCGATCTGAATTTCATGTCTTTTCCTGCGTACAGAAAGCTAACTATGGAACGTTGGAGATGTCTGAAGTATTTGTTCTCTTGACAGGAGGCTTTTTTGTTTAAGCATTCAAAAAAGTCTGAGGTCAATAAAATATTTTGCGAAGATATAGAGACTGTCGTCCTTCGCATTACTAAAACAGAAACTTTCTTTTACTCACGATTTGACTGAAGCTATCTTAGTTAAGTACAGTTATGTATGATATCGCATATGATTACATATTAAGTGAAATGATTGATTTCCGTAGGGCACTGTTTATTCATATTATACATAGCCTCCGTAGTTGGTACGTACTTTCCATAGTTAAATCGAAGAGTCTGTGTGTTGGAATGCTTTATCGAAATTTCGAGCATTTCCCTACCGGTTATATGATCGCGGATAGATAATTTCTTAATCTATGGTGCCATCTATGAAATGCTTCTTGAAAGACTTGAAGTGGACATGCTGATGAATTTACTGAAAAAGAGCGGGATCTGACACAATCCACTTACGACAACAACGGAGAAAAGAAATGAAAAACATTATAAAGCTATCAAAATATCCCTTGTAAGTTAGCGCAAGTAATATATCATTCAACGATTACGCAGACTTAATTAATGTTCCTCAGCGAAAAGTGCAATAGCAGCTTCTCGTTGCAGTTACGGAAATTGTTGGCACCAGATAGTTCTGTCATGGATGATAAAATACAATCATTTTAACGCGTGTGCATGGGGGACGTCATATTATCACTTATTTTGGTAATTAACTCTGTTGTAAATGACACATCAAACATACACAATATTCCTTCTATTTCTTTGAAAGGATTTTCATAGAATGTTCATAACATCTCCTACCTGTCAGTCTGTTGACATGAGCTTGGATAGAAAATTGTCTTTGATATACTTCTCTGGGTAATGAAATAGTCTCATTTATAGGGGTTTAAAGGTTTAGTTATGTCATCTCAATCTAGTCTAAGGTATTGTTTTTTAGTAACACATGCACTGCTTGCATTATATAGTTTTCACGGTTAGATAAACTAGCATAAAACTCGTGATGTTTACCGATATAACTAGCCAGTGAACAATACGGTCATCATTTGTAATATATAAGAAGCAATCAAACGTCTCATAGACGCAATTGAGTCTGATATTAAATCCCCGTTTAAAGCCAGATATTTTCTGAAACGTCAGTGACGCAAGTCGACCAAAATATTTCACATGCACAATGCCAGACGAAGACTGCTGCAGGCATATTTAAAAAGAATATTGAGCTATATCGCATGTCATAATTTGCTTAAGAAGTAATTTCTTCTGTTGTGAGTTGGTAAAATGTACGGGAATGATTCGATATTTCACCACAAATGAACTTGTTCAGACATTTTGAGGGTCAGTGTTAATCTTGTTTACTGCGTTCTAGCACGAAAATATACTAGCGAAATTATGCGCACCTTAATTTGCAAAGGCACAAACAGCAAGAACGCAAACCTCCAAACTTGATCCTGTATCTTTCAAGTCAACTTCTACAGCTCATGAGTAGACAATGTCTGTTCGTCTCTAGTGTAATGTTGAGAATCTCATTATGTTAAACCTCTGGCACGACTTCAAAACTATATAATAAGCATTCTCCTTTCCCATCAACAAGATTTTAACACGCCGGCGGGGTTTACTAGTAGTTTACTTCATTTGTCTATATCGGTTGCACATGTTTGATTGCTGGCCATAAGACCAAATGTCATTCAAACTAGTATTTAATCTATATGTAAATAAGAAATATGTTTATGTTTCAGCTCCAGCATGCAACCCAATGGTGCTCTATGGAGATCCTTAACTATTTTCTAAGAACTTTTAAATGTCATGTGCAGTCTGATCCTTTTTTAATGCCTTATTTAGTTGCAGGAAGATTCATTTCCTCTGCGTGTAAGTATGTTGGCGTTTGATGATGTTTAGGGATTGCTATATGTATTATATCTTTCAAAAGAATGATTTAGTGAATATAGATCTTGTATCTTCTTGCAGAAACCCAGACGGTATAATTTCGTATTCAAACTATTTCTTCTCATGAAAATGAAAAATAAAATATAATGTCGTCTTCTGAAGGAAAGGATTGGTTTGCAAATTGTTCTTCAATGAGATTATCCATTGCAATTTCCATGTTTGTGAATTTATTTCTTCAAACCACACCTTAGAATTCCAAGTCCCTTGCCCATGTTTATTCCTTTTTAAACTAAGAATCTAGGAAATACCGGTAATTTCACCAAATAAAAAATGCTGGGTAAAAAGGTATACTTCAGATCGAATTTTAACGCATCGTCAATGGATGTGAAAGTAAAAGGTATCTTAATAGCCATTGCAGAGTATTTTATATTTCGAATAAACATCTGTAAGGAATCTATGAAAAGTACTTTGCAGCTTCATTTACAACGATGATACGTCATGCACAAGCACATTTCCTTACATATCAACCCCTATATATACCAACAAGTTAACAAAATCGATGAATATTTTTCATAGTCTATTAATAGCAAGTTGAGTTGGGATTTTAATATTCGTGTCATACGTTTTCGAATGATTGTCTACCTTTAACCTTTTCAATCCTTGTAATTCGTCTGACTGGTTTCTTTGGGTGGGCTTGTATTAGCTCACTGATTGAATCACTGATTGAACGTTCTGATTTGCCTTTCCTAAATAGAGTTTAGTAATAAAAAGAATATGCGTTTACGTATAAAAACATCTCAAGAAATATGAGCCATCTGCAGTAGATTGAATTACAAAGTAGCAACATTTGCTCCTACATTTTAGATATCAATTGGATCTACATAACAGAAATTATACAGAATATAAACATTTACAACAGTTGGAAGTGAACAAAGATTAGGATACGCGTTGTAACTATTACGAGTATTAAAATTATCCACAAACGTGACTGAAATAGGTTTTAAATCACTTTAAAGGCCAGAAAATTTCTTCGTAGACGAAATACGCTTGCATGCACTATACCAGATTAAGAGCTGTTGACATGCTAGCCTATATCGCGTGTCATAAATATTTGTTTAAGAAGCACTCGTTGCCTTTGTCAGATATGGGTAAGATATTGCAAATTATTTTACATCTCTTTAGTTGGATTTATCAATATACTCTATATGGCAGGTATTTGTTTCGGACATGATGCACGAACTAAACGTGCAGGCATCTGCTAGCAGTCATCGGATATCATTTTGTTATATTTGTATACAGAGATGCTTAATTGTATCAAGCTTGAATCTTCTGGCACCATTTCGAAGCAAATTTAGACAGGTCTTATGGAGTAAGATACTGCCTTTCGTCTATAATTATTGTTGTCACGCCAAAGGTACTGGTGTAAATATATGTATAAATATTAATTAAAATTTGCAAGCGCTTAGCTACATGATGACATTAAATATACACTTGATGATGACTATCATTCATATTAAATTGTAAAACGTTAGACTGCTGAGTTCAAACATTGAACAAGACGGTCCACGATGATGCCACAACCGAATTTGGAGTTGTACATCGTATGATAATGCATTATAGAAGAGTGACAGTTTTAACAAACGAGATATAAAAATGAAGAAGGGTGGTGCGGTGGTCGAGTGACAAGCTCTAGACTACCAATCCAGTGGTCCCCGATTCGAATCCCGGCCGGGGCACTGGAAATTTCAGAACCACTTTTCAGTGTTTCCCACCCATCTACAGACGACCTGGTTAGAAACACAGAGGTAATATGTATATCGGTGCTATACACCGGGCATGTCAAAGAACCAAGGGGTCTTTTCGTAAAATCTAGGGTCTGGTACCTATATTTATATTGCCTTGCTTCTGCATTTGGCTCCCTTCAACATGCACCTGTCAGGATTATTGACAAGCTTACGCAGGGAGATATCCCAGGGTCGACCGGGACTATTAACAATCAAGGAAAAAAAGGAGAAATAAAGTTTGTGTCGTGAGTTGTGGCGCGGGCACAGGTAAACGACTTGAAAACGAAAATTAAATAAGTTGTGCTTGGTGTACATGGCTTTTTTTATTTCTCGCAAAAAGCCTCGTTGTAGCGGTAAAATATTATGAAAGCATACGGGTTAGTCAGCAATGATAAGTACATAATTATATACCTTGCATTACATTACATTCCTATACTGTCGAGTGCATTTTTTCACATAGAAACGGAAAGATAAATGTAAATATTACCTTAGATCGACTTTAATCATCGTTTGCCACCGATTGATGACTCAACTAAGCGAAATATTTCAGTTTTATGTACCAATGGAAGACAATTTGATGGATAAAAAACTCCGTTCAGAGCCGACGAAAACCTGCAAAGATAATGTACTTGGCAGTTACAGTTTTTCAACAGTACTGTAATACTTCAATTACAAGTCGGTCTTCTTGCGCATTTGCCTTTAAGTTATCAAATACTCTCAGTGGCTAATTTAATTGTAAATACAACGAGCTGGGCTTCATTTTTTATGTTTTCGAAAGAAGTGTACGCTTGAAATTGATTAGATGACGTTTATCTTGGTTAACTGATTTACTGATTTTTCCATTAAAATAGACCATGTAAAGGTCTGAAATACGAGCTGCAATTTTGAACTAAAGCTTTTCGCACATTTTGTCTTAATATTACTTCTGGAACGGATCAGCGAAACCCTTGAAAATATTATCGTGTATATGACATCGCTTTGTGAGGAGTAAGACATAACAACATGAAATGCAAAGTAACAGCCTCGCTTTGAAATTCTAGTCTTAAAGTTATATCATCTATTAAATAATTGTCAAGAATAAAGCTTTCAAGCACTGTAGACGAAATGAAATACACCCGAATTATTCTTCTAATTGACAGATATAAAATGAGAACAAGAAACACATTGATGGCCAGCATCAAGACGGCGCAGAAGATTCTGAAGACCTGTAGATTTCCTGAAAGCCCTCTTACCATCGTGAACCCGCGGCTTTTGTTTTGTACTTGTCGAACCCGTCTAATAAAAATTCAGGGATCCAATAGTTTTAAGACACTACGCTGGAAACCAAACTAGGAAGAGCGCCTTTTTAATGAAATGTCGAACCCACGTTATTGATTAATTATGGGATCGAATTTTAAGAAAATGTAGATTATTATCAAACATGATATTTTCATTTTCATAGCGATAGAATATTTCATCATTGTTTCAGGTGAATACTTTGGTTAAATTTCAATAATTTTTATTCAGTGAAACGACATAATGATAATAAAAACAAATTAATCGTCAATAACAACTTGTCCCCAACTTTTGCGATAACTTTGACAATGTCAAATATAGTCTCCTGAGCGCCGACTAATGCATGGTTTTATAATTTATTACGTAAATAGCTCGTGTCTATCAACATTATATGTTTTTTCCATCAAACTAATGTTAATTATTTATGAATGTATAGTAATTATACTTCTCGACCAGTGAGTAACCAGGTTCTGTGTCGATTGGTATAGATGTTGCATTATCAAGTTACGCAAACATTATCAAAGTGTAATAACAGCTTCTCGTTCCAATCACAGAAATTGTTGCCGTCAGACATTTCTTTCATGGGCTGAAGAAATACAATCACAGACGTTTTTGCGCATGGGAATGGAGGACGTCATATTATCATTTTTTTGTTTATTAATTATGTTGTAAATGACACATCTAACACAGGAAATGTTTCATTAAGAGTTCGAGTGTTAAGGATGCCCTTTATATTTAGGATAAAGTAAGTTAGGAAATTAAAGGGCCCATCGGAAACGAGCAATAACTTACTGTATTTGCTTCCGTTATCAGGTAAATCGAGTTTCTGAGGACGATGTTAGGATACCGCTTTTGAATTTTGTGCCAATCTTCAATCTCGTCTTCTTAAAAAAAACCTACAAAATCATTTAAAAAGATACAAAGGCGTACTGATAGCGCTTAAAATTCCGTGTACCCTCCACTTAGAAGAAAATCCATGAAGTAATATGAAAGATATTGACAAAAAAACTACATGAAGCGAGTCAAAAAATTGTGTGTTGAGGACACTCGTACTAAAAGAGTCACGTTGGTGGTTATCCCTATTGATTAATATCGTTCTACATAATAAATTGTAACTAAAAAGCGAACAATACTTGTTTGGCTTTAGTGACTATTTCAATTTTTGCTGAATGAGGATTGTTCTTAAGATAATAGTTTGTGACACACCTTTAAAGAAGATATTTCCAACATATTATAAACTTAAGTGAACACAACGTTCGTTACTTGTAAAATGATATACCTGGTTTTATCGCATGTTACAAATGTTTACATGATTGTGTAATTTCCTCTGCTAGAAGTTGGAAAATAATTGCTTGTGATTTTGCACTCTCTTGTAAATGACTGTGTTCAAATCTATTCATTTCGAAAGTTCACATCTCGTATAATATCGCAAGGCAGGATCAGGACTAGTCTTACCGTACTTACATGCTAGACTTTTCTACAGTGTGTGCTTACATGTTCACTGCGTCCACAACCTTGTTATTTTGTGATATACCTTTTCAAATATCATGACGCAGTTACCGTTGTCCTTTACCTATTAGAGTTGTGTGATTTCTACGTCTCACTATGTGCAAATACATGTGAAGACTTGACTCGGCTGGACTTTCCTATATTTAAATGTATCTATGTGTTTGATTATCAGACTAAAAATCTGTTCGGGTAAAAATGTAACTGGCCGATTAAACCTTGACTTTCATGTGTGTTTGTTCAGTTGCTGGTCTATTTGTATACCTTTACTATTGTAGATTTGTATGTTTGACAATTTTTGGGATTGTATTCGGAAGTCTGCCGACACAACCGAGCTCTATCAAACGATTTTATGCACTTTAAATAGTAATTATATCCCTAATTCTGTTTCAAACAAAAAACAGTGCCACTTCCGCATGCCTTGCTAAAGAAGTTTGAAGAAACGTTTTATGGTGTTTTTCTGAGAAATGTGATGATGTTTCCATAAACGTTAATGCATTAACCATAAACGGACTTAAACCTATTTAAAATTCAACCTTGTACTTTTAACGAAGAAACGGCGAATAATTTATTGTTTAAAATGATTTAAAACAGCTTGTGAATGCCGCGCGCATTTCAAGCCTCTCATGCTAAGAGCTTTATTTAATTTTTCAATAGCAAAACATATGGCAACTATCAGCATGATTTACTTGATGGGAAATCCTTGTCATATTGAATGGGACCTTGGAGCATACTCTTTCTGTAGCGCTATGAAGTAACTAACTTAACGTCGTATATTAATCTAACATAAAGCTGACATATAATCTCTCTATTGACTTAGTGAGGGCCATGTACTTGCCTTTTCATTGAAAGAAATATTTTGTTTCAAATTTCGAGTTCCTTCTTGTACTACAAAATAAATGTGAACTTAGCAAAGGAGCTTCAGATGCAATCTGCCAATGTAATTGTGCTATTGAAATAAACATTATTTGCATAAATTGATTGACAAATATCTCAGCTGGAGACAATATATGTTAATGTATGAGAACATCTTCAAATATTTTCCATTGAACTTCAATGTATTAATGAACTGATCAATTTTTATCAGCTGGGCCTGTCTCATATAAAACAGCAGTCAATGAATATATATTATACAGTCGAAAGTATCTGTTTGCAGTATTAACAAGCATAATAAATATCTCCAAGTTTGGATACGTTATGCTTTTTCAGCAAACGTCCTTAAATAAAATGCAAAAGCAAAAGTGAAATGTTTGAAAGAAATATACAACTTGAGTAATTCGTTTTTCGAATGCGACGCCTTTTAGAAATACTACCCCAAAAATAGGAGTCATAACGATAAACTTGAGGATGATCTTGATATGTACGTTTACAGAATATCTTTAACTTTCTAGTGGCACCAAGTGCGGGGCCAATTTTAAGCTGAGCGATACGAATTAAACAAACATGGTATAATGCTACAGATAAAATATCTAAGCGACAGGTCTTGTAATGTCTGACAAGAAGGTTTATTTTATTATGCATATTCATGCGGCAACGAGGTATGGTAAGAAATGTGAAGCAGTTGCACGATTATGATTCGAAGATGCGACAGGCGAAAAAATATTTACTACTGACTTAATTGTCCAAAAGATGAAGTCATATTGATTGCAGCCCTGATGGCCTAGTTAGAAGGGATTCCGTTTTAGAAATCAAATACCCAACTAAATGTCCCTTGAAATATTTCGTTGACTCTGGAAAGTATAATGTGAACACACATAATAGAGAAACTGTCCTGAATCAAAAGGGAAAGATGGCTACTGATGTCAAGTACGAATTAGTATGTTCTCTACAAGATTTGTTGTCTGGAACGACGACCATGCAATCAAGATTTGACTGCTTTACAAAATTAAACAAAAACCGAAATTCAATTACATCATATATCGACGTTTTACAACACAGTTACTTCTGGTATTTTACACGTCAATTTACGACTAGAACTTCGTTATATTATGTTACCATAAAAATGTCAAATTTTCTCTAGCTAATAGTATTTTAACTAGTTTACGTCTGTTTTGTGCTATATTTTCCTGAAATCTGTCTTTCTTCTAATGTTAATTGCTACTCAAATTACGCTCCTGAAATTTACAATGCTATGCCTTGCAGGTGCAGTTAATTTATTGTTAGAAATTAAGATTTTGCTTCATAGAAACAAGCTTGATACAAAAAGGGATACAAAGTTTCCTTTATTTCCATTGTTGTCCTCAATAAACAAAATGACTAGACATAGAGAGGCATGATGTTTATGCACAATAATGAAACCAAAATTTATGTTGCACTAAAAATTCAGGTAATTAATAAATAATACATTATCAGAACTTATGACCAAATAGCTACTAGATATCTAATAGTAAGTGTTAAACAACACTTTTAAAATCTCGTGCTTGATATGGTTCCTAACCAATGGTAGTAGTTTGTTCCAAAAACTACCTCCAACATAAGAAAAAGATTTCATGCCAAAGCTTTTGACCTCAAGTAAAGCAAAACAACCTTTCTCACCAAACCTGGCCTCATTCTTATAAACTTTTCTTGAGCACAATCTCATGCTCAGCACAAAATCATGCTCAAGAAATATGAAGCAAATTCAGGTTATATTGTTCCACAAAGTCTGGTTTCATAACAATAACTAAAAGATTTCTTCTTGAGTTTATATATTTTTATAATAAATCCAACTTTGTATATATGGGGCCTAGTCTTGTATGAATAGATGGAGTCTGGTGTAGTTATATGCTCATTCAAGTATCCTGGAGCTAAGTAATGATTAATTTTGTATATGTGACAAAAGGTTTTAAGTTCTACTCTTTTTTGAACTGGTAACCAATTGAACATTCGGAAATGTTTCAAATCAATATGAATCTTAAAATCCAGGTTTAAAATCAATCTAACGCATTTATTTTGTATGACCTGTAGTTTGTCTATTTCTATTTTAAGCATATTATGGTACCAAAAAAGCAAGCAAAATCATTGTGACATTGTTAAAGCCTATAAATCACAGATAAATCAATCTTCAACAAGGGAAATACATTTAATGTTCGTTAAAGTATAAGAAAGTGAACTCTATGAATAATTTTAATAAGGTAACATTAAAATATGTAGATATTATGTTTCTTTAATGTCACTCTTTGTTCAAAGAATAACATAACAAGGTAGACAAAATCGTACATGTAGTATTCTGTTACTGTTGTAGCAGGCAAAGCCAAGTAACTAATTTCTATTATGCTCTTATCAGGTCATCGGTATGTTATTTATCATAAATTAAATGTGTAATTAAATATATGATACTGATTATGTTAACAGATTAAAGAATTGCTTCTCGCCGTGAGCGCATCTTTATCATAGGAAGCATGATAAAGAGTTGATAGATGTGTCAAAAATAATATTTTATCAGCAACTTGCATATCCCCCAAAAGAGTTTTTCCTCGTTTAATTTCGAATTGCCCATTAAATTTTCATTATCTATCAAAGTTGCATGCATTTATTACGATTGCACGACGAGGCAGCACATAAAACCGATAGAATGTGTCTAAATACAAAAATGTTATAAAAATAATCAGTGTCTAAGGCAGTTATAAAATTGCAATTTTAAAAGTCTTTAAAATCTTTAAATTCAAACGAGTTTTAGATTGAACCAATTTTCATGTACAGGACTAAACGTTAGTTTTTCAATATAAATGTTAGACTGTAATATTTTGTTTTGATGACTGATATTTAAGTGCAAAGTATTATTTGATTACTCTCTAATGTTGATCTTTTACAGTGTTTACGTCGTGTCATGATACAGTTTTAAAACAATGCACTGTTCTAACGAGTTTGTAAAAGGTGATTGTATGAAACTAAGAATAAAACTTGTTAAATGTTTCAGATATTAAATGTTGTTTGGAACTCTCTGACTGGCTATAAATACACCCTCAAATAACATTTAAATAACAACTAGCTTTTTAGTTTGGACACAAAACTCTATTTTGACAAAACATTGAAATCTGAGTGTGATAAGTTCAACCAATGAGAGAGAGCCTTTTGTATTTTGGTTTTGCTTTCTTTGAATGAAGATCGGCGTTCAGAAAACTGTACACAAATACCTATTTTGGATTCCAACAAAAACGATCCGTAAATATACGATGCACATTATACTTTAAAAATTGAAGGTGCACACAGGGTCGGGAAGTATGTCAACACGAATCGACAAATTACTTCTCATTCAAACCGCTGCAAAGGAAAATTAAGCGCAAATGTCGAAAAGATATGCAACGCGAAGGTTTTCCACCTTTTGCTGCTAATTTGAATTATCATTTGACTGTATGAAATGTAACTGAAGTATACAGTTAAATGTTATCTTATGGACAAATGGACATCATAATTATTGCACAGTAGATAAAAGGCAAGAAGTACGCAGCAAAGAGATTGAACGCTAAAAGTTATGGTTATTTATTTATTTCGTTAATTGTTTATTTAAACGCATATGAAATGGTAAATTTTGCTAACTAAATTACCGAGCTAATGTATATCTTCCAATTAGGTTTAAAGTGTAATCTAAGCGTCAATAGTTAAAAATCCAAAAAAAATCATTCTACAAGTTTCCTGTTAATGCTACGGAAAAACACATTTATTTACTCAGTTTTCATGTTTTTCACGTTAAAAGAAGATGACTAGAAACAGACTGTTAATATTAGAGTATAATTGAAATTACCCCATCCTCCACCGAATAGGTGCGCTTGCTGCATCAAAAATATATGACAGTGTTTTTGTTAAATCTATACCCTACGGCGACTTTTACTCATTACATATTTTTAAACCATCTTTGCTTGTGCTAATGGTTCCTAGTCTTTAACCTTGAAGCAAATCGTTAAAAATCCCTTAATCTTTTTACCAAATATCATATCGATATGTTGTATATGTCTAATTGTAGTGATATAGATACGTCATAAGTTACAGATTTATGTAGTAATGTTTATGTACAGATACACTGCTAGCTAATTACCGAGCTAATATTTCTTCATTCCTTGAATGTTGAAATAACATATTAGTTTCCTGAGAATCTTTTTAACAATTTGAGAAATACCGTGTAATGTACTAATCTATCGGGTTGATTTATTTCTAGAAGAACGCGTTACTTGATGAAAATTTTATGAAGACTCTATTTCTGATCGTTGTTTTGTTTTATAGTAAATGTTAAATCTACATGCAGGAGAAATGAGAGAATAATGTTACAGATAAATTCTGTAGCACTGTGTTAGAAACGTTTATATATTAGTCAAGTGATGTCTTTAGAGAGTCTATTTACAAGACTTACATGACGTAACTTTGGGGTAATGTGTAATTGATTAATTATATGATTAAAGATTTATATAAACACTTTAGGAAAAGTAAGTCCTTGCTTAGACAATGTCGACCAACTCATAAAACGATAAAGGGTGCAGAATGCAATCACGAGTACCTACCAAGAATGGCATAATGGTATTAATCCCTTCACTCCAATTATCACACAAACTTGAGTATATTTCCCCAATACTAACAGAAAATCCTGAATTATGTATGAGGACGTACTTGGAATACGTTTCTGCGAATCGTTTCCTGGCTTCGAAACGTTTGGTTTCTTCCAGAATCACATATTTCTATAATTAATTGGGGTCATCCTTACATTCAATAGGATAATTTTGTGCAGATTTATATCATCTCAAAATACAAATTGTCCTTGATTACAACTATACCATTTTAAAGATTATTTTATCTAAACGTATGAAGGTTTAACTTGATTATATAATACGGTTGTCTAATATTAACTTTGACAATGTTTACATTAACTCCTTGATTATGCTCTGAAAGTGCCGACGTGTTTTGTATAAAACTGTATCGTGTACGTTCATTCGTTGTAAGATGTGAGCCCTGTTTGCACTCTTAGCTGTACTGAATACAGCAGAAACTACCAAAGAGAATTTGCAAGTCACATGCTTTACCTAAATATTTAGTGTTATATGATTCTAAATGTGTCATAACGTGGATATTCTACTCAATTCTCGAAGTATTTCGGTGAGCTTAAAATAAAGTTACACCCACGTCTTGTACGCAAGAGGTACATATGAAAAGTCAAAGAAAGGCCATTCACTCCTGACATTTGAAAATTCCTGCGGGAATAAAAGCAAAATAATGTAATTATAATATATGTTCCCTGACGCTTATAAAGAACATTACTGTCTCATTTTGTAACAAAATGCAGTGTCAGGCAACACATAATGTTTGCATCATTGAATAAATATTCGATCATGCATTAATCTGCCACTCTTTCACACAACATAACTGAATAAGTCTAGATGCATTTGCACTTCTTTAGAAGTTTCATATACTAACCTATCCCATAGTGTGATTTTCTCCTATATTAGATGTGAAGTGTTAGACATACAGCAGAAAATGTCTGTTGATTTATATATATTCATTTATGCATTTATTCTCAATTGCAAAAATAATTCATGCCACTTCAATAAATCGCTCTCGAAATAAACTACAGATAGAATTAACTTTGAAGAAAGAGACAGCTCATGTCAACTTACGTATGTATGTTCTAAGGATACTACCACGTCCGATCGCTATGCCATCGCGCCAGTTCATTATCTGTGTTGAAGGCGCCTATTTTGCAATAAGCTGATTACGTTTGATTACAATTTGACCATCATCTGTTCGCAGATCGATTGGATTTGATCCTAATTCTTGTAAGGAAGATTCGTTTTCTGTTAAATTCGATACTGAGACTGTAAAAGCAACTAAATTCATGTTTACTTTATGTTAATTTCATATCTTTCCAAGAGCTTACATTAGATTATAGCTAGGTATCTTATATTACGTTAGAAGTATAAGATATATATGCAGTATAGATCATATTAAAACCAAAAATAATATCAAACAGGGAATGCCACATACCAAAAACGCAGCCTCCCCAAAACGAGCCCCATAGCACCCAGAAGTGCACACACACACGCACGCACGCACGCACGCACGCACGCACGCACGCACGCACGCACGCACGCACACACACACACACAGCACACACCCAATCATGTACACACTAGCATACAAAGCAAACACACGAGGACAAAACGAACAATTAAAGGAACACAGTGGGGCACCGCCTTGGAACGGTCAGTGGCAAAAACACCACTGGGGAGCTTAAACCGGTTTATGGTACGCACCCAACCTCACTCTTACCCCCACCATGTTCCAAAGTCACAGGACAGTGTAAATAAAAGTAATCCCTGCTAGGTGAATCTCTAACACACGCAATGGAAACTAAAGGAACGGTATGTAAAACACAAAAATGCTCGTGTATAAATATATAAAAAGCAAACCTTGAGAACCAAAAAACGTATGTATCAATGCCTTTGCAGAAGGCAGAGCACCAAGAGAAACACCCTTAAGGGCCCGAGAAACAGGCCAGAGGACAGAAATCAAAACAGTTTCGTCCCAGTGGGATTTACAAACTGCCCATCACAGAGTCCTCCCCCCCCTTCCGTCAGACACAATCAAAGAGGGAAGCATAGCGTCCAACTGTAAACGGGTTGAACACCAAACATGCGGTGTGTCTCAAAACAGTTGGGTCGTAACCTCTTTTAACAAAACGTTTTATAATTTAAGCATAATACATTAAAGAACATGTACGACTAGGTATATGCATATGCATAGTTCAAAGTACAAAGGATACTACATCAACTTATTGCACAACACAAGTTATTCGAAGCGGAAAACCACCTATAAGATAGATACATAGATGTCTCAACACTACAATGCTTTTTAACGCAACGGTGGTCCATGACGTAAATATGGAGGATTTCATTCGAATTGATGCTGCAGTGAACATCAAACGCGCTTAAAACCGTGTGGATTTTAAAAACATCACATTTCCTAGAATTCGAATTAACTATCAAATTGTTATTTATGTACGCAGATGCTATTATCAGAGGAATTGGCTAATTATACTTTGATTAGGTTTTAATTTCCCTATGCTTGTTTATTTAACTGGTACTGAAGCAATAAGTCCGCTTTGAACTCAGTATATACACGCCTCGTTTTCGCTTATCAATATCTTTGATATCATCGTAATCCAATTATAAGTCGTTTGCTTCATATTATTGTCAATTAATTGTGATATTTAGAGTGTTTAAAGACCAATTATTGTTAAGCGCAAGCAGTTGCGTAATTATTTAAATACCGGTATTCTGCGTTATTTAAAATTTTTGTTCGCTTTTTTCGTGTGCTGGTAAGTAGCATAATTTTGAAAATTGCAGCAGCTTTGACAAATGTTAGCAGGTGATAAAACATTCAAACACGTTGTAAGATCTGGCATTCAACAAGTAGGTGCATTTACTGAAATGTTGCATTAGAACTCTAATCTAAGACAAGTTAATTTCTTTAAACGGAAACACAACTCCAACACTCTATTAAAATGTCACCTTCAGCAAATATCTTTTCGTATTAATTTATATATTGAATGTTTAGAATTTATGTAAACCTGTGATTAAGTAATGCACTTCATATAGGAATAAAGCATTTTGAATAAATGTTAATGTTTAGATATTTGGAATAGTTGCAGGAGATTTTGATATCAGAAAATTTATCAACCTTAAAGCTGCTCGCATTCAGATTGTGGTGAAAAGATAAAGGTCTCAAAACTGTATGAAAATAACATATTTTAGAACGAATGGACAAATAAAAAGGTTCCAGTATAAATTCCTGTCGAGTATATCTGTATATTTTATATCATACGCTACCAAATGATATAGCGTTTTATACGCTTTTGATTATCTGAATATAACTATATGGCGTAGCGGTGCCGTTTAACAAAATCCCACCATTATTTTCAATGGAACTTTGCAAATTACAACCTAGACTTTACTTCCGTTGTTGATTCTTGCATTTAGTTTAATATTTTGTACTTGAAATAATATTTTGCAGAAATAATATTTTTTCAACTGAAACTGTGAGCGAGCAGCTTTAACGTATGTATAACTGTGAGCGAGCAGCTTTAACGTATGTATAACTGACGACACTTTAATTTTTTTATAAATTTAAAGGAAAAATTTTTTTTTTTTTTTTTTTTTTAAAAAAAAAATTTTTTTTTTTTTTTTTTTTGTATAACTGTGAGCGAGCAGCTTTAACGTATGTATCGTATAATCGGTTTACATGACATAAAAACAACATACTTATAAAAGTTGCTAAGAGGCTCTATATCCATATACACCATTACTGTTTTTCTAACGTTCCACTCGTACCCCTCAGCTAAACGTCTTTTTTTTTTTGATTTGCGAAAAGTTCCTTTATTTCGTTAAGTATGAAAAATATTGTAATATATAGAACAATGTTCAGAAAACATTTTAAAACTCATTGAATTAGATTTACCATCATACATATTTTTGCTCGCTGTTCTTTGCTATTAATGTACAGTTGATTGAAATGCAGTAGAGATTAATACAGTAATTGACATATATGTAAATGGTGTCTATACAGTTAGACTGGTTATTTTGGTTTCTTTCCGTTTTGCTGTAGATTTAAGTCAAACTTGAAACTAGGTTAATTTATCTATCTCAAAAGAAGGACATAGAATTAACCTACAAAAAGACTATCTAATGTAAAATGTTAGATCTGAGCACAGAGGAAATGATAACCGGTATGTACCGGCTTAAATGAGCGAGCAGGCTGTAAAGCCTACAATTGCGTTTAAAGATTTCGATATTACATAATGTATCATTGGAAATAGGACATCTGTAATAGACATCAGCTGCAATTGTCATTACAAAATTAGCGTTTAATCAGCCTCAGTGGTCGAGTGGTTAAACTCGCTGACTTTAGATCACTGTAACCTTTGCGTCCTGCTACCGACCATGTCTCTTTATGGGAGAAAGTTGGCAGTTTCTTACGGAGGATTGGAGTCTTAAACTGGTTCTTCTCTGGAACGATTGTTAATTCAACTATCCGCCTGTTAATATAACATTATTGTCGGATAGGCGTTAAACAACAACAACATTTACAAATGAAAAATTGATTATATTTTTGGAAGAGCAGGCTTTTCCGAAACTGTTCAGATTTTTATTTAGGTTAACTCAGTAATAACTTTATATCAAATGAATAGTCTCGCAGCAAAATCAATTGAACGTATATAAAATACTACAATAGTATAGATAATTTACATGAGCTATATCTATTTGATATGAACTTTATCTTATACTCTTAGAGTAATGCTCATAATTAACGGCGTACTGAATCATCACACACACGCAAGCACGCACACACGCACGCACACACGCACGCACACAAATACACACACACACACACGCAGCACAGCCACACTGTCCTAGTGCATTACAATATAAAATCATTGACATACCAGCAGAGATCAATTTGACAATTTCCAAGCGTGCACTCAATTCAGTTTTTTTTATCGCTAGTTTTTTTGTAATTTATGTACGTGGCTATAGACAAGAAAATCACACGCGACGACGAAAATGTATTTGGTAAATAGTGTGATTTTGATAATGATCTATTTACTTTTTTAGGTTATGCTACAACAGTTTCTAGAAAAATAAGTGTCATGATCTATTTGTATATTTATGTTTTGCTACAAATGCCTTTGTATACATACATATCATAATAAAGTAACATATCTGTTGAACTTTGAATTGGAGTTTGTCGACGAGCTTCGCTTAAATAACTCGTTTAAAGTAATATTTTGCAATGCTGATTAATAACCCATAAGTATACAGGATTCAATTATATTTCTACAGAGAAAAGTCCTACGAAGGAATATCGAGCGTATGACCTTGGGCCTAAGTGTGACATTTGTTGTACGTCGGCTCAAACGGAACTTTGGTTCTACACAGACTTAATGAGATGAACATGTAATAAATGTTTTTGAGAAAATTATATAAATTAAATGTAGTGCCATCGCCTTTGATCCGTAACTGAAGCTTGGACGTAGGTGAGATACAAAGATGACTTGATTTTAACGACAGTTTCCTAGGGATTCAGAATATATGGAGTGGACAAGGAAATACAATGACTCTTAAGTGTGAAAATATTGGAACTTTGGTTTGACACATAAAATTGAGTAGATGATTATTTGCCCCGAGTTTCACGAAACTCCTTTGAGTGTTTCAATATGTATGGAGCAGGCATGGAATAAGTGTAACTTAGTATATGCACTATAAGACCAGTCAGATATCATTTGGCCAGGAGGAGTTCTTTAAAATGCTTGTCATAGTTAATCAATATCTGGCCGATGATAAACTTAAGCCATAATGCAAATATAAGTACAATGACAGGAGCGGAATGCAACAGAAACTAGTCAAATATATGCCATTGTTTCATCAAAGGAATAATCATAATGTATCGGGAACATTTATTAAGAAACACATTCATAAACTTACCATTCATTTGATATATATTTCATTCAAGTATGTATTTTCAGGGCAGATCTACATTAAACCAATGCAATGATTATAGAGGAAAGTACAACAATAGAAATATGTGGCTTTAGTCCGAGCAAGGCTAGTAATTGCAATGTAAATGATTCAAAGCCATTCCAGCTCACACTATTAACTCTACTCAGATCCATGCTACATGAAAAGTGTACACCATCAAATAACATGTAATACCGTTATATCCAATCATTTTAATCCTTGTAGACCTTGTATCTAGGCACCTAGGGAATGTCACTGTTTACTAATTTGTACATATTATTTTGATCTTTGTTCTTATAAGCAATCATACAATCATCGTGTTTGACAACTGGTTATTTCTCAAAATTGAATAATTGACTTAAATAGATACATTTTTTTCAAGACAGCATTAGATGGTTCATTTTGTTTAGCAACAACTCTATGCTTGCTAAAAATTCGACTTCTTGCGTAGTGTTATATGTACTGAATAATATAAGTAGTGAAAACATCACCAGTTGGAACGCGATCTCTTTTCGGAACAATCAACTCAAATGTTTCTCCAAACAATACTTATCAAAGGCAAGTGTTTATACTCTTGAGATTCTTTACATTGACTAAAAGTCAATTTACTTTTTTAGGTTATGCTACAACAGTTTCTAGAAAAATAAGTGTCATGATCTATTTGTATATTTATGTTTTGCTACAAATGCCTCTTGTATTCTAACATATCATAATAAAGTAACATATCTGTTGAACTTTGAATTGGACTTTGTCGACACTTCGCTAAAATAACTCGTTTAAACGTAATTTTTGCAATGCTGATTAATAACCCATAAGTATTACAGGATTCAATTATATTTCTACGAGAAAGTCCTAGAGAATATCGAGTTTATGACCTTGGGCCTAAGTGTGATTTTAGTTTTACGTCGGCTAAAACGGAACTTTGGTTCTACACAGACTTAATGAGATGAACATGTAATAAATGTTTTTGAGAAAATTAGTATAACATTAAATCCAAAGTGCCATGCTTTGTCCCTAACTGAAGCTTGGACGTAGGTGACATACAAAGATGACTTGATTTTAACGACAGTTTCCTAGGGGACTCAGAATAATGGAGGGCCACAAGGAAACACAATGTCTCTATAATGTGTGAAAATATTGGAACATATATGTATGTATTGACACATAATATTGAGTGATGATTATTTGCCCCGAGTTTCACGAAACTCCTTTGAGTGTTTCAATATGTATGGAGCAGGCATGGAATAAGTGTAACTTAGTATATGCACTATAAGACCAGTCAGATATCATTTGGCCAGGAGGAGTTCGTTAAAATGCTTGTCATAGTTAATCAATATCTGGCCGATGATAAACTAAAACATTGGCCTTAAAGTTCGTAAAAGATTCTGAAAATTAAATGCTAAAGTGGCAAAGCAGGTAGGAAAATGTATTGTTCACTTCCTTTGCTTTCTTGCAATTCTGAAGTCCGTCATTTAGACGATGAGAACGGTTATTTTCAAAGGTATTCTTTCCTTTGTTTCCTCAAAACGCTACTGTAGGCACGTTATCCTGCTTATTCTTAACAGTACACTTACATTGGATGTTTTTAAATGAAAGTTTAAAATTCATATTAATTGATAAAGATATTCCAAAGTTCTGTATTTCTAAACGTTTTAGCTTGTGCTTAAAGGTAATTCTACTTATAACTAATTCCTAATATTTAAGTCATGGTTATTTGTGTATTTCGTTTATTATGTTATGTAGAATATATTTATCTGTTGCTAACTAAATTACCGAACTAATGATATCTTAATTAGGTTTGTTAATGTACGGCATGTTAAAAACATTCTTCCGTAGTTTCCTGTTTATACTGCATTTATTAATCATATTTCAGTAAGAGAGATTTTCCATAGTTTCCTGTTTTTACTGCATTTATTAATCATATTTCAGTAAGAGAGACTAGAAAACAGACTGTCTTTGTAATTCTGACTAGGTCACCAAATATATGATAAGAAATACCCTACGGGAACTTTTTTATTAATATGTTTACTATCATTATTGTGCTCACGTTCAAGCTTTAACCCTAAAGAAAAACGTTTCTTGTTGTTATCGATTATCGACATGTTTTATATGTCTTATAGTATAGTATAAATAATTATTACGGACATATCTGTTAGGAAATTGACGGACAGCTATGAAATACTTAAAATAACAAACTAAGAAACCTTTTAACAATTTGAGAAATACACATGTATCTTTCAGCCCGAAAGTTGTAAAAATACTTAACATGGAAACAGCCTGAGTTATGTATAAGAGCAAATACTTTGCAAACCATTTCATGGCTTCGAAAACATTTTGTTTCTTTCATAATCACATATTACTTTAACTAATTTCGTCATGGTAATATTCAACAGGATGAGTTTATGCAGATTTTTAATATCTCAAGATGCAAAAAGTACTTGATTACAACGATACCAATGTATAAACGTATGAATGTTTAACTTGATAACCTTATATGGTTATCTTATATAAACTTTAACTTTTAAATAACAAACATACTTACATTTACGCCTTTGTTGATATTCTGAAAGTGTCGGAGTGTTTTTGTCTAAAAATGTATGGTGTATGTTCATGTTGTAAGATGTGAGCCCTGAGTGTAAGCAGAATGCCTTTAAAAAGATCAGAGGTTCATCTGGAGGCAGAATAGTCAGGGTCAGGGTGGCACGGTGAAGGTTTTCTCCGCTACTGAAAATACGAAGTACGGGCGTCTTCTGAAGACTCAAAATTGCATATTTACTCTAATTCGCTACCTAAAATCTTCCTATGACCTCTACAGTTTCATACTTAAATGTGTATTTGATTTCTGATAAGACGGCACCCGTTGATTGTTCAACAATATCACCCGAAAAGCCCACCATAATATTTACAGTTTTGCCGTTTTCTGTTTGCCAGAGGGTTGCTTTTAAGGATTACATTCTTCTTCCCTAGCTCAATTTGACGGTATTCTCATGATAAAGCTTCGTTAGATAAGTCACTCTAAACATTTCAGGGGGTGCTTAACTTTTTTCTTTGTGTATATTATATGGTTGTCTAATTTTAACTTTGACAATGTTTACATTAACTCCTTGTTTATACTCGTGTTTTTGTCTAAGAATGTATGGTGTACATTCATTATGTTGTAAGATGTGAGCCCTGTTTGCACTCTTAGCTGTATTTTATACAGCAGAAACTACCAACGAGAATGTGCAAGTCACTTGTCTTTTACCAAAATATTTAGTGTTATATGATTCTAAATGTGTCATAAGGTGGATATTCTACTTGATTCTCGAAGTATTTCTGTGAACTTAAAATTAAGTTACATCCACGTCTTGTACGCACGAAATACATATGAAAAGCTAAAGAAAGGTCATTCACTCCTGACATTTGAAAATTCCTGCGGGAATAAAAGCAAAATAATGTAATTATAATATATGTTCCCTGACGCTTATAAAGAACATAAATGTCTCATCTTGTAACAAAATGCAGTGTCAGGCAACACATAATGTTTGCATCAATGAATAAATATTCTATCATGCATAAATCTGCTACTCTTTAACACCATATAGCTGATTAAGTCTAGGTGCATTTGCACCTCTTAAGATTATTCATATGCTAACCTATCCCATAGAGTGATTTTCTCCTATATTAGATGTGAAGTGTTAGACATACAGCAGAGAAAGTTTTTTTGATTTATATATATTCATTTATACATTTATTCTCAATTGCGAAATAAATTCTTGCCACTTCAATAAATCGCTCTCGAAATTCACTACAGATGGAAGTAACTTTGAAGAAAGAGACAGCCCATGTCAACTTACGTATGTATGTCATAGGGACACTACCACGTCCGATCGCTATGTCATCGCGTCAGTTCATTGTCCGTGTTGAAGACGCCTATTTTGCAATAAGCTGATTGCATTTGATCACAATTTGCCTATCATCTGTTCGCAGTTTGATTGGATTTGACCTTAACTCTTTTAAGGTAGCATAGTTTCATGTTTAATTCGGTATTTAGACTGTAAAAACAATTGAATTTATTTTAACTTTATGTTTATTTCATACCTTTCCGAGAGCTTACATTAGACTAAAGCTAGGTATGTGAAATTACGTTAAAGTATAAGATATATATGCAGTATAGATCATGTCAAAGCACAATACATATAAAAACATGTGCACTAGGATGTATATGCATTGCATAGTTCAAAGTACAAAGGAAACTACATCAACTTATTGCACAACACGAATTATTCGAAGCGGAAAACCACTTAGGGAGCAGGCACCAGTTTTCTGGTTCTCGGCAACAGAGCTTACAACCAAACCACAATTCCTTCACACAACACCTGTAACTGCTAACCTGAAAGCATAAATACAACATCATGCATATGTCCACAATCTCTTGAAAAATATCATAAAGTTTGCTGCAAAACTCATTTGCATACACGTTTAATGGATTATGTTGAATTGAAAGATAGCGCCATTTTCTGGGTTGGTCCGTAGTTAAATTGCTAATTATCAAAACATCAAATTTCATGCCTCGATTGTCAACCAGGAGTTGGTCAGTTTCAGACACCAAACTCCCTGTTAAATCAGAGAAAACACATAAAAGGAGGAATTCGCTGTACTAGGTCTTTGCTATTTACAGTTGTTTGTAAGTCACTGCAAAATGCATTCTGCTCACCACAAACTAGTGAAAAATTACCTACTTCCATTCTCATGCACCGGTCTTACACAAAGCCACAAAGAGCCACATATTTGAATTTTAGATTTATTTCAACACACATTTAAGACAGTCAAAAGAGAAATATAGCAGTATTAATCATTCTCTACACACACTGCACCTTTAACTCTCAACAGTACCCTTTATATAGAAATTTGACCAGGGCCCATTCGAAACTAGGGCGCAAAACTGTTGCGTGCTTCCTTATTACATAGATGTCTCAACACTACAATCGGTGGTTCATGAGGTAAATATAGATTTCATTAGAATTGATACAGCAGAGAATATCAAACACGTTTAAAATCGTCTGCATCTTACAAACATCACTTTTCCTACAATTCGAATAAACTATCAATTTGAAATTGTTATTTATGTACGCAACTGCTATTATCAGAAGATTCGGCTTGTTATACTTTGATTAAATTTTAATTTCCCTATGTTTGTTTATTTAACTGGCACTGTAGCAATAAGTCCGCTTTGAACTCAGTATATACACGCCTCGTTTTAGCTTACTAATAATGTCTTTGATATCATCGTAAACCAATTATAAGTCGTTTGCTTCACATTATTGTCAATTAATTGTAATATTTAAAGTGTTTAAAGACCAAATATTGTTAAGCGTTAGCAGTTGCCTAATTATTCAAATATTCTGCGTTATTTGAAATTGTGTTTTCTTTTCGTGTGCCGGTAAGTAGCATAATTTTGAAAATTGCATTAGCTTTGACAAATGTTAGCAGGTGATAAATCATTCAAATAGATTGTAAGATCTGGCACTTAACAAATGGGTGCATTCATTGAATTGATGCATTAGAACTCTAATCTAAGACAAGTTTAATTCTTTAAACGGAAACACAGTTATAACACTCTATTAAAATGTCGACTTCTGTATATATTTTACGCATTAATTTATTTATCAAATGATAAGAATTTATGTAAACTTGTGATCAAGTAATGCACTTCATATTGGAATAAAGTATTTTGAAGAAATTTGAATTTTAAGATCCTTGTAATGTTGCAGAATAATTTAATATCTTAATACTTATCAACCTTAACGTACGTATCGAATAATCGGTTTACATGACATAAAATGTTACCGCCAGGAACACTCTGGATGTATGTAGACTGTCTTTATAATGATGAGTAGGTCAACAAACTTATAAAACTTGCTTAGGGGCTCTACATCCATATACACACCATTATTGTTCTTCTCACGTTCCAGTCGTACCCCTCAGGCATACGTCTTCTTTTTGTTGTTTTTGATTTGCGAAAAGTTCTTTTTATTTCATTAAGTATGAAAGTAATGTAATGTACAGAACAATCTCTTGAAAAGATTTTCAAACTTATTGAATTAAATTTACCATAGTCAGACTGGTTTTTTTGGTTTCTTTCATTTTTGTGAAAATCAAACTTGAAACTAGTTTAATTGATCCATCTAAAAAGAAGGACATAGAATTAACCTACAAAAAGACAATCAAATGTAAAATGCTAGAGATATCAGCTGCAACTTACAAATAAACCTCCTCAGTGGTCGCTGACTTGAGATCACTGTATCCTTTACGTCCTGCTACCGACCATGTCTCTTTATGCGAAAAAAGTTGGCAGTTTCTTACGGAGGATCGGAGTCTTATACTGGTTTTACCCTGGAACGATTGTTAGTTAAACTGTCCGCCTGTTAATATGACATTATGATCAGATGGGCGTTAAACAATGATAACATTGACAAATAAAACAATTGAGAAATGTTTGTATTTTTGGAAGAGCAGACTTTCTCGAAAATGTTAAGATTTTTACGTAAGTTTACTCAGCAAGAACCTTCGTGAAATAAATCTTGCAGAATTTTTTTTTATAACGATACTTCAAGTTATACGCGTTGACGAAACTGTCCACAGGCTAAATAGTATAATAGTAGTCATGATCTCTTTACTTATTTATGTTTTGCTAAACAATACCTTTGTACGCATACATATAATAATATGTATACAATTAGTTAAGATGACATGGCTTCGCTCAAATTAGTCGATCGTTTAGAGAAATATTTTGCAATGCTTATACAATATCCTATAAAATGCATAGACATCAATTATATTTATAATGAAAAAGGATAAATATTTTATAAATAACGTAGGTCTGAGTGAAATTTATTTTCTTTTTTTATTCTGCATAATGTTTTTCTTTCGTGATTTCAAAACATCCATGAATTTTCTTGATACCAATTGTCATTATTGCAGTGCTACTATTTTGAAGGGAACTATAAACAAAACAAAACATTTCGTACAGATAAGTCAGGGGAAAATGCAAATATCCATGTGATGCATTCTGACAACAATATTTATTAGATCTAACATAATACACAATCCAAGTTTTGTTTATCACCATACCATGGTATACGCTGATAAAACAGGCCAAACTATGTAATCAAGCATGTTCATAAAAGGACATAGAAAAACTTTCGTGATAACAAAAAACGTGTAGCTTTTTTTAATGTTGTTTGCCAATTCATGACCCTTACAAAACTCCTGTTTTCAAAAATGTAATTTTGTAAAAAGGATAAATAAAAAGGTGATAGTATTCGTAAGAATTTATTGTGAAACCCATTGACTATAAACTGCATTATTATAGCTATGTATGCTTTCCATTATTTTACAGTCGAAGCGAAGAAAACAATTAATAAAAATTAAGGAAATCTGAAAGATAAAGTGAAACTATCATGTTCATGATTTGTGGATAAGGAAATCCCACCCGAGGGCTGAGATAAGTCTGTCGAGTGTTTTTAGACGTATCTCAATGCGATGGTGGGAATTTCTTATTTACAACTTAACATTGTAGATTTATCTTCTCACTGGCTAATTCGCATTTTCATCACAGGGGCAAGAGGGATTCTTTATCGTTACTTCATTCTTTTCTATTCCGTGTATTGCGCAGTTATTTGAGTCGAAAAATCTTTCTTCGCTATACAAAACAATTCAAACATATTTTCCTGTTAAAATCTGCATTTAATCAATAAATCAACAAACACTTCGTATCAATATTAACCAAACATCAACAATCTAATCATAAAGCTATGCTTCGAATCAATTTTTTTCTAATTGGAACAACCGGCGTGAGTCAGAGATTGTGCATTCAAATTTCAATGTCAGTATTACGCTTTACTTTGGAATTTAAGATATTACCATTGATAGTGCTTGTCTTGACCGTAAAGTATTGCATACATATCATATCACTAAAGTAACAAGAAATAAGCTTGAAAATAGGATAGGGAAGAAAAATGAAAATCACTTTTTCTCGATTTTTTCTTAAGGACTGCTAAATACGGATAAAAATGATATAAGAAAATGAATACTCACAACGCTATGTTTATTTCAAAAATAAATGCACGGAAATATGTATCTTATAGGTAAGAAAGCTATATCCAGAGTCGTGAAAAGGAATTTTGAACGGATGACCTTTGACTTTAAGTGTGACATTCGCTGTAAATCGACACAGACGGAACTTGTGTTTTACACAAACTTATTGAGATGAACATGCATAAATATTTCTAGAAAACTATTCAAAAGAAATATAGTGTTGTGGACTTTACCAAGTGAGGTTTGACCTAGGTTCTGCACATCATTAAAAGATGAACATTTGACAGTTTTCTTAGGTGTTTAGAAAATAATATTATGGAGAGGACAAGAAAATACAATGAACCCTAAGTCTGACCTCGACCTTGAGTGACAAGGTTGGACCACGGGTTCACAGATTCCTGTTTACCATTTTAAGTCGGTCATTCAAGACACTTCTTTTCACTGAGATTTTGAACAATTTGACCCTTTAAGTAATGTGTAACCGCCCACCTTGAGACATTGTGTTTAGGCACGTATGGAATGTCACTATTTACTAATTTGGTACATTTCAATTTGATCTTTATTTTAGTCATCGTGTTTGACAAGTGCTTACATCTTTGAATTTCAATCATTGAGCATCTGACGTCTTACGTCTTATGTTTAGTAACAACTCTTTGGTTGTTACAAAATCGTCTTCTTACATAGTGTGATATGTACTGAATAATAATAGTAATAAAAACATCACAGTTGGAACGCGATCTCTTTTCGGAACAATCAACTCAAATTTTTTCTCAAATTAATGTCTATTTCACGTACTTATTAAAGGAAAGTGTTTATACTGTTGAGATTTTTTACATTGACTTAGGGTCAATTTATATGTTGTCTGTTCCATTCATGCTGATTCCATATACATTGTAACATCCTTATGTAACTTATTACATACAAGAGGTCACTTAAGTACTATTGCCCTTCATACCAAACGAATGTTGCTGTGTACCCAAATTATTTCCATCCAAGTGTTTAATTATAAGCTGTTTTTGTATTTTTTAGTTGATTCAATTTTTATTAACAGTGACACTGACCCTCGATTTGTGAAAGTATTTCTGAAAAATTGGGTCAATCCTTTCCAACAAAATATGTTAACAGTTTTTTTCCCACACAGTAAACGTAAAATATGTTACACCTAGGGCGTGATCAATTTCGACTACATAGGCAGGATTTAAACACATTTGAGAGATCCAAGTTTTACATATATGTGCAAATATGTGCGGGGCCAATTAAGACCCCCGGTGGGACATGATTTTAACAAACATGGTAGAGAACCTCTAGACAATGCTTATTACGAATTATCTAAGCACTGTGCCTTATAGTTAAAAAACATATTTGCCTATATACCTCTTTATAAAACAAAGCCCTCCTCCCCCTCCGGGTTAGGCTAGTTTTGAGGTCAGGGTTCTGATTTGAAAAATCATTGTTGAAAACCACACTGTACTGCATATCATATATCTTAGCAGTTCTTGGGAAGAAAATAATTTTAGCTTTTCATTTTAGTTGTCATTGCAGGTCCAATATGAAATGTATTTCATATAGGACTATGCAAGAGATATTCCTGAAAGATATGGTTGACTTTGGCCAAGTGGTTTTGGACGAGATGCTGTTTGAATGAAATTGTAGGCAACACACGACGGATAACGCAAGTCCACAACGGCCGACGGACACAGGGTGGCCACACTTCGTGCTCAGGTGAGCTAATAACTGAACACGTAGCAAAAAGAAAAAAGGCATTTTGCTCAAGGGGCTTATTACGGAAACGTTAACACTGTAATGATAGTATGTTCATTAATGAAGGACCCCTTGTTTTTTAAATATGCTTACAATTATAAGGGTATTTGAAAAAGTTCAGGAACTGCTCATGAAACTATTATTCGACTATAATGCATAACTTCGTATACATCATCATTGCACGAGCAATATAGTTTGATACTGGTATCGATCGTGTTTTGTTTCACGAACGAATTAAGGAATTAATTTTCTTTTCGTAGTGGAATAATTCAGTTTAAAGTGTGGTATAAAGTCGAGATGTGAATGCAAAGTTACAAAATAGAATACAAGAAAAGATATAGAAGTAAATTATTTCAATAAAGAGCAAAGTACAAACGTGTAGCAGATGCTGCAGAATGAAATAAAACGTGACAAATGGTATGAGGACTTTACAAATTTATATATCTAATAGATACAATATTTCCGACAGTTTCAAGACGTTATTTACTATCTGGCGTTAACAGTTTGCATGCTCCACACTAAGTAAGGAACGCATAATACATTTTACAACTGGTTTACATTTCTGCAATTTATAATTGTTTGATGGAAATATACGGAATAAAGACTTATCTACGACTTTAACCAGGGTCAAAAGCTCATATGCATAATGCCACTTTACTTTGATATATTAATCTCCACTAGACTTTGATTTCCTTTACGATTCAGCACGTATAGCAAAGCTATTCGTTCACTCTGTCCTTGTTTGACGACAGGTACATACAGTTCTTTCAAATGACTCACGTCAATTATTCTAATAAGAAGTTCTAATTATATTCTTTCAAATAAACTATTTTACATACTCCTGTATTCGTAAAAACTTTTTCATTTACTTCAGTGTTTGTTTGTTGAATAAAATGTTTGAATAAAGTATCTTCTATACGATGTAATGAGGCTAAAATAGTCCGATATGTTTCCTAACATCAACTTCATCCACGACCAAGCATTCCATAGAAAAAGTCTTGTTAAATGCATCGATTGAATTGTTATTTAAGGTTCAATGTTTCAATCTTTCAAACCACAAAATAAATAATTTCTTATTTCAAAAACCTTAATGCAAAACATTTTTGTCAAAAGTTGGCATTTAAATGGAACGAGGGAGTAGTATATGTTCTGTTTAAAATGACGTTTTTTTTATCGGATAAAAGTTATATTGCGTCACAACTCTTGATTCTCCGAGTTGCCGAAATCCATATATATATATTATGAGCTTTTTGAGTGTGTTGTCGAATACTATCTATCAAGGCTGATATCTAATAATTTTTGTTTTGTCTAGTGTTGATATCCAAATCATACCTCTCACCGGTCGTCATTTCGAAACATATGTTTGTAATTCAAATTTGATACTAGTATTAGTTGTTAATTGAAATAAAATGATAGCACTGAATGTAAGACGAGAAACTCATATATCATAAATATCATAAACAATTTCGACCAGTCCATTAAAGTATGAAAATTAGTCCTAAAATCGACAAATTTCCTGCATTAAATTACAATTTATGTTCTAATGCTCACAAATAGAATTACTGGCTAAAATTGCAACTAAACGCTGGGTGCACTTTCAAAAAACGAATAAATATTCTAACATAACTCGTTCTGTTTGTCAGTTAAACAAAGAACGTATCAATTATTGAAAACTCTTCAATAGTGATATCCGTTATGACGTTATAAATTATGTCATATTTTGCGTAAGACGTAAATGTATAGGTTTGTGTTCAATATAGTCCGTTGTTTCTTTATCATTTTTTGAGATATTTAATCATATTAAAATCGAAATAATTATCAATTATTCTTTATCGTCTACTGAAAACTGTTCGTCATTTAGCTACTTAAATATGGCTATTCGTGACTGCGATTCAGATTTCCAAATTGTTTATAAGATTTTATACATGTATTTTAGTAAATGTATCTAAAACGACGGTCAGTACAATGCGCTAGAGTTACTTCCACTAGGAAAACCAAGCAATGCACATCTCGAATTCTTTTGGTGTTCAAAGTTGGTGTTTTTTCTCCATTCATAGACTTTGATATAATTTTCCGTCTTTTCCATAGTGTTGATAGGGTTTATCTGATTTAACACATTTGTACGTATCTTGAAAGTGTATTGCTTTATTTTCCATTTTCTATCTTCTTGTCTAAAGGGAAATGTAAGTCAAAAAAATAGTTTGACTTTAAATTGAAGACTCGTTAAGAGAAACACACTGTTGAATGAATTCAATGTGAAGATATTGAAGACTGAAACATTCCAAAATGTCCCTTTCAAACAGACATGACATGACAATGCAGCTCATACATTACCGATGCATCAAGGTCTTCCTGATGATTTAAGCTAAGATTAAGCTAAAAATGCTGTATGCTTTCCATCTAGTAAAGCCACTTTGTTTGTTTGAGGAATTTGAACTACGTCTGTGTCTAAATTCAAAATCTATTTCTCTCATCTTCACTTTGGGAACAGTTAATTTAATGATAACCTAGTTTGAAATGTATTGTGTTAAGACCCAGTTTTTCCAAGTGTTCACAAGTTAATTTGATTCTTGAATATTTTAGATCCTCGTTAACAGTTAACCTGTGTACTTTTTCACTATAAAACGCTAGAAAAGACAATAAAGTATTAATGTGTGGGAAATGTTATTATGTAATTCAGGATAAATGTGTTAACATGTTTTATAGGAGAACAGGCTAATTAATATTCAAACTTCACAAAAACAGATGGTTTCACTTGTTCAAACATCTAAGTTTAATCATGGTATCTGGTTATGAGTAACACATTGTATAAAACATGGTAAAAGACAGATCTACGCATATGCAGAGGAATTATAATTAATGAACAAACGTTTGTCCACAATGAGTTCTCCCATTAAAATAGTAATACATAAAAGGTATATACAGTTATGTTAGAAGTTATTATAACCATTCTGAAGAACAGTGAGAAATATAATTGGTTGCACTAGCTATAAACGACAATTTATACGGAAGTTGATTCTAATTCGCGGACTATACTATACAATAATCATCTTCGCTGGAACTTACTATACACTTTAAGAGACGCACAAACACGACGATTCAATGTATCCGGATGTATAAGATATTAAACTTACCAGAATATGTTCTGATCCAACCTTCAATGTACATCACAAAAACAGAGTCTTGCTAGCCACAACGATAACAGCAAGTCTTTAACAAGAACTATCTTTAAAAAAGATGATCGGCGTGGTTTTGAGTATATGAAAGAGACAAGTAGCTAGATTTCATAGGAAAAAAACATGTTTTTATGCAGTAAGAGGGCGGTAAATATCATCGTGAGAAAAACATGTACTCTGAGCGGGACTCGAACCCGTGACCCTTCACTTACTGGACAAATGCTTTACCGACTGACCTTACCGACCGCTTACGTATATTTCCCCAACTGTGATTAAGTCCGTACCGTGACATGTGCATCAGGGAAACACACTTAATCCTTGTTTATCTTAACTCAATTTTACTCTAAATATTGGCCGTTTTCACTGGTTACTCAACACTGATAATCTGCATCAGTTTAGAAGTAACAACATACATGTACTGTGTTGATATGAGCTATTAACGTGCTTTAATTATGGAACCATTCAGGAAAGACGGACAACGCAACTGTTACGCCATTTTTTTATCCTTTTTTATGTGATATTATCTTTTAAAAGTTGCCTAACAGAGTAAAAAAGCTTGATTTCTAAAGGTGTTTTACATTCTACTTATCATTTCATAGTCGGTTAAAAGGTTACCAACTTATGGCGGAAAGCAAGATTGATACGGCTGCGCCGGAAACGCCTCGCTGTTTCCGCAGGAAGACTATGGAATATTGAGTTTCCTGTTTTATCATTATTTGAATGCATTAAACATTGTGTCATGTGTGTATCAAGGTTTGAACAGTCAGAGAAATGAAGGTACAGTATATATTACAAGACTATATACCAGTTATTTAACTAAAATTTCAACCACGGTTCTGCCAATATCAATTTTGCTTTAACAAGAGACATACCTGAACGCTCAAACGCAACTTTAAACAACCATATTAAACGAAAAGTTGTCTCTCGACCTTCCAGTAGACACGATTCAATTCAACGATTTCTCCTTATATTGGTTTTATCACTGAGAGGCAAACGTATTTCAGTCCATGTTTCAAGCATCGTAGGGGATTGTCGTTTTGTGACATAACAAGTACTGACTCTAGCCGACGGTTTTGGAACTGAAATTCTGTCTACTAAATATCCGTAATTCGCTATTTATATCTTGACACATTACCTCGCATAGCCGGTTTAACTTCTCTTATTTCTAGTTATATGATGTCAGATACGCCGTCAAAAGTCTGAACAACTTATAGTCTGTTCGCTGTCGTATAGTCATAATACCCACTGATTGATATTATATTTATTACAAGTAGTCAAGACAAATCCTGGTAAAGACTGCACAACGCATATTGTAAGCTATTAATTAATCAATAATATCGATTATCGAACTCCTTTAGACGCCTAAGAAGCTAAGTGTATTAAGAATTGATACAAAATATATTTTAATGGAAGAGATTTTGTTTGATATACCCAAAACTAGAGAATGACGTAAAATAGGAGAGAACAAAGAGAATAACGATTAATATTTAAAATGATAACCGGATCTGTGTAGGCTGAAGTGGCGAGACCTAATGTCTGATTGAAACAGTACATAATTTTCCAAGCATAGCTTGATTTCAAAAAGGGAATTCAGCCTTGTAAATTAACCATGGAAGTTACCGCTGTGTTTGAATAAGCTTAAAGTACGTGAACTGATCACTGAAATTGAATTTTCTATTTATATATATGGACCGAAAAGAAACGAAAGTATGTGTAAAATTATCATCAGCAGATAGCACATCACCGTCCATCAAAATTTGATTACAAAATTAGAAAAAAATAATTAACAAGAGGGCCAAGATGGCCCTATATCGCTCACCTTGGTACAAGTCCACTTGCCTGGTGGAAGATCACTAGATAATGTTATATACCAAATAAGTTTTCCTATATACGCCTTTGTAAAACAAATGATCCCCTCCCCGGGCAAGGTCAATTTTGACCCCAAGGGCATAATTTGAACAAACCTTAAAGAGGTCTACTAGGCAATGCTACATGCCAAATATCTAAGCTCTAGGCCTTGTGGTTTCAGAGAAGAAGATTTTTTAAGTTTTTACTATATATTCCTATGCAAAACTAAGTGACCCCCGGTGCGGGGTCAATTTTGACCCGGGGGTCATAATTTGAACAATCTTGGTAGAGGTCCACTAGCCAATGCTACATGCCAAATATCTAAGCTCTAGGCCTTGTGGTTTTTAGAGAAGAAGATTTTTTAAGTTTTTCCTATATATTCCTATACAAAACTAAGTGACCTCCGGTGTGGGGTCAATTTTGACCCGGGGGTCATAATTTGAACAATCTTGGTAGAGGTCCACTAGACAATGCTACATGCCAAATATCTTAGCTCTAGGCCTTGTGGTTTCAGAGAAGAAGATTTTTAAAGTTTTCCCTATATATTCCTATGCAAAAACTAAGGGCCCACCCGCGCGGGGTCAATTTTGACCCGGAGGTCATAATTTGAACAATCTTGGTAGAAGTCCACTAGGCAATGCTACATGCCAAATATCTAAGCTCTAGGCCTTGTGGTTTCAGAGGAGAAGATTTTTAAAGTTTTTCCTATTTGTTGCCATAGCAACCAGAGTTCTGCATGGAATGGAATTCTTTGAACAATTTTGGTAGAGCTTCATGCAAGGAACATTCCTGCATAGTTTTATCAACATTGGCCTAGAGGTTTCAGAGGAGATGTCATTTGAATCAAAATGTTGACGGACGACGGACAATCATCGATCAGAAAAGCTCACCCTGGCATAGCCAGGTGAGCTAAAAAAACCGATCTATCAAAGCATTTCATTAGCTTATTAAAAACAATAAAACAAAGTACATATCATTGGAATTCACTTCTTCGCCATAATAAAATATTACTTTTCCAGTAGTATTTGAAACCAAAGTCAGAAATTCTTACGAGAAACTCTGTAGAAATTAAAATGTGCGTTTATGTGTGTAATGTCAGACAATAATACAATACCCGTTTTGTCACACAACAAACGTTTCAGGGGTTTCGTTTCATTTCTAGGATAAAATGTACAGTATCTGACAGCAACTGACAGCAATCTATGAAATGAGTCGTGTTATGCCCCCATACGTACTGACAGACGGGCGTGCGGCCGTACAAAGAGTTAGTAACAATAATACGGGAGTTACATACATAGAATATTTGGTAGAGGGGGTTCAAACCAGTTAGTGGTATGCCAACATATACCTTCCCGGACTCAACCTAAAACAAATTAGAGTGAATAAAATGCATCCTCGCTGAGTTAGGTTCTAACACCAACAATGCAGTGTTTGAACAGAAATTCAAAATAATACATGGCACTTGCAGAAGAAAAAATCAAACGCCACGTTGTTTATCAATGTACTCTATATTTGTTTTAACGTAGGTAACTGTTAATAGCACCACTAAACAAACAAAAAACAAAAAAACTATCCTCTTTGGTACAGGTTAGTCGACCAGATTTTAGGAGGGAACAGTATATTAGAGTCCTACCGTATCTTCAAAAAGGAAACAGTAGGGACTGACAGTCAAGGGTAACAATTTTACAAAGAGAATACAAACCTGAACAAAATATTTCTTAGAGACCAAGTGATTCCTTGTCAGTTTTGAGGTCATATAGAATTGAGTCGTCTTAAACTATATTACGGACGTTTTACTTCTATTATGTGTACATGTACTGTAAATGTTGTCATTATTGCTGTAAAAGAGTGGACTTGTAATGAGTTTCCTTGTCAATTGTAAACCCGTTTTATTAGCTTAAGTTCATAGTGTCAAGAGACGCCGTTAAGTCTATACTAATCGGCTTGCCATCGACGACCTGGCAACAATATATGTAATTTTGAGGTGGCTAATTATGATAACGTGAAACAGCCGGACCAGATTCGTGAAAAATCTCTGTCTAATGAGTCTATATATGTGAATTTGTATCTTGCCGATTAGCCCAGTTTTTTCTTCATTTATTTTAGTGCTGAAGCAATTTCAAACAGCTTCGGCGCTCTTGTATTTAAGGCACCTTAATTATGAACACTCTGTTTCAAACTATTCTTCACGATGCACCACTTAAGTCAATTATCCCACACGCCTTATAATCTCCGGGGGCGCATCAGTTTATGTAATGAGATTTTGATTCCTTGTATCTTTTAAATAATAGCTGGTATACTTAATTTTAAGAATACCGAAATTCACAGGAAGCAACTGCTGGCTATATTTACATCACCTGTAATGGAATGATAATTCAAGAATGAACGTCTGTACGGTAATAAAACATACTTTATCTACATTGTAAGAGCAGCTGGACTGTCACTCTTCATTTTATTTGAAATAATTTAACAGTCACGATTAGAAATTTAAAGTGTAATTATTTATCTAAATGTAACTGAAGCGAACATAGCTAAAGCACTGTAAAGTAGTAGTATATTATATCTTTTAGGTATTGTCTGGTTAGCATTCCAGGAAACAGCGAGCCACACTCCCCCCAAAATAGAGCAGTTAACTACCTGACTGACAAAACAAGACAGAAAATGAATTTAGAAGCTATTGATCCTTCGTCATATTAAACTATTCCTGCACCATTATTATATGAATCTTCTGTCACTGGTTTATGCCACAGTATTTTCTAAGGTCTTATTTGCTAAATGCCCCGAAGTAGTGTCTTCGCAATTTCCTGTTGCCACATTGGTTACCTTTACCAGTAAGAAAAAATCCTGCAAGGTTTACTGGCATATGTAAAAGGAGCCTAGTGTTTGTATAACATTTCTTGTTTTAGAAAGGATTGAAAAACTTCAATTATGTTTGAAGATTCAATGTCAAAAGAATTTGTACGTGTTTTCGCAACTTTACTTGGGAAGTAAACCCAGAAACAAAATTTATGTATGATTGAAGAAACGGAACCTGTTATTATTACTTCTTTTTTGTTCAGATTCCATACTTCATCAACATGCGATAAACACTCTCACAGTATACTGGTATTATAGATACAACATATTTATTCATGACAAACATTTCTGTTACATATTTAAGAAACAGAAAGCCCGTTCAAGGTCTGTGCTATTCATGAAATAATAATATCGACTACGGAACTGGTTGAGACACTATTTGGTTCATGCTTGCTTGCTAATCGTATATAAGAATTATACAGAATATATTTTGTGTCGTATGACCAAAAAAGAAAACTGACGTAAGCTAGTGTAGGAGAATAAAAAGAATAATGATATAGTATATAATATAATTATGTTCACCGACTATGAACTATCCCATCCTTATAAACCATCGCAAAAATGTCCGTAGGAAACATATGGACCTTGCTAAAAAAATGAAGGCAAAACGTTCGAAGTAAAATAAAAGAGAGAAGTTGAATCAACGTGGAACACTTCTACTATTACATGTCTTTTTGCGATTGATAAGGGTCATATCAGACAACTGATTTGGAATTGTACTGGACTAAATGGTCTAAATGCTTGTTTTCGCATAGTGTCGCCCATTTTTGGTGTTTTCCCAAGTACATGTAAAAGAAATACGGAAATTAAACACAAACTGGTGCACAATGTTCTCTGATATTGGTCAAGGGATATATTTCAGTAGGAGTTACTGTGTGCTTTGTACAGTTTAAAAGATTTACACAACCAAAACACATTGCATTATTTAAAGCACTTAAATCACAGCTCACAAGTGTTATTTTCTACAACACATGGAAGTACGCATTCATGATAACGTTTGGCATATGGTAAGGTTGGTTGCAAAACACGTTTTTTCTATAGACGATATTTTGAACAACGTTACATTAGTCATACCCGGTCCGAATTAAAACTGTGAAACGTATCATACACGTTCCCTTTGGTATATACCGTCGTATGGAAATAACACAGATGCAAGAACAGGTCAATGCTCGTATATGAACTATATCTTGTAGGTTATGGCAGACATATTACATAATGTAATAGGTATGTTGCAGCCTATTATTAACCTGCTAAATTTAATAAATCTGCTTAAATTAAAATCACATTACATCATTTATTATCGCTTTATGGTACAACGCCATCCATCTTATTTTGATAGCACTAAAGAGAAAACGAATCTATCACAGCACTTTGGTAATTCATTTTATTTAACAAAGTTTAGAAACAAAGCAAAAGAAACAAAATAAATTCGTCTCGTGGCTTCAGGATAAGTTTAAGATAAAACTATTCAAACAACATATCAGCTTTAATGTATAAGAATACTATCTATGAAGAGGAAAGGGAGAAAAAAACATATTCGAGCATAATTTGGATATCAAAATCATCATAAATTTAACAATTTACTTCATCATAAGTCACATGATCACTTTGGATATTAAACCATTTATATTCTATCCGGTGTTTGTGTAAAGATGTACCCACTATTATAGCTTTTTATAAATCGGAAGTACAAAATGTATATGGTACAGATAAAGAACAAGTTTTTTTAAATGATGTCAAAACTGAAAAGTCTTTCATGACAAAATTCTACATAAATACGAAAGAAGGACTTACGTCAGTATTGTTTAAAAGTAAACAATACGATGTTTAATCATTACACTTAAAAAGCGTATGAAACACTTTAAAGTGAAAATGAGACGTTATATGTTATCTGTAAAAAAAGTACTTTAGGTTTGGGCTGAATTAGAAATATCCCGTGGATGAAGATGAACAATTATATTATAAGTAAATATTCGACTGACAGAAATAAATGCAGGAACAAAACTAAATAAATAATAATTAAATATCTAGAGCTGTCCCTTATAATTGACGAATGCTCCCGAAGCGGTGTCCAACAATCTATGATCTTGACCATCAAGGTGTTGACCCGGTACTTCTTCATGTCACCTCTTCGCCATGTTCTCAAAGATCTCCATGTTCTGACTACTTGTTTCATTTCATTTTAAAATCCTTCAATGTATAGCAAAGTTAGACATGAGCAGTGTGCAAAAATTCAGGGATTCTGAAGCATTTCACCTCTAAGTACGACCTTAATGTCCAAGCATGGTAAGGATGCAGGACGTGAACATCGCAGAGTGTGTATACAGGATTCTATTTCCTTTAAACTCTGACCTTGACCTTTGAGATAGGGTCGTGGGTCTTGCTCTAGAGTCACAAACCGGACACAAACGTGTGCATATATACAGCTTTCTACTACTCTTTAACTCAAGAGTGTGACTTTGATCTGTTTGGTGGGGCGTTATTCTTTTACGCAACACGCTGGCTTAATTTGGTAAACATTTGTGCCAAAATTATTCAATGCATGATAAAGTTACAGACTGGACACGAAAAAGGAAGTGCGGACACACAGACGGACATACAAGACGGGGGCATAAAAAGACCATCAATGCAAGCAGACATCTATTGATACCTGAAAGGACAGCTTACTTTCATATGGGCGGTCTAGAATATAGTTGTTAAAATTGAACATACATGTACATTTGTATGCTTGGATGTACTGACAGAGTGCGATTGCTTTGGAGATATAACTTTCAAACATTCCTTGTAAAAATGAATTCAGTATTTACCACATTGCAAAATATCTATTTAACAGTTTTCGACAACGAAAGGATCATTACTCGCTATGTCATTCAAAGAACATTTACCGGTATTACACCACGTATAAAACTGTATAAATTGAGTATGGTCAGTAACTGCTGCTATCATGTATCACATAATTGGATCGTACGTTAGTATTTGAATATCTTAAGTAGTGATGCAAGTTCAATTAGTCGTACTTTGTCCCGGGGAAACTAGAAATGTTTCGTTATTATGCAAAGTAAAGTCAGTACGTTAGGTTAACCTGCGGCCGTCATTATTTGATGCGGTGTGAAAAAGTGGAAAAACGCCGATTACGGCCGACCGGTTGACTTTTCCCGATGTTTTCATGTGCTCGCTGAGCCCAACATTTTGATATATGGCATGACCCACTTCTATGAAGGTGTGACAAGAAGTGGTAAAACGCCGATTACGGCCGTCCGGTTGACCTTTCCCGATTTTTTCTTGCACCATCTTAATGTGCTCGCCGAGCCGGACATTTTGATCTATGACATGACCCACTTCTATAAAAGTTGTGAAAAAAGTGCGATAGTTCAAATTACACTGCTTTGTATACAATTCAATAACATGCAGCAAAAAAATGTTCGTTGATGCGATAATGCACAAGGCATGAGTATCGGTACATGTACCAACTGGTAAAGATCCCATTTTTGTAAAACGAGCTTCACATACTGTTTGAGAGAACGTATGGTTTTCCAGTATGTATATGAATTACTAAACCGATTTTACTTGTTATTGATATCTACTGATGCTGAACATAAAAGTTTGGAAAAAGCATGTTACTGTGTGGTTATTCTACTTGCTGGGAAGGCATTTAAAACGGTCCGTAAGAGAAATCGAAATATTTCTGTGTGCACTTCTGCTCGAACAATTCTGAAGTCTTGACTAACGTCTAAATCACGATTTGTATTTGCATTTACCTTTAACTATTTGAAACTGACCACTATGTAAAATGAAGACTTTCCTACCAGGTGTATGTTGTTTACTGTATATAACAATTTCATAGCAACGTATAAACAAAATGTTTTTCAATGCGAGTTCTTTCATTCGTTAAGGTACATTTCTTTGAGGGAAATATGTGTCGGTTGGAGATAATCAATATAAACAAGTACCAACTATCATAAGGGAAAAATATCACATCCTTGGGAAACAGATTTCTCAACCAAAGCAATTTTTTTAATTTTGTCTTGAATTCATAACTTAATTATAAACAAAAATTAACAAAATGCTAAATTCTGATAATTTCCTCGAGGAATAAAATCATTTTTTTTCATTGCTGTATGCATTTCCGATAGCCTTCAAATTACATTACGCACTGATTTTGCCAGAACATTCTGCGTCAAGCAGAACATGAATTTTACATAAAAGAATTAATATTCGGCTATACAAAACGCTTACACTTCATGCCAACACGTGACTGAATAAGTCTAACCGGATATGAACGTTTTAATGTCTTCCTTATGCAAAACTGTCTTAGAGGATGATTTTCTCCTATATCAGGATGTAAATATGCACTTTTCATATGTTTAGTATATCATGCACCAGGCACTGCTAATGTTTTATCAATATAAACAACATGAGTATGAAAATTCAAAGCAGACGAAAGCTGCAAAAAGAATACACTCGGTTATTGTGTTTATCCTTTGTAGCTCACCTGAGCATGAAGTGCTCGTAGTTAACTATTGTGATTGTACTACTCTCTCTTCCGGCTTCGTGCTTCGGCAACATTTTCTTTCAAACGACTTTTCCTATGAAACCGCGTGGTCAATTTCGAAACTTCGTCGCAATCATTCTCATGTGGCCTTTTCTCTTTTTTGTACGTGGCTCCCTTTTTTTTTTTTTTTTTTGCATAGTTTTCTATCAGATTCCTTCGAACCGAGTTGATCAACGGAAATTCTTGTTGCCATGACAACAGTAAGGACAAAATTAAACAAATCTTTTCACCAGAACCTTCTGGCCCGATTTATAAATAATTCGTCACAACTATACCTTGTGTGACCCTTTACCATATTATTTTAAATTATTCCAATCAAATAGAAACATGGCAGTTAGGAGACGGAATATATGTTGAGAACTTTAAAAATATTATTATCAGTTACCGTTTGCCCTATTTTTAAAAGGACTTGGTACTAAATCTAATGTTATTTCAATGACTTCTGTCTGTTCCGACCCTTACAAAAGTTCGAAAACGTAGCATATAAAAGTGTGCCTTTATTCTAGAACTTTCATATTTTTATCATATTGAACAGCATGTGTATGAACGTTCAACTTTGTGCCTAATCATACCAATTAGGGAAATCCTAATTATCAAAACTATGTTTATACATTATAGCTGCTTCATTTCTGCAGTAATCTTTATTCAATCAAGAAAGAATGTGTATGACTTTACAATCACGGTCAAGTTCATCTATGGGTAAAATAACACCAGACATCGAGCCATGTTGTGTGAAAACTGACCATATAGAAATAAGTTTTTACACTTGCACTTTCAGTCTTGATCTAATCATAATCATATTTTTTGACAGAATGTGCACTACAGTAATATCATATCTCGGCCAAGTTGTTTTCGGGTCCAATAAAACAATTTGGGTTATGCTGTCGTAAGACCTAAAATTTACAATGTTTAACATGTAGCGCATTCATTTCTGCATCAGTCCTAATCATATCTAGAAATAACTTGTGTGACAATATTTTGGTGAAATATTACTTTCTTTTCCTAAAGATATATTAAAGGGACATACCATACCACTGATGTCTAACGTGATATCCTCCAAACCATGAATAATAGAATCTTAGGAAGTATTATAACACAAGAGCTGTTTGTAAAACACATATGCCCACCTTGATGCAAAAGTTGTTCTATGAATAAAACAGTTTTTAAAGTAAACGTCAGTGTGAAATTCGTGAAAACGGCACCTGTAGAAATTGTAGAATAAAAAAATAAATTATAAAAATTTTAGAAAAATTAATATTTCTTCGGAGTGACCTTGACTTTTTTATTAGTGACCTTGACCTAGAAAAAAATTTGCGCGTAAACAATTATATAATCAAAAATCTCTTTTTAGTGGTGAACTTAGACCTTGTGACCCGAAATGCAACCAAAGCTTCCTCTCCCCGCAAGCTACCTACAAACCAAATTTCATTGCAACTGGTCGGTTCTAACTTAAGTTATTGAGCTGAAACCATTCTACAATTCCGGGTCACTGTGACCTTGACCTTTGACCTTCTAATCTCAAAACCATTATAGGTCCGACCGACGACCGACATATGCAAATCAATAACCATAAAGTTTCAGCTATGCAATCCCAGTTATTACCAATAAAATCAGCGGTTTAAAATACATGTATACTGCAGTACCGTAAACAATTCTATAATCTTTGTAGAGTTGTTGTTGTACAATTACTGGGTTGATGCGACTTATTACAAAAAGCCTCTATTTTGATTAATTGTGGTAAAATGAGGCATTTTTCGCAATAGTTTCTTCTTTGAAATTATAATCTGCTAGATATATGGAGTGCCCGTTTAGTAGCCATACTACGAATACTTTATAGTGAGACCATAACTACTTATATGTCTGTTTTAGTTTGCTCTTATTTTTTGTATTGATAGTCGATATTATTGATTGCGAATAAACTTTCTTTCCGCGGAATTCCCTTGCTATTTGATAGTTATTTCCTTTTGATTCACCATTTAAAGTTGGATTGTCTTTTGCATTTCTCTGTATCTCATACAGGTATTTGCATGGTGATTTTGATTTCGACAACTTTTTAAAATATGACTCCTCTGTATTGCATTTTATACCTACCTCTATCATTTTAATTTTTATACTTTGTGAAATACTGTTTATTAGTTGCATATATTTTAAAACATCTTTGCCATCCAGCTTATAAACAAATTTAAGACTACCAAAGGAGTAGAATTCATTAACCTTGTAAGCAAATATATGCTGCAAGTATTTTATACCTCTTTCTAACCATTCTTTGTAGAATAATGTTTTTGATTTTAGTTTGATGATAGAATTGTTCCATACAATTTGATGACTTATGTTTTGTATTTTTATCACATGATTTTCTATAAACTCATGACAATAAAATATCATTTAGGAATGAATTTGCATTGTATATTGACTGTTTGTCTTTTCATTCAAATTGCAGTCATAAATTAAAGCGTTTAATAATTTACCAATTAAATTTTCGTAAAATATTTCCATACAGTCACCTGTATTACTCGTGTCATAAGGACGTTTTATCCAACTATTTTTTAAAGAATTCACGAACAATTGTTGATCTATCAATTTTTAACCTTCCTGATCATAATTTAATGAAAGAGTTTTTCTTTTAATTTTATCTGGCTTATTGTTCCATATAAAATTAAAATTTATTTTTATAATTTCTTTTATTTCAGATTGTGATGGGTTTTCAAGTACGGTCAAGGAAAATATGAGTTTTGGTAGTGCATAATATTATAAAAACTGTAATTTTTCCGAATAATGTTAATTGTCCATGTTGCCATTACTTTAGACAATTTTTGAAACTATCTATTTAGGTTCATACTAAATAATATATATCATAAAAAATATGTCATAATCAATACAGCGATTACACGTTTTTCGAGCTATTCTGAGCTTTAATGTCTAATAGTGCATTATTCCACATATATTTATATCATTCCAAGAAATGCATGTTTTGTCTTTATTGCCTGAATTATAAACGAAATACATATGGAATAGTTGCAGGGTAGAATCAGTGATTCCTAAGAATATCTGACCGGGTTCCAAATATTTATGCTCGACGAAATACTAAAGTAACCCGGATGCTATTTTAGTATTTCGTTTTCGGCGTCAATGTTCTCATGTATTATAAATCCAAATTAATCGTTTAGACAGCAATGGATACATATTCATAAAATCTTTATTTAGACAATATTTCATTGACACGCTAGTAAAGATATTTGGTAAGAACTCATGCCGTATCGAAAACGTGTAGCCGGTGTACAGAACATGACCTGCTTTAATGAATGGAAAAGTAGCCCGTTATGAATATTAATAAGAAGCTATGAATACGTACCTGCTTCATCGGGTTATGAAAAGCGGGCGCTAGGGCAGAATAACCAATCAGAAAAGAGATTTTGTGTGAACTGATTGCAGTTGTAATCATCATATTATATAAATTTATGCGCTCTTGGTGAACAGTTGAGATACTAAATAATTGCAACATCAGTAATCTTACGAATAGACGTAGCCTGTATTTTAATAACACGAAGCATTTAAACGTAGAAGGAGATTATAGTAAAGGGAGTAAAACTGTTGTTCAAATTGAAACATTTTCTTGTTCTAAAAACATTGTAAAGTTTGCCTTTACTCATAATGTTTTAATTATGTACCCATATATATTTTATTGCAGTTGGATCGTTATAATCGTCAGATTTGTGTTGGAAGGAATGTGTTTTTTACACATCATTAAACATCCATGCTCCATAGTTCATTGACATTCGGTTTCCAGTCTTACGGAATATTGGTGCAATACCCTTGGGGTGATATCAAATCTATGTCATGCCTTTTAGCTTGTGTAGGAGATACACTTTCAAAGCATGCACATGGTATGCGCTATTCATTAAACAACAATATCCATTACAGAACTGTTTAAGACACACGTTGGTTAATGCAAGATAGCTAATCGCATTAAAGATTTATACCAAATACTTCTTAATAGAATCTAAAATTGTTTCATATGACCAGAAAAGGAAGCTGACACAAGCCGGGATTAGATAAAGAACATCACGATTAATATTTAAGACAATGATTAATGCAAAATTAGAATACTCTTATCCTTATAGAAATACACTTAAATGCATTAAGTATTTTTTGGGACAATTCAACACTCGCTGTGCAAAAACCACGTTTATCATTAATAATTAATGAAAAGATTAAAAAAACAAAAACGTTTAACTGTTGTTATGGGTGATCACGGGATAAAAGCTGTACCACTTTAAAGATAGATATATATTAATTATATCAAATATGTAAACGGCTCGATTATTCTATCGGAAAGCGGTACTTCTGGTTGCAGAACTGTACTGTATTTGACACTGTCTGATTCCAAATTCGTAGAATCATGGAGAAACATGTGTGTTTTGCAAGTTTGTAAAGCTTTTTCGACCACAAACACATTAAATAATTGAAATAGACCAACGTAATATACATGTATGCATCTTAATGTAAATGTTGTACGGAGCTGTGTTTATTTACGTAAACCTTATCACTGTATTTCAGCAAGATAAAAGTACAAAGATAGCCCATTGCTTGAAACTGAACTACCTACTTTAATTACAGACCGACATCATATAGGTGCAGTTCAGTCTTTTAAATATACATGTACATGAATTACTAAATTCTTATAACATCATTTATCGTTTCTTAAAAGTACAACCTCCATCTTGATTTTAAGCCTTGAAAAGAAAATGTGTCAATCACAGCAGTCTGTTAAATCATTTTAGGAAACAAATTTCAGACTATGAGTTAAATAATATTCGTTTTGTTACTTTGATACATTCATTATAAATTTACTGAAGTGCAAATATATATATATATAGCAATCATAAAAACACATAACAGAGATTATATCTATGAAAATAAAAATTATGCCTAAACAGTTGTGAGGATTTCAAAATGAGGAAACAAGCGGTTTACCCTGAACGAGAATTATATATAATCCACGAAAAGTATTTCTATTTATTGAAAACAAAACTTGTAGATGGGAAAGATTGCTTCTATTCTCATTGTCGGAAGATTAATGTTTGTCTGTTGGTGAGTGGAGTGTTTGTCTGTCGGTGCGTGCAATGTTTGTATGTTGGTGAGTTCAGTGAGTGCAGTGTTTGTCTGTTGGTGAGTGCAGTGTGAAACCAGCATTTTCAATCGATTTTGCTAATTACTACCTAGATTTTTACTTCCTTTGTTGATTCCAGCCTTTAGTTATTTATTTACGTATAAGAATGTCATTTTTGAAAATATTACTTTTTTCCACGGCAACTGATAGCGAGAATTTCTAAAGCGGCTTAAACTGATTTTTTAACACGACGCCCTTTTTTTCGACCTGTTCAAAACATAATGTGAAATGGGAACATCTTTTTCTAAATAAGATTTTCGCCTGAAACCGATGTTTCGAAATATACTCGCTTTTTCATTTGCACAGAGACAAGCTTCGTTTTCAGGACAAACGCCGGCAATGACGACGTGCGCTAGATTTGAACTAAATCTATAAAAATTCCTTTGCTTAATAGTATGTTGTTAATGTTTTTACAACTTGTGTCTGCTAAAATAAACAGAAGTCCTGATCCAGTAAAACCTTGTCTATCATAACTTTGTCTCGTCCAATCAACTGAATGTATAAATTGAAAAGAAACCACGGTTGCTCAAAAGAAAGAGCTAATTAATCATACGAAGGTAAGAGTCGAGATGCTTAAAATGGTAAGGACTTAATGTTTTGAAACGACCAATTTTCGACAACAATTTATGAAGAGTTTTCCCAACATTTAATTATTGTTATGTCATCAATTCGCTATTTAAATCTTATTTCAATGTTGGTAGGTTTACTTGCAGGTAAAAGCAATCAAAATGGTTTCTGTTCAAACAGGTTATATGAGGCCATAAACCTCGTCAAAAGTCTATACAATTAATATTCTTTTCGCTGTCATATAGTTTCTATATCCACAGATTGATATGCTATTTATAACAAGCACTCAAGACAAATCCTGGTAGACTGCACCAAAGCCTATTTATTGTAAGCTATTTATGAGACAATAATATCGATAACAGAACTCTTTTAGACGCCTTTTGAGCCATGATAAGAAGCTAAGAGTAATAAGGATTGTTGCAGGATACGTTTTAATGGAAATGTTTTTCTTTGATATACACACGATAACAAGGAAAGAAGAAAGAGAATAACAATTAATATTTAGAACGATAACCGCTTCTGTGTAGGCTGGAGTGGATACATGATGTTTCGAAAAGTCCTAACGTCTGTGATTGAAACAGTATAGCATTTGCCAAGAATAGCAGGATTTTAAACCGTGAATTATCTATGGTATTTACCACTGTCTTTTAGAACCACTACTTGAAATTGAATTTTACAGCTATTGACAGACATCAAACGAAAGTAGGTGTAATACTTACGTATCAGAAAATGGATCTACAGAGATAAATTAAATCACACTACAAAACCTGTTATCAGTAAATGGAAAATTACCATCCATCGATTATTAATATAAAATTAGGAAAATACAGAGCTATCAGCTCAAATCATTAACTTATTTTTATGTAACAAGCCAAAGAAATAAATCAAAGTAGATATAATTGGGATGTACTTCGCCAAAATATTAAAATGCAATACAAATAACACTAACTAGACAAAAATATAATAATGGCAAAATAAATGTAAAAGATCTAAGACATTTTCCCTCAGATGATAAAAACTAAAGTAAGAAATTCTTACGAGAAACTGTAGGAACTAAAATATGTACACACGTTTTGAACTGCTAGAAATACAAAAAGGATGCATAAAAACATTAATTTTAATAAAAACAAATTAAGTTACACAAAAAGTAATAAGAACAAAGAAAACCAGAATGCTAACCCTAACCTCTCTGTGCTAGTAAAATAAACATGTCCATTTCAAGGAAGAGTTTTAAGGAAACTTGACAATTTCATAAAGACTGTGCATTTTTTGAGTAACAAATCTATGAAAGATCAAAGAATACTATCAAAAATATATTATGATTGTAGTGTAAATGGTATATTTAACAATTATTAACGACCCTGTCGTCGTTAACATTCAGAACACTCCTTTCAGACTAACAGCAAATATCCATTTTTTATTTTGATTGTTTTGTGCGGGTATAGACAATATCTTATATGGCTGAACGAAAAGTTATAAAATTTAAAAAGTACTAAAAACAAAATGATTGATAAATTAAATTAATAACAGAAACATGTATAATAGAATCTTCTGAAGTACAACTATTACAACTTAACCTAAAAGTTTCAGCTATGCATTCCCAGTCATTATTGACAAAAGTAGCGGTTTGAAATATACTGCAATACCGTAAAACATTCAATAATCTATGTAGAGTTGTTGTTGTACAATTATGGGGTGAATGCGATTTATTTCAGAAAACTGTTATATTGATTAATCGTGGTTTTCACCATAGGTTCTTCTTTGAAATTTTATTCATTTATCATATTTATACATTCATTGAACACATAATCTATGTTTCGAGAATTTAATCTGTTTGATGTAGGGAGTGCCCCTTCAATGAATATAACAGACTAATGACGTGGCTACATATCATTACTCGGTATTTTAAAGGGCATCTGACTATTTTATAACAGTACAATTGTCGAATTATACGATATGATAAGTTAATTAACGTTTTCACAATATCTTGATGCAGATAAAAAATGAACGCTTTCTTCTCGGTACATATCGATATAAAAACAAACAAATACAGAAATTTATCACCCTGCAGGTTAAGGATATATACTCTTAGATTACTCTAAATGTTAAGAATGTTAAATGTTGCAGACAACTTATCCATTTGAATTTGTAATATATCAGAAGGCAAACAGATTAGTTTTCGTAAAGAAAATTCAAGCTATGCCTTGTAGTGTCTGTAGATGTTTAAGATAGAGCGGAGAAATCTCTCGAAGTTCAGCCCAATTCTTACCTTAGCCGAGACTATTGTATTATGAACTAATAATAGTCACTGGAAAAGAGCGGAGTGATTGTTGTATAACTAACAAAATACATATTTCTTTTCATACAGTAACATTTAGAAATAAAATACTTTTCATCACTGAATAATGACTCAAGCTTTTATTTTTTGGGACAGTAATAGTATACCAGTTTTGTCACACAAAAACTTTTCGGCAGGTTTCAGTTTCGTTTCTAGAATAAAATGTATTGGATTTCAACTGACATCAATCTATTGCATCACTCTTTTTATGCCACAGACTTCTTATTTACATAGAATAATTGGTAATCTTGGTTTAAACCGGTTTGTAGTAAGCCAGCTTTTAAATTCCTGGATATAAACTAAAAGAAATTTGTTTGACTCAAAATGCATCCCCGCCGACTTTAGTTTTAAAATTTATAATGCATTGTTTGAACAGAAAAAATCCAAATCACAAGTTGTTTATCAATGCACTCTATATTTATTTTGAAATTAAGGTAACTAAAATATATCCTCATTGGTACCGGGTTGTATGTGCAGAATATAGGAGAGAACAGCATCATAGAGTCCTACACTTCGATAGGCATCGTGACGTGAAACATGAAAGTGTAAGGACTTACAGTGAAGGGGTACTTTAAAGTAGACAGTTTTGCAAAGAGAATACAAGCCTGAGCACAAGACATCTTTGAGGGACTCCTGGTCAGTTTTGATGTCGTGTAAAAATGAGTCGTCTAAAAGTTCACTAAACGTTCACTAGACGTTTTACTTCTATTATTCGTACTGTAAATGTTGCCATTATTGCTGTAAAAAAATGATAGATAATGAATTTCCATGACAATGTCAAAACGTTTTATTACCTTTAATTCATAGAGTCAAGAGACGCCGTTTAGACTATAATAAAGAGTTGCGCTTTTTTAACGGCATGACCTCGATATATGTAATTTTAAGGTAGGTAATTATGACTACGTGAAATAGCCGGACCAGATTCGAAGACTATCTGTCTAATGGGCGTCTATATGTGTCAATTCGTATCTCGTCACTTAACCCAGTTTTTTCTTCACTTATTTTGTTTTGTAACGTATAGTACAGAACATTTTTCAAACAGCTTCGGCGTATTTAAGACACCTTAATTATGATCACTCTGTTTCAAACCATTCATCGCGATGCAACACTTCGTCAATTATTCCACACACCGTATACTCACCGGGGACCGCTTTAGTTTATGTGATGAGATATCTGTTTTTTAATAGGTGGTATACTACATTTTCAAGAATACCGAAATTCGCAGGAAGCTAGAGCTGACTGTAGTTACCGAACCGGTAATGGAGTTATAATTCAAGAAGAAGAAACGTTTGCACGTTTCTAACAGTAAGGTCCTTAATAAATCACCTTTTATCGACATAGTAAAAAGTAGCTGGAATGCCAATCCTCATTTTTTCCCGCCAAGGCGGAGGGGATATTGAAATGGGCTCCGTCCGTGCGTCCGTAACACTTTTGTCCGGAGCATTACTATGAAAGTATTCAAGAGAATGTATCAAAACTTTACACACAGACAGAGGCCATTGAGAGGAAGTGCACTGTACATGGCCCTAAACTCTAGCTGTCCTTATTTGTAATAAACTCCTTTTATTGATTTTTTTGTCTGGACCATAACTCATTAAAGGTCCACTACTAAGCGAAAATTAAGTGACAGTTACTTCAATGGCAAGTACTTTACCTTATCCAAAACACTAAATAATGTAGATTGTCAGGTTAAAATTTACAGAAAGTGTTTGGAACACGAAGAAAAGTATGTGTATTATGTTGAAATCTCAGTGATTCGACAAAATGACTACCCGGGTCTTTTTAACTTTCTTCATAATGCATAAAAAAATAATTGTACATGTACTATGGTATATTTAGAATTTCTACACACCAACTTTCACTTTTTATTAAAAATAACTTATTTCTTTGTTTTTTAAAGTATATTTGAATTTTCACTTTTCTTAGTATTGGACCTGTATAAGTATACAGTGCTGAAGAGAATTGATTCAAGTTGCATACACTTACAAAGGACATTAAGATGCAGTGCAGACTCTAAGAACCGTAACCGTACCTTACTTTATTTTAAGTTTTCTCATATTTTTTCATATAACACTTTTGTCCAGAACATAACTCCAACAGAATTTGTTTAAATTCTAAACACTGACAGAGGACATTGAGAGAAAGTGTAGGGACCTTTTCTATGGCTTGTCCTTTTTTTAATTATCTACCTTTAATACTTTTCTCTTGTAAAGGCCATAACTACTTAAGTTCTATATTGAATTGATTCGAAGTGCCATTATGATACACTGAAGTATCTAAGAACCATAACTCAAACTTACCCTGGTTTTGAGTTATTTTTTATTCATTTGATAGTTTGTGAAAATTATATTTTAAAGTGAATTATCGCATTTTTAACAACATGGTGTGTGTACAAAAGCGTAAAAAAAAAAATTTCTTTTCACAGTGCACCAAACTCTTCCCGCTACATAAAAAAAATTATTGATTTCTTATTTGACTGGGAGAGTCAATTTACTAAGAACCCAGGGGTTGTCTTCAACTGCTGAAATCTCTACCAACATCAACACACACACATCTTTTTGATTTGTTTTATATCTAAAGCTCCATTTCAATTATTCATTAATTTCCGCATTTAAATGCACAGGAACCAAAAATTACATTTATAAAATTGTCACCTAAAATACACTATGTGCGATGGGCATAATGTCACTTTAAGTGTAGAAGTGCGAAAATAACACAGAGAAAGTGCGTGTAAATAACCCTCAACACTTTATAATTACTAATATTTTATTGAATTATAACCTATACCATATCCAGTTCTCTCACCTCAAATTGCTTGGTCAAAGAAAGAGCACTCGACCGGGGGTTCGCGATGTCTAGCACATGGCTCTTGTTTTATTTGAAATAATTTAAAAATCACGAATCGAAATTCTTAAATTCTTGTAATTTGAAAATGTAACTGGGGCGAATATAATTAAAGCTCAGTTAAGCAGTAGTGTGCGATATATTTGAGGTTTGGTCTGGTAAAAGTAACCGAGGAAACAGGGAACCATAACAATTTTCTGTTTGAAGAACAGGATGGAATGAAATGCTTATGTACTTTTGCAAAGCTATTATTCCTACACTCTTTCTCCATACTTTACGCGGTCATAGATCCAGACATGCAGTCATACGTACTTCAAATTTCATGTCTGTACTTCTATTACATATCATTTATGTTTCTTTGTTTATCTACTTGTGTTTGTAATAAAGTATACTTAAAATTTAGGATGGTGCTAATTTTGTTACAGAAACTCCCAGTACAATCTTTATATTAGCATTTGCACTAATCTTCTGTCTGGTATAAGCGTTCCCAATGCAAAAATTCCAATCTTAACACAGCCATTCTTAAAGGCAGTTAACAAACTGTTGTATTAAGTGGAAGCCTGTTACATAATTTATGATACACACCTTGTTTTTAAAGTATATTGTACAACAGTCATCCTTGCAAAACAGCGCTTTATAAGTTAGTTAGTCGCAACACGAGGGCGACTTACTACTACAATTTATTATCTTTGGATATTGGTAAAAATTTAAATGCTACAATAACTACCTTCTTACTCTTAATGGATGTATAAATGGATAAGGCTACACTATCGTTTAAAGTGTTGTCAGCAACGACCTTAATGCCCTTAAGTAGTTTGTTTCCTATTGCCACATTGAATAATTGTGGTAGGTCGTTAGGCATTATCAGCAAGATTTACAGGAATATGTTACAGGAGTCTAGTAAATAGAAAAAAGACCGGAGACTGTATGTTAAACGTTTTTGTTTTAAAAGGATTGAAAAAGATTACATTGTACCTATGTTTGCAGATCCAATGTCCAAATAATTTGAATTTGTTTTCGCAACTTTATTTGGCATAGAAATCAGTGGCATAATTTACAATGACCTTTGTAATTATGAAGTAACGGGCCCTGCTATTTTTACCACATTTTCCTTCAGATTCCATACTACATCAACATGCCATTACACTCTCACAACTGTTGCTTATTTAAGAAAGACATCAAAACTGTTCAAGGCCTATGCCATTCATGCAATAAAAACCGACGTTTCAGACACCATTGGTTCATGCTTAGCTGCTAATCGTATTAAAATACTTATTATAGGCATCTTTTATGTCGTATGACCAGAAAAGCCAGAGTGGGAGGATATAGAGAATAAGGATATATCTATTAGATAATTACTGTAATGTTGATCGATTACAGATAAAATACACAAAAAAAACCATTGCAATAATGTCCGTAGGAAATATTTTGACCCCGCTTGAAAATCAAAGATGTTAATAGTAAAATGAAAGACAGAAGTTGAATTAATGTGGAACTCTTCTATTCTACACTGTGCCAATTTTTTTTTCGGTTTACACCTTTGCCCTTAAGTAGTTTCGTATTGCCACATTGAATAATTGTGGTAGGTCGTTAGGCATTACAAGCAATATATACAGGAATATGCCAATCAGTCTTTTTGAGATTAATTAGCGTCACATCAGACAGCTGATCTGAAATTATACTGGACTAAAAGCTCTTAAGGCTTGTTTTCGCATAGTGCGGCTCATTTTTCTTATTTTCCTAAATATATGAAATATGGACATTAAACACAAATTGGTATACAATGGTCTCTAATAATGACCAAGGGAATTTATTTTGGTCTTGTATACAATGTATAACAGTCTGTACAGGTAGATGTAAGGAATGAATGTGTGCTTTTTACATCACAACTAAAACAAATTACGTTATTTAATACACTTAAGTTACAACTCACATGTGTTATTGCTTCAACTCATGGAAGTATGCATTCATTCAATTGTTTGGTAATAGTGAGGTTGGTATTTCGAACAACACAACATTAGCCATTCCCGGTTCGATTTCAAACTGTGAAACACATCATGTTCGTTCCCTAAGTATATACCGTCGTATGGCAATAAAAAAGGCGGAAGAACAGGTCAATGCTCGTATGGGAAAGGTATCTAATAGCTGATGGCAGACATATAACATGATGTAGGAGGAATTTTGCAGCCTATTATTAACCTGCTGAAATAAATATGTTTAAGATAAAATCACATTGCATCATTTATCATCGCTTAATGGTACAACGTAATTCATCTTATGTTGATAGCACTAAAGAGAAAACGAATCTATCATAGCACTATGATAATTTATTTTACTAGACAAAGTTTAGAAACATAGCATAAGAAACAAAATAAATTCGACTCGTTTTATCAGGAGTAGTATAAGATAAAACTATTTATACAACTAATCAACTTAAATACATAGGAAGATTATCTATGTAGAGGAAAAGGGAAAACAAAAATACTCCAGCATATATTTAAACTTAAAAATCATCATAAATTTAGCAATTTACTTCAAAATGTTATAAATTTCAGATGATCATTAAGTTAAACTCGTATATATTCTTGCCCATGTTTGTGTAAAAATGTACCTACTATAGCTTTTTAAATCGGAAGTTCATGTTACAGATAAAGAATATAGCCAAAAATGAAAAATGTTTCATTACAACATTCTACATAACTACGAAAGAAGGACATACGTCAGCATTGATTAAAAGTTAACAAAACTACATTTTATCATTATACTTAAAGAACGTATGACACAAATTTAAAGTGAAAATGGGACGTTATTTGTTATATGTAAAAAATACTTTAGGTTTGGGCTGCATTAGCGAAATCCCGATAATGACCATGAAAAATGAAATAATAAGCACATCTTAGACTGACAGAAAAAATGCAGAACTAAAACAAATAAATAATAAATGATAACTAGAGCTGTAACTTATAAGTGACGAATGCTCCAAAGGGGGTGTCTCACTGTCTGTGACCTTGACATTCAAGGTGTTGACCCGGTACCTGCGCACGGCACTTTATCTCCATGTTCTGAACATTTGTTCCAATGCATTTGAAAATCCTTTGGTGTAAAACAAAGTTAGAATCCGGACATTAGCAATTTGCTTTGATACAGGATTCCAATGCTTCTCACCTTTAAGTGCGACATTAACCTTGAAGGTAATGATGCAGGACTTGCACCTGACATGTCATCTTCATGTGCTCAACAATTGTGACCTAAGCGTAAGGGTCGTGGGTATTGCACGCGACACATTGTCTTAATGTACTTAACATGTGTGCCAAGTTAAAGTCCTTCGACGCTTGACAGAGTTACAATCCGGACACTAATATGTGCATATAAACAGGATTCCATTTCCATTAAACTCAAAGTATTTCCTTGATACTTTAGGTAGGGGCGTGGGAGTCGTCTTCTGTTGCTGAACATTTGTGCCAAGTTATTTTAAAATTCTTCAAGTTACATCCCGGACACGAAAAGTTGAAAGTATGGACAAACGGACATGACGGTGCGATTTTATTATGCTCACCTTTAGGGACAGCTCAATTCCATTATGGTGGACTAGATTGTGGTTGTTAAGATTTAATATAAATGTACATTTGTATGCTAAAATAGACTGACAACATGCTATTTGTTTGTTTTGAGATATAACTTACGATCATTCCTTGTAAAAAATTAATTTACACTCACCCAAAATTGAAAACTTTACACTTTTATTATACAAATATTTAACACAATATAAAATAAATGTATTTCATTTTGACTCTATAAAAAAAGACAAATAACAAAGGCGATACATGTACTAGGCTTAAAAGTAAAAGTCATTTATCATGCATAAAAGGGAGATAACTCATATAGTGAAAACAAACAGTTTATCAAAAGCAAAATTGCTTGTCAAGACAAAATATTCTTTTTGCTGTCAGTTGAGAGAAACTACATAGTCAAAATGATGTACAAATGCAGTTTAAGTAGGCGTTTCGCCAGTAACTGCGGCTATCATGTATCACGAAATTTGATCGTTGGTTAGTACAGTCGAACTTGCCCATATGACCACGTGTATTAAGCGACCTTAGTCTTCAGCGACCGCTTTTTAATCCCCGGACATTTTTACGTTTTGCTATTGCATTAAGCGACGTTATGGGACATGTTAGCCGTCTCCGGTGATGCTTGTAATAAGTGACCTTTTATTAGCCCTTTTGGCCTTTCCTTTGGGCGGTCTCTTAATTCAAGTTTGAACTGTATTTGCATCCGCAAGTTTGATTACATGTTGGAATAACGGAAATTATTCGTTAATATACAACGTCTGCATGTTAACTTGTGTTTGTTTTTTGCTGCTTTCATATTGGCACTAATATCAAATTAAACTCGTTTTGCATGCATAATTCCATGCGGAAAAAGGGAAAATTATGAAGATTGTTTGAACAGAACATATTTTGCTTATTCCCGCATAATATCATCTAAACACTTGTAACTACTGATTACGATACATATATGCATGATACTTATGGATATATATCTACTTGCTATAAATGCACATATATAGGTACATATATATAAATTCAAATGCTTCTGTGTTCAGATTTTTGATTGAACTTATGTTTTTCCGCAAGATCTTCTAGACTAAAACTACTGAGGCAACATAAAGGCATGATTTGCTATTTGCTTTTAAAGGTATTCAAAATATGCCAGTAAATGAAATCGAAATGCTTCTGTGTTCATTTCTGCTTGGGCTAAGTTGTTTATTGTATAAAATGATATTAAAAAACTGTTGTTCAATGCCAATTCTTTCATCCTTTATAGTACATTTCTCTAAAGGAAATATGTGTTGTTTGGAGATAATTAATATAAACAAGTCCTAAATGACTGAAAGAAAAATATGACACTCTTGGGAAATTGCGATATCTTAACCAAAGCAGTATCTTATATTTTGTCTTGAATGAACAACATAAGTATAAACAATAAACATATCCAACTGCTTAATTCTGATAATTTCCTCCAGGAATAAATTCAAAATTATTTCATATCTGTATGTCTTTCCAATAGCCTTCAAATTACGTAACGCACTCATTTTGCCAGAACAATCTGCGTCATGCAGAAAATAAATACTACAAAAAGGAATTTATATTGGACTATACAAAAAGCTTACACTTCATGACACCACGTAACTGAATAAGTCTAACCGGATATGAACATTTTAATGTCTTCCTTATGCAAAAATGTCTTAGAGTATGATTTTCTCCTATATCAGGATGTAAATGTGCACTTTTCATATGTTCAGTATGCCGCCTCATTCACCAGATACTGCTAATGTTTTATCAATATGAACAACATGTTCTGAGCACGAGAATTCAATGTAGACAAAAGCTACAAAAATTACGCTCGCTTACTGTGTTTATCCTTTTTAGCTCGTCTGAGCATAAAGTACTCGTAGTGAACAATCGTGATTGTACATGTGTCGTCCGGCTTCGTGCGTCGGCAACATTTTCTTTCAACCGACTTCTCATCTAAAACCGCTTGGTCAATTGTTTCCGAATTTCATCGCAATCATCCTCACATAGTCTTCTAACAGATTTCGAACTGAGTTGATCGATGCAAACTTTTGTTGCCATGACAACCGTAAGGAGAAACCTTTCTCTACTAATAATTGACCCGATTTCCAAGTATTTCGGCACAGATATTCCTTGGGTGACCCTTTACAAAATTCTTTCACATTATTCGAATCCAATGAAAACATGGCTTTAGGAGACGGAGTATATATTGAGATCTTTAAAACGTATTATTGTCAGTTACCGCTTGCCCTATTTCAAAAGAATTTTTCGACTTTGTCAAATTTCTTGAAATTGTTCCGATTCACAAAAATTTGAGCCACGCTTTGTGAAAACGTTTAGTTTTATTCTAGAACCTTCATATGTTTTGCTTTAATCCTTATCATATTTAACAGTTTGTGTATGACAGAATGATCTTGTCCAAGTTCAACTTTGTGCCTAATCATACCAAACATTAGGCAATGCTTACGGAAATCATATTTTATCAAACTATGTTTACAAACTGTGGCAGCTTCATTAAACCTTATACAATCAAGAGAATGTGTATGGCTGTTAACATCTTGGCCAAGTTCATGTATGGGTAAAACTACACTAGAAATCGAGCCATGCTGTGTGATACCTTCCATATAGAATAACTTTTTAACTCTTGCACTTTCAGTTTTGATTTAATCATTATCAAAATTTGACAGAATGTGAACTGCAATGATATTTCGGCCAAGTTGATTGCGGGTCCAATCAGACAAGAATTTGAGCCATACTGTGGTAAAACCTACAACTTACTACATTTTCCATGTAGCAAGTTGATGAAAAAGTACTTTGTTTTCCTATAGTTATATCCTGTAACCATACTACAAAATACTTTTTTACTAAGTTCATAACTATGTCTGTTTTCCTTTTTTATATATAAATATAACAAACATTGTTTTTCTTACAGTGGGAACAAAAGTTTCAACAAAAACATGTTTTAAATCGTGATGTCAAGTTGCCATGGTGATAGTTTCCTTACTCCGCATTGCCTCTCTCTCTCTTCTCTCTCTCCCCCCCCCTCTCTCTCTCTCCCTCTCTCCCTCTCTCTCTCTCGTCTCTCTCTCTTTGAGATTAATTCCTTTTAAAGTGAATCTTGAGTGCATTAAATTTAAATTGTAAGAACTTGCTTTGTAATCGCGAATGATTACACTAGTACTGAATAGAATTGTAAATCAACAATATGTTAGATGTTTGATGCCGTATTGAGAAAGGAAGTAGCAAAGAATATGTCTAGACGAAAGGATGCAAGACAAAATTGTACCAAAAAAGATGTTCCTTGTGATTGAGGTGCAGCATTTAGTCAATTCCTATTATTCCTTTTAGGCCTACCGTTTTGTGTTTTAGGTGCAAATTGTGAAAAGTGACTACTTTTGAGGCTATAAAAACTGTTTAAAATTACTGTTCAAAAAACGTAAGAAAAAAGCACTCAAAAGCTTTGTATATACATTATTATACACCCTCCGCTAAGGCTTTTTTCACGGATAGAAATAACAAACATAAGCAATATCACGTGAAAAGATGAAAGATGTCATATCAATAACACCAATTACACGTTTCTGGAGCTATTGTTAGTGTTCATGTGTAACAGTGCATTATTCCACATGTACTTATATCATTGCAAGAAATGCATGTTTTGTGTTTATTGCCTGAACTACAAACGAAATACATTTCGAGTAGTTGCAGAGCAGAGACTATGATTGATTATAATATCTGGTCGGTGGATATTTGCGTAATTTATTTGTATCATATATATATTTCGTTTGTATCCCCTTTGTCATTGATTTTGGGATTGTTAATGAATGACTTCATGTTGGTCCTTGCATACATAAATAAACATAATTAAAATCGTGTTCAAGTTCAAGTTTATTCAAGACATTACCCTTTCATGACATTACACATGACAAAATAAACATCACATTTTATAAATACTATTACAGTTCTAAAGGTGATAATTATCAAAACACATTTGCTGTCAGGGGCCTTTAAGCCATTTATAGTCTTCTCTTGGTACACATGTAAACTGTTGAGCTATTGAATAATTGCAACATTTATGACCATACTGATGATCTGATGACCTAGCCTGTTTTTTATTAAAGAAAAGTAAACGCAGTAGGGGGGTATAAAAAGTGAACAAAACGGGTCTTCAAACTGAATAATTATCTTGCTCTAGAAAGATTGTAAAGTTTACCTTTACTAACAATGTTTTATGTATGTCCCCATATGTTTTATTGCAGTTGGGTTGTTATGATCTTCAGATGTGTGTTGTAAAGGATTTTTTTTCCCACACCATTAAATATTCATGTTCCATAGTTCATTAACATTCTGTTTTCAGTCTTACTATATTGTTGCAATACCCTTGGGGTGATATTCAATTTATGACATGTCATAGAGCATGTGTAGGAGATACACTTTCAAAGCATGCACACGGTCTGCGCTATTCATGAAACAACAATATCCATTACCGAACTATTCAAGACACCCTTTTGTTCATTCAAGATAGCTAATCGCATTAAATATTTATACAAAATGCTTCCTAATAGAATCTAAAATTATTTCATATGACCAGAAAAGGAAGCTGACAAAAGCCAGGTTAGGATAAAGAACATAACGATTAATATTTAAGACAATGATTGATACCAAATTAAAATACTTTTGTCTTTATAAAATACATTAAAATGCCTTTATTTAAGTATATTTTTGGGACAATTTGAGTCCGGCTGTGCAAAAACCAAGGTGTTATAGTAATAGTCAATGAAGAGGTATAATTGTCATTATGGATGTTCAAGGGGATAAAGATGTACGATTGTAGATGTGCATACATACATCAACTATGTACAACACTCGATTAACCAATCGGAAACCAGTAATTGTGATTGCTGTATTATACTGAAAACAGCACTGTCTGATTCCTGGTCATATACTTCACTGAAATATTCTAGTTTACGCAGAATCCTGGAGAGCAATGAAAGCTTTGCATGTGTGTTTAATTATGTGTAAGTAATTAAAATTGACCAATACAATATAATTATGCATTTTAATTTATGTTTATGTTATCTTTAGCTTTACACAGAGCTGTGAATGTGACATGTCCGAAATCGACACACTTGCCATTGTATTTCAGTGCAACAAAACTACAGAGATAGTTCATTGCTCGAAATTGAACAATATCATTAATTTACAGACAAACATAAATATAGGTGTGATTCAGTTTTAAATAAGCTGCTGAAAGAAATGATAGATCTTCGAAGATTACTAAATTCTTATAACATCATCTATCATTGCTTAATAGTACAACATTATCTGTCTTACTTTTATAGCCTTGAAAAGAAAATATACCAATCACAGCAGTCCATTAGTTCATTTTATGAAACGAATTTCAGAAATACACATTAAACCTATAAGTAAATAATTTTCGGCATGTTACAAATGTTAGTGATAAACATTCATTAGAAAATGATAACAAAAATTATCTCTGCAGAGCAAAATAAATTTTTTATACCCAAACAGTTGTCAGGATTGCAATATGAGGAAGTAAGCAGTTTACCGAGAATTATATATAATCCACGAAAAGTACTTTTAGTTTTTGAAAACATATGTTGCAAAAAGGAATGATTATTAAGTAAAATGAAAATCTAAACATTTGGCTGCTTAAAGGAACATACTCTATAACTGATGTCGAACTAATTAACCTCAAAAACATAAGTAATATGACAATGACAATGACAATGACAAAGTTTTTTCGCTATAAGGCCTCCGGCCCATGCAAAATATATACATACATTTATATATATTACACAAAAGCATAGTATGTGTACATAACTGATCATTTGTCATAACATAGAGTATAGCTCTTAAGTATGTTGAAACAATGCATATTGATATAAGCTACAGCTTTAACAAAGTATTTTATCATAATTATTATGTACTTCTATCATAATTATTATGTACTTCTAAGCGGTGTAAATTTGTTTGGTTTTTTTTTCTTTTGTCGAAAGCATAATAAAGAAAAGTTGCAATCGATTTTACTAATGTTTCATTTATTGTAGACTAAATACAGAAATTAGTTTGAGAAGGGCATATACAATATTTTCTAGGTAAATACACTACTCTTAAATCCGAATAAAATTCACAACATAACAAAAAATGGTATTCGTCCTCAATTGCATTTTTATTACATGCCTTACATAACTTGTTTTGCGTTGAATTATTCCGATGCCGGCCTGTCTCAATTTCTAGTTCATGTGAACCTACCCTAAAATTTACAAAAGCAAACCTAAATTTCTTAATATCTAACATATTCAGATAATATTTGTATGTAAATTCTTTTTAAAAAAATATGTAACAAGAAAGCTTTCTGTTTAAATTTACTGCTTCATGCCAGTCCTGTAAAAACATATCTTTTAATCTTTGTACAAAATATTTTAAAAACAGTTGCACCTAGCGGAGAGATGTAATTTTCGTCAATTTTCGTGTTTTTTTCTATATACGTATGTCTGTCTACGTAGACAATGAAACGATCGAACTTACATAAATTCAATGTCGAATCATTTATCCATCTAAAAAAATAGAAAGGTCAACGATAGTAATTCATTCTCACAATAAACTTCAGTCACGGCTCGCCAATCTTGTAATTTACGCTAGCGTTTCTCAGATTTTACCCACTTCAAAAAGTGTCAGTGGCATAAACAGTAAGACCGTAACCTCCATTTTTATTTGGTAAAAATGCTTTAAATTGATTTTGGATTTCAAACCGCTTTTTTATTATCTCGTTTTATTCAGAATGGAAACTAACTGCGACAAAAATTTTCATGCAGGGTTCGTTCCGCACTATTTCATTTGTAAGATATTTTACTCTATGGACATATCACTTCACCGTATCATTTCTACAAAAGTCAATGCCTCGTTGGATTGCCAAGCACAATGTCTTAAGTCTGCGTCGACTTTTTAAAAAATGAGCCGATTTCTGAAGAAAACCCGCGATCTACCTTAAATCAGACATGATTGGACTGCAGCTAACGTAAAACCTTTTTTTAATTAGTCATGTGTAAAATTGGATATTTTTCAGTTATATCACATCCGCAGATGAAATTTCGAATGTCGCAAATGCAACAGAAAGTCTTCATAAATTGGTCTTTTCCTAGCCCTAAGTCATTCCTTCACAAAGAGAATAATACATCAAAGAAATCACATTGTAGAAGACTCCTAATTAAAATGAACCAAAACACACGCCTATCCATCAGGACGTCAAAAGAGAATATTTCAGGCTTCTTGTATCGATAAAAATGTCTAAATGGCAGATATTTTGAACGTTATCGCCTTCGCACAAACGTATGTCTTAATCAGGTAACATATATCACAAAAATAACGTAGCACATTATCATTGTCTGTAATCTTGTGACCTAAATACGGATAATTATTTTCTTAGTTTCTTAGACACATGACCTTTTATACATTTGTACAAAGTAAAGCCATATTGATGATTCATTGAACCAACTTCAATGTAATTTAGTGTTCTGATTTTCCATCCTAGTGTCTTCTGTTCTTTTTCAGAATGTTGTGTAATGTCTTACCATCAATACTGTCGTTAAAGAACAACCACTACACAAAGTAGTTTGACCTTATAGAAATGAAAAAATTAAAGTAGTTAAAAATGACTTTTTGTTATAATCAAACAGATGTTAAGAATACGCCATGGTTATACTGTGAAAAATATTTTATGTGATACCAGTGTTTATTCTATTTCTTCCGTAACACTTGCATTAGTTATGTCTATATTTTTGTCCGCTCAGTATATGTTGATTTTTAGATAACATGACACAAATGATTCTATAGAAGAATGATTTGCACAGCGCGTCAGTAAGCTCATTTATACTATTATTGTTGAAGGTCACTTTTTGTGTTTTGGAAACACAGTGTATTTATAGTTTTGTCTTCAAATTCAGTTTTTAGGTGTTCACTAGACATATAATGAATACTTGTTTATGTTGTAAAATCATATTCTCTTTAGTTTTAAATGCTTACATTTTACATTCTGTGGAGTAATTCCTTACTAACATTACTCATTACTGCATAAATGCATTTAGTGGGTCACAGTGGTCGAATTCATTGACTTTGCACAATCATTGGTAAAGGTATTTGTTCTGTGCCTCTGGACAGGGCATATAATGACAAATATGCTGCAGTCCATCCACAAGTTTTGATACGATTGATGTGATGATGTACGGTTTCTCATGAGCAGACAAAACAAGGTGAATGGTTTTTGCTAAGCCGTTTCATTTAAACATAATCGCTTATTACAAGCATATGATACATCACAGACAGTCTCCTGTACAAACTGAAACAATTCAAATAAAATAGTAATGCCTTCTAACAGGAAAACCTCCAAAAAGCATAACAAAAATGGAAAATGCACGTCTTCTATTTTTGATTGAAACAATGATAAAAAAGTTTATTTTAAGCAAATTTAATGCCATAGTAATATCGTTTAACAATCATCAAGCATAGGGATTCATTTCTCTTGACATATACGGTTAATGGAAACTAATGAAGGCAAAAAAACTGTTTGTTTCAAATAACCTGCCGTTGGGAAGAAAAAATGATTACATATCACAAATCGTTATATGTTTGTTATCGTACAACGTCATATTGATTGATGTAATATAGCTGTAGATTCAAAATGTTACTTTTGGCCCCCCAAAAAATTGGATAGAGTAATATCAGTAAAACTGCCTATACTACACTCCTTTTTGTATGTATTTAATCTACTAAATATTCGTAAGTTGCTAGCATGATTCACAAAAACTACTTGAGACCCCTTGTAAATGAAAACTTAAAAAAAAAATATTCATATACAACGTAGATCGCTGCGTTGAGTACTACAATAAAATACTTGCATATTGCAGTACAATTGTAAAATCTGTCTTTTTTCCGTTCTTCCTGTCATTAGTATTCATATATGGAATGTTGTTGCTAAGTTCCCTGAGTAATCTTGTTGATGATCATTTCTGCAAGTACAAGGACATTAATATTTTGAAAATTTAGTTTTATGTTATTCTTATGATTCTGACGTTCGTCTTAATGAATTCTGTCAACTCCAAGATCATATCGCTTTTATGTTCTCAGGAATTTCATGAATTATTACTTTATAGCAATGTTCAAGTTAGCACAAAAGCATTTACACACCAGGAAGCCGGGTCATTAGTGGATGACTTACAGAACTTGCACTTAATGTGTACCTATATTGTCAGTTTGAAAACACCTTTAAAAATATATAATATTTCTTTAAAAAATTACTTCAACAAGAAATGGGCTTGTATAACATAAATAACCACTTACCATGTCTAGACATACGATGTTGTATCAAAATATTACTAGTACATATCTTAGTATGTAACTCACATAATAAGAATACATTTCGCCGTCTCACAAAAACTCACACTACACTGCGACTGACAGAGGTATTAGCATGAAAACTTCCAAGTTGAAAACATTGGTTTACTTGTAGAATCATACATTTGATCTAATAGGATATAATTTATCAAATCAAAAAAACAACACTTCCTGACATGCTAATAATCTTAAGTTTGTTCGGGATACTATGCATTTGATCGTAATAAGGATATATGCCTGTTATTCAATATCGTCATCGCAAAAGTCAGTGAAAATGCTAATTATCACTTCCGTACATGCTAAATTAGAGTGGTGGAACTCTATGCTGGTGGTATCCACTATGCTGGTGGTACTCCGAAAAACGCTATTTACAGAAAAGCAGATGAAGAAATATTTTTCATGGTATATTCAGCATTGACAGTCGATGGAATGCAACGCAAACGTATTGATAGCCACTGTGCTAATCACCCAGTTAAAGTTAGCTTTTTGATAAAACTTACTTCTTTTGTAAAAATATATATTCTATTGAAACTGTTATATCTTGTTTGTTAATATTTAGGCTCAAAATATTTCCAGCCTGTTGATTGTCAAATATCACATACCACCAGCATGGCCCTTTGAAATTTCATGACTGTGTGTCAGTAGCTCCCAGAAGGACATATCAAATGTTAATTAACATCTTGTTTATTTGCATATATGCTGTCAAAATGGTTAGGATTTCCTGCTTTCAACAGCTCAATATACCTCCAGATAGGTTCCCCCCCCCATATACTCAGTTCTACGATGTAATAAATCAACAGAATGCACAACCGAGCATACTTATATTCTTTCAATGTTTCTTGGTTATAACAAGGCATTTACTTCTGTGTTTCTTTATTGAATGTTTCCCATGCAATTGCATGCTACAAGCTTCTGATAATTCTTTCAAAAATATTTTCTTGGTCAATCTTTGGTTCGGTCATACCATCTATGCTACCGAGGCTACATCAGCATGTACATCAGTGCAATGTCATTTATTTACAAAGTAAAACTGCTTATTGTCTTTGCTGTAACCAGTGTCTTTAACTTTTATTGCCGAACATACTACGATCAACTCGATACGAAAGACAATAAAGAAGTCAGCCGTTGCAAATGTCAGTACAGCACGATAATGAAAGGAGCGGATGGCAAAGTAACGTGTACTGTAAGAGGAATGTCCAACCATATACATTACAGTAAAATATAAATAGAAATGCTGATATGCATTTCAATGACAAAGTTGTAAAAGATGTGTTCCATTATTTTCTGTATCATATCAAAAGCTAAGAAATTATATGTTACAGTTTTGTATTAAAGCGAAATATATCTAACTGTTCGAAAGAATTGAGGAACATATCAAAGGTCCATTACTAATACCAAATTGAATTTTATTGAACTGTAACAGGGAAATACAGTTTAAAACTTGCTTCTAAACCTTTATTAAAGCCGTGGAGTATTTACCTGCTTGAAATACTGCTGAAGAAAAACGAGTGACTGAATGTTTTTGTAATTCCTTAGATTGACCTAGGTGGTCTTTTTGTCCTACTTTCGCTTTATTGAATACAGTCAGAAATGTACGTTGCAGATCATTGGAAGGGAAATTCTTTCAACTCTATTTAAAATAGGCATGATTAGTCACATACAACCTATTTACAACCTCTTTCTGTGAGATATTTTTGAAAATGCAAAATATAATTTATTAATTTATTTGTTAAACTCAAAATTTCATCACAATATGGTCACATTTGATGCAGTATTTCATATTTTCATTTTGGGAAGACGTCTATTACAATTCAGGATTAAAAAGAAAATTCGATTTGGTCTTAGTAATGGACCTTTAAAAATGCGGAAAGTGCAGCCTGAGTAAGACATTTTGATCCATTGAATGTTTGCAAAGTGGTCCCGATTTTGATTTCAATTTTAAGATGTTTCCTTCCAGTTGCACAGGAGACAATAATATGTTTAGACAAAATATTGAACAGTTGTTTCAAAACTAATTATAAGTTTAGATGTTTAGTCTACGTCGACATCTTTAACAAACTAGGCACGTACATTTGTCATGAAAATGTTTATATTTTATTTGAGTATAACAAAACAAGTGCATATTAAAATACCAATATGTGAATCTTTTAAGCAGCTAAAACTAAATAATCATGAAGTTTCTCTCTTTTGCTGAATTCCTAAGATACCAGTCATAATTTCAGTTTTTATATGTAAGTGAATAAATAATACTCTCCTGTCTAAACTTAATTATTCATTCATCATATTTCTTCTTCTGGGATAAAAAAACATGTTTTGATACCGCCTCGACAGCCTAGTGGTAGAGCGTCCGCTTCGAGTGCGGGAGGTCGTGGGTTCGCTCCCTGGCCGCGTCATACCAAAGACGTAAAAAATGGTACCAGTGGCTCCCTTGCTTGGCGCTCAGCATTAAAAGGGAAAAACTGGCTTCTCTTCTCTCATACCCTCATGGCGATGAATACCATCAGGAATGAGGTGTCGAGAGTGATTAATAAAAGTTGTATAACTTGTTTCACAATCGACTTAAAATAAATTAGTATAAACCAAAACATGTTTACAGCCATAAACTTTAGACATGATTTATCTAATACATGTATATAGAAACATGTACAACATCTTGAAATATTTATCGTGTGCAAGTTCTTGTATAAAGTAACCTTGATTAAGAAAGCAAATCTAGTGTCAAGTTACACGTGTAGAGCACGTTAGATATCTAATATAATTAATTTAGTCTTCGTTTATCATTTATTAGTCCCCTGCTTCAAGTTGATATGTTTATATACCATTGTTGAGGAACTGAATAGATGTACTCGGGTGAATGAATATCGTTGTGAAATAGTATAAAATCTCGAGGATATTGCATGAAAGCACAATACACTTTACATTTCCAAAACCCATCGTGCAAATGTGTATGCCTAAATAAATCTATTAAATTGATATCCAATAGGTAGCATAAATACTATCAAAATCACCCATTTTAAATCCAATTTGCATTTTGCCCATGGGATCAGAATGGCTGTAAACAATGTTATTTATGGTGTAAGTTCATGTCGCTTTTTAAGTAGAGTTTACAAAAATCATAATGTCTGTAATTTTACATTAATGACATTAATCACCTAATTACTTATGCTACTCACTGTAATGAATAAACACGATGCTAATCAACCATGACGTCAAGAAATGAGTGAATGTCAATGGTAACTCTCTTTTAGTAAGAGAAAGAGTTTTTTTATGTTTTTATGTAATTCCGTACATATTTCGTGACATGTTAAACGATTATATAAAAACTATTGCTGTCCTGAGAACTGTTAGACACATTTTACTGCCATTTCTTGAACACTAATTGATTGTGCAAATGAGTGCACAGTGCAACAGAAGCAAGAACATGTTTACAAAAAAGCATCTAAAACTAATTAATCATATGCCAATCTGTATATTTTTCCAATTCAATTAACACCGGAGATGAGATTTCAGATCGGATATCTTTATAATTCTTTCTTTCCTCGTGTTACAAACAGAATTATACATCACAATAATCACCTTACAACACACTCCTAATTAAAATGCTACACACCCTATACATCAGGACGTCAAAGGAGAATATTTAGGACTTCTTGTATCGATACAAATGTCTAAATGGCAGATATTTTTAACGTATCGCCTTCACACAAACAAATGTCTTAATCAAATGACGTATGTGACAAAAATAGCGTAGCTTATTATCATTGTCTGTAATTACTTTGACTTAAATACGGATATGTCCTTACATTCCTAGACATAAGCCCTCTTATACATGGACATACAAAGTTAAGCCCTAAAAGTGATTTATTTGACCGACTTGACTGTAATAAAGTGATCGGGTGATCCATTCGTGTGGCTTCTAAAACTTTCAAGATTTGCTAGATCAAGTACATTTGAACTAATTAGGAAAAGACATACATTTGTATTAAGCTGTTTAACATCATTTTACTATATATCGAAGATACGCCTTTGCTTAAAATGAGAAGCTAGGGATTTTATCCCCGTTTGAAGAAAACATTCTTCTTCCGTTCACTTAATCAAAATTTTCGTTACTTTTCTCCATTACTTGTCAAAATTTTGCTACTGCTTTGTCGAAATTTTACTTTTCTGTCTCAAATGTTTACCGTTCAATATTTCGGTAAATGCATTTTGAAATACTATGAAACAATAAAAATATTATTACGTATAATATCAAGGCAAGTATTCAAAACGAATCTTTCAGTCGATTTGATTCATTGTGAAGATCAAGTGAATGTTTCTGTTTTTTACCTCTTGAACGCCCTACATGAGAAAAAAAGTCCCCAACAGTACGACAATGCGCTTCGTGCATGAGTGCTTCGTTTAAAATCAAAATTAATATTAGGTTTTGGTAATATTTTGTAATATGCATTTTTTCTATTTCACCGCATTACGGATTTCAATCAATCCTCTAAAACAACAAACATATCAATGAGGTACAAAGTACATTTGGTCCTATAGCTAGTGTGTAAAGGTTGTGTGGCTATATTTCATGTCCGTTCTGTATCTTGAGGCCATACATCAGTTCATTCTGTGTCAGACATAGTGGTATAAGTTCATGTGGTTATTGAGCATCTCTTGAATTACTTTGCAGATAAAACAGCACACACATTTATCACATTGAATGATGTGCACAGCGCATATGTCAGTCTGCTCAGCTCAGTTCAGGATCATTTTTGAAGGTCAGGAAGAATTTCGAAAACATCATGACGTCAAAGTATAAATTCGATCCGTTGCCTTAGTGACCGAAAATAAATCGATTTGATTTGCAATCTTTCCGACATGAATGCTATTCCTGGTAAGTTTATTTAAAGACTGCCTATGGACAAGGTACCTTATGTAACACGTGATCTACGTAAGATGTAAATTGGTACATATGTAAATGTTACATGTTATAGAAATAACTTGTATTCGATTTGATAGGTGATTGGTTTGATCATTATAATGGTGGATTCTAAATTCTCATTTAAGACGCTAAAACATTTTTGTACGTCGTCGAATTTGAACAAATTAGTTAAAAAATAAAATAGATACAAATACGTATCTCATTTCAGTACATCAGCTTTTTTTCACCCTTTTTGAGAAAAGGCGATACATAGGGATCGCTTTGTCCTTCGGTCCGTCAATCCGTCGGTCCGTCACAAAAAACTTAACATTGGCTATAACTCTGCCATTTCTCAAGATTTCTTCATAAAACTTTCAAATTGTATTGCTTAAGACAAAAGGGTCGTGATGCCGCAGAATTTTATAGGTCAAGGTTTTATTTGACAGAGTTATGCCCCTTTTTGTACTTAGTTTTTGTCATGAAAACTGAAAATTGGCTATAACTTTGCCATTATTTAAGATCTCTTCATCAAACTTTCAGGTTGCATTGCTTATGACAAAAGAGTTGTGATGCAGCCATATTTTGTAGGTCAAGGTCGTATTTGACAGAGTTATGCCCCTTCTTGTATTTAGATTTTGACTATAACTTTGCCATTTCTAAAATTTTCTTCATCAAACTTTCAAATTGTATTGCTTAGTTTATACTTATTTATTTAAGCTTGATTGTGAAGAAAGCTTGTAGCTTATCAAATCACTCTCGAGTCCGCTTCCTGGAGAAACCAATACTGGTGGCATATGAGGAGGTACGATCGTGACCCCTGTGGGGCTCGAACCCGCAACCTCCGGGTTGAGCGGCAGATACCTTAACCTCTACACCACCGTTCCCCTTGTTGGATAGCTTTAGACGGAAGGGTTGTGATGCCGCAAAATTTTATAGGTCAAGGTCATATTTGATAGAGTTATGCCCATTTTTGTACTAATTTTGTCACGAAATTATTGGTTTTTCTGACAAAGTGTAAGAGGGCGACACAAGTGTTCTACTGAGCACCCATCAAGTTTATATAACTGTTACAATTTAGGATCTCTTTACCTCTAAAACCTGAATTGCTTCAAACAAAATAGAAATTTCTTCTGACAGGAAAATCACCAAAAGCAAAAGAAAAACTTGTCTTTGATTAAATGTTTTCTATTTGTTGATAAATTTATTATAGCATAGTCATATAATCTAAGTATGAAATTCAACAGTTATTTTAACGTTATAATGCGGCTTCTATCTGTTTACTCTTATCGTGCTTGCACAGTACAGTGAGTGTGTTCCTGACATACATGATTAATGAAAACTAATGAAGGCAATAAGCCAGCAGTTTGTTTAGATGGACGTGCTGGAGGAAAGAGAAACGCGTACATATCACATTGTCAAGTTGTTATCTGTTTGTTATCTCACGGCATCTTTTTTAGTGATGTAATATAGCTGTACATTCAAAATGTTAGTTTTAACCGGAAATAAAACGTCACAATAACATAAAAAAAACTGTCGGTACTTCATTTAAAATTGTGAGATATGCTATTTATAGAAACAATATAAATATTGAATATCTTTGTATTCATATACATTGTTATTTATGAAATATTCATAATTTCACATCTCATAAAACTATTTTTAGAATCGTGATGAAAAACAGCAGACTTATAAATAATGTAAAAATACAAAGTATATCGCTGCATTGATGACGCGAAAAACAGCATAAAAACAGAGAACTAATGCAAAAATAATTGTATTTGCATATTGCAGTATAATTGTAAAATCTGTCATTTTTCTATGTTTTAGAATGACGTTTCTTCCTGTCATTAGTATTCATACATGAAAATGTTGCTGCAAAATTCCCTGAGTAATCTTGTTGTTGATCGTTTCTGACAAAATTTGCGAAAACAGGGACATTAACAAATTGAAAATTTAGTTTTACATTTTTTTTATGATTGTTACGTTCGTGTTAATGAAATCTGTCAAATCCAAGATAATTTAACTCTTATTTACTGGAAAAAGTATGTTCTCAAGAGATTCATGAATATTTATTTTAAAGCAATGTTTAAGTTCACACAAAAAGATTTTAACGCCTGGAAATCATGCCATTAATGGACGATTTGCAGACAAACAACTCAAAAAGCACTTTATGAAATGCTCTTTTAATGTGCATTGCTTTTAAAGGGGTATGAAAATTATGCCATTAACTTGCAATTATCGAGTGTAATCAGTGAAAATGCTAATAAATATTTCCTTAATGTCAGCATGCACCGTCGAAGTTACGAGCGGCAACAGATAGAACACTGATTTATGAATATTTCAGAAGTCTACACTTTGTTCTTACTGAGCGTCTTCACAAACAAAACTCTAGGTTCACAACTTTATATGCTAATATTCTCACAATGTTAATGAAGTTTGAAAATAACAGTACATACTTATCTATTGTCTTTTTTATTTGAACTCGTTTGGAGCATTGTCTCATATACTAGCTTCCGGTGATACTTCGCAAACATTTTCTTGCTCATTTGCTCATTCCTAACAAAATTTGTCAATTCACTAAGACTGTACCGGTATAAATCAAATATTAATTTTAATGTGTGTTTGGTGTATGCTTTCTGATGTGATTGCGTATTTAAGAATGTAATTTCTTGTACATAGAGCACTTAATGAAAAAACACATTATGTTGAAGTATCTCATTATTGATGCATATCATGCCTGTTCTACAAGACCAACAACAATAACAATTTGCTTTTGGTTTTTTCAAGTTACATTATGTCATAGCTTCATGCTGGATACCTGTGGTATCGTTAATAACGAACAACAATGAACTAGGTGATATGTTTTATTGCATCTATCAAAACCACGCTTTTAAGTTTTACACTTGAACACATTTGTACTTCGGTATATAATGTAGTTGAATTGGTTTGATAATTATCTATGTAAAATTTAGCATTTAACTGAACACATTTTTTTATTTTCATGTATAAGACCGATGTGGGTTCTCATATTTACAAGTTTTTAAAGCACGGTCTAAGTTTGTAACATGTTGGGACTTTATGACCGATCACCCGCAAGGAATTTCAAATGGTCATGGGTTTCATCTTTTAAATGACAGAAGTACTTACATGTATGTATTTTGTATTTAGTAAAACGTTGAAAGTATTTCAATCATTCTATCATTTTACCGAAGGGTGTTTTTGGCGAAAAATGTTTCGGCTACTATCTATTTACATTTATCTTGAGTGCAGTCAGTTAGTTTAATGAAAATTAATGAATGCAATGGTACACAGTTTGTTTCAATTAATATACTAGAGAAAAGAGAGAATCTGAAAATAACCAACATGTGGTTATCTTTTTTTCTATCTAATACCTTCATTCGATGATTATGAAATACATATTTTAACGCCTTCGCTGTTATTTTTTGGGTTCAAACACTCTGTAAGCTCTAAATAATTTGATAAACCATTTTAAAACACAAAAAGAAAACATTCGTAAATCGATCAGAGAGGAACGAACTACACATTCGTACAAGTGCTAGAGAGAATGACAGAAAATATATTGATATATGATAGTAGTGGTTTTCGTTTCTAATTACAGATTTTATTGTCACTTGTATGAAAATAATGCAGCGAGATTCTCTTTGATGGCTTGAGCTCACCCGCTTTTGACAATTACTATGCCGGTACCAGTAAATATAGTGTTATGATGATTGTCGTCAAATTGGAAACATCCGATAATTACTTAATGTATTGACCTCTTTTCAGAAATTACGTCAATGGTTAATTATAAGCAATGGAGAATTTACCAAATAATCAGTCACGTATTTTGAAAAAGATTATTATAGATGGTTTATAGAAACAATTCTCCAGGACAGTACCCTCCAGTTTGAAACAACATTTGAAAACAGATTTGTAAAGGATTCGGAATATACAGTCTTGTTTTTTCTGTGGTGGTTTTGCTGTTCTTAATTTGGTATCTGGACACATTAGACGTTTTTGTCCAAATATATGCCGTTTATCTAATTTACACTAGAATTTAATACTTTCATTATCGAACATCTTTATCATAATTAACCATTTAATGGATCCTGGTAACGGCGTACTAGATAGAAATGCATGACTCTATGTTCGCTTCGATGTGTACGTTCAAATAAGTTTCTTAGCAACTCCTTTATATTTTTTGTGTTGAATATGTGAGCATACTACTCACTACTTCAAGAAACAAGTAAAATGTCCTTTAGTGTGTGAATGAAGGATACTGAATACTGTTATTGGTGTGCGTCCAGTTAGCCCACATAGTTCCCCCCCCCCCCCCCCCCGAAACCAAGAAATGAGGTTATGTTTACAATTGTTCAATTTTATATATTGATAACGTGCGAAATTAGTATTGAAATTCGCTAAGATAAACAAATCGCTTTGTGTGCAAACTATACATGTTTCACTTACAGTTAATATAATACTTTTTAACAATGGTCATAACGTAGTCAAGACATATACATAAAACATATGCATTGGCATATCTAGAAAACAAATATGAAATAAAATAATGTTTTAAACAGATTAAAATGAACATATACCATGAACAAATGGTGTAATATATAGGTACTGACAAGACAAGTAATAAAACACTGTCATGGTTTTATGCTGAAACATGTAAAAGAATCTTATCATTTGACTTTTATTTCGGAGCCTCATAACATTTTAGCGTGTTTAACTTTAAACTGGCAAGAGACGCCAGACTTTAAAACTCTGTTCCGTTAAGTCAATGTGAATGGTGTCCATTTCTCGTTTGAGCAAACTGCATCTATTACAGGTTTAACGAATACAGTATAATAAAAGTAATTTTGCAATTCTGGCGTAATTGTTATTTTTATTTTATTTCATGGAATATTTCAATTTTTGACTAGCCTTAGGATAATCAAAACTGATTTTTACAGATTTCCTCCATATTCACTGGTAATGAAACTGCTGTTCAGATGATCTATATTTTTGATTATGATGTTTGCAATGTTCATTAATCTAGGAGTAAAATAATAAAACTCATTGATAAATATCTTATTTAGAATTTTGATGGTCACTTTGAACGATAACATAACTTTAAGGTACAATTCACATATTACAAAAGCAACGTAGTAATTGTTATTTATTCTACTTAAAGTGGAATTATGTACATTTTTTCAAGTAAAAGCCAGCTGAAATAGGTGTATGTAAAACGGGTAGAGGAAATAATAGCTTTTAACACCAAACTCTTCCTGCTGCCAGTACGAAATAATAACTTTCCAAATATTAGTTTTGCCAATTTTGACTGGGAGAGTCAATTTAAGAAAACAACATCTGCATGCAGGAGTTGCTTCCCTTCCACTGCCGAAATCTCTACCAACAACAACAATAACAAAGGAACTATTATTCTGTAAGTCCAATTCTTTTTTTTCTTAAGCACCAAATTCAAATACTTATGCGGCATTATCATTAGTTTAACACATTTAAATGCACATCAACCGAAAATTGCAAAACTATCAGCAAAACAGGTAAGATGCGCATAATGTCACTTTAAACAGCATATACAAATTATTTGATTTAAATCATGTTTTGGTATGAAAAGAATCATGTTACATTTCAAGAATACGCTAACAAAACATCAGCTTATTTTACAGTCAGTTGATGGTCGGAAAACGTAATTGCATTGCAACTGTCTTGCAACTGAAACTACATCGTCGCAAACTGCGATTTCCAATTCTCCCTGCTTGTTTCCATCTTTATTACGGATAGTACGTCTATGCAATAAGCATTAGTTTCTTTGAATTTCTATGGATCATGATAATTGTAAAATGAATCTAACTTTGTAAGAAGGTAAATAATCACATTACATGTCCGTGTTGGGAGTTCATATCGCCTGATGATCAAATGCCAGTTATTGCATTAACATGCTTCGAGGGATTTCATTGAAATAGGCTTTTATGTGTGTTTACCTTTACCGAAATTTTAATCTGATCATTAAGATTCCTGACTTCAGAAGAGTTCAATTATGAGATTATCATCCCCTATACTTAATGGGCAATTTGGATAAATTGAAATAATAACCTTTTAATTCATACCTTTGTGATAAAGAAATCCTAATTGCTAAATGTCCTTTGGTGGCTATTAAATTAAGAATGGAAAATCCTTTTCTCGCTCGTTTTGTAACAATTTTATAGGGAAACAAATATCTAAATGTTCCTGGTGATTAAAACGTAATGTTTGAACACATAAACATTAAAATAAATGTTAATAATTTTTTATTAAAATGCATGATTTGAAAGCTGCTTAATTGAGTCAATATATATATTCACAGCACCAGATGTGAAGTGTCTTGAGGGGGCCCGCCTCAGTAGAATTTAATTAACCCAATTACTCGCCTGAATTCCGTGTTGCAAGCTGACATTGCAGTGATGCCATTAGCCGAGCTTTACCTCAGAACCACATTTATCAAATGCCAAAGAGTATTAAGTACTTCAATGATATATTTTTAATTACTATTTTTATAGCTCAGAACTAATTTCAAACTCTGAAAAACGTCAACGACAATGGAGGTTAACACGGTCAAAATGAGAAGGTTGTGAACAGTTAAATGGACAATGTTTTCAAAATAATGGAAAATTTGCCTGATGAAACTTTTAAGAGGGGACGAAAACGTACCGGTGGCGATAGTTTTACTACCATATGTAGCCATCTTTATCTTGAAAATAATCTTACCGTCATGTACTCTGACAGTCTTGTAAACAGAAACAGATGGGGGTAGGTGTGTCCAAACAGAGTCTAGTCATCAGTGCAAAAGTTCGTTCTTTCCATCTGATCAAGGTACAGGGAATAGTTTCAACCTACCTGTTGGGAGTTTAAATGAATCCAAGAGAGAAAACCATAAAGAAGCTTTAAGCGACATGCTAAGTTTTTATTTACAAGTTGAATGGCAAGTTGGTATGGAGAAATCGTATGGGTGAGGTCCTTTTGTGAATTGAAATAAGCGATTTAATATGGTTACGTTTGAAAGTTACGGATAAGCCCAGGATATTATGTCGAGGGTATGGCTATTAAAATACACCCGATACACTATAGATAAGGATTTTCCCGCAAACAACTTTTAGGCTATCTTGCGTATCTTTAAGAATATCAGAGCTCGTCCCCGTACCAGTAGACTAGTGCTAGTATATCCAGCCAAGATAAGCAAGGAAAGGATGCGTTTCCTTGACAGGTTTTCAGATTGGGACTATGTTTTGTCGTCAACTCATAATGTAAACACAAAACAGCTGATCTTGCTTTTTTCGCTATATCAGCCGAGCATGGTGGTTCATTTGAAATGACAATTTAAAAAATACAAAGCTTAAAACAAAAGATCCCACAGACGGGAATCACCTCATTCTACGACGCCGGGAATCCAAATAGCCATCACCCTGCCGATCAGTGACTCGTTCACAAGCGCTGTCGTCCTAAAGATCAGTGAAAACCAGTATGACTTTCTGAGTCTAAGCTAGGGACATAACAATCATGAGGTCTCAATTTTAAAACATAGGACAAAAGGGAAAATGCGGTTAAAGCGGAATCAAAGTTTGATTGTACAAATGTTAATGGTTTGCAAAGGCAGATGGAATATCAAGAATTTGTTGATTTTATACGTTTACATTGTAGAGACTAGAAAATTCCGATATAAATTGTAAATACATTTATTAATAACTTTACTTTCATCTCCATGAATAGAGACCAAAGTTTTCAGCTTATGCCAGGTAGAATACGCATTTATATTAGAGAATCACTGAATAAAAATATAAAGGTAATTCTAAATGATAATGAGAACATACTGTAGATGAGCTTTGAGAAAAGGCTATAAAAATTAATGTTGCAAAAACATGATCCTAGTTATTATTTACTTGCCCCGAAAAAAAATAGTGTTTCATATATTGATATCGGCATTATTTCTTACGAAAACGAGATTATCAATACATGCAGTCAACAAAGTACGGGTTTCTAGCTGGCGGTGCTACTGAGAAAACCTCGTAACTGTCAGATGTTAACCGTCTGATTCATTTGAGCTAATGTGAATTCATTTTAGCTCGATCACTAAGAAATGATTGTATCACGAACACTCACCTAAGGTGTCACAAGAGGCAGCGAGTTGTTCCACGAAGCTACCCATTTATAGCTGAGAGGAATGAGACACATGCATGCATAACATCAGTGACAGATTAATAAGACGTTAAAAAAACAAAAACTGAAATCATTGTTTTCGGCGCAAGAAGTACACGAACCTGTAACTTTACCTTTTGGATTGACGAAAGTACACGAACCTGTAACTTTACCTTTTGGATTGACCAGAATGTAATAACTGATAATTATCATTAAAATGTATTTACGCGTTACATTTATGAGTAACATTTTTTCACAGGTATAAAACATGTGTTTCAACAAGCTAAAAAAGTTGACTGTTGGTTTAAATATATTTTAACGTACCGATCTGGACTATTTGATTATGAAAATTTTAATCTTTGATATAAAGTTAGGAATTAATTTATCCGAAAAACAATTATAATGCTGTTAAGTACATTGCTTTATATGTTGTATTGTGACGCAAGATCTCACAATTATCAATAATAATTCATTGTTAAATTTAAAATGGTACGGTCTGTGTATAGAAATCACTGTTGCTGTAAAACATTTGTTAAAGGTAAATAATCTTAATTTCAAATTGATTTAAAAAAATTAAAAACATTCTTAGCTCTGTTGGAAGATCAGATCTTTAGCTTAACCAACTAGTATCCGTGAACAAACGTTAAATTCATGAAAGAATAAACAAAATTCTGTTAATTGAACAATTCAAACAAAACAAGCATACTAAAATGCAACAATCTAATAAAGGCTTAAAATGTAACAGTAGAACCGTTTAATAATTATTTAGATATTGTTATTTTAAGATTTCGGCTTCCCGTAGAATCCGAACGATACGATGGTACGCCCTTCCAGGATCGAACATGTCCGCTCCGTGATAAGTGTACTGTCGGTTTCGAAAAACACTAACGTCTAAGTTACCAGCTCTTCAGAACCAAAAGAAACATATACTGGGAGGACTTTTACTTACGAATAATGATTATACCTTCCGGGAAAGTTTGCAGTCTCGAAATCAATCTAAAAACCTTTTTTAAATTTCTGTGGAAGATCTTCGCAAAATTGTAATAAAAATATATTAGTACGAATATACATGTAATGTAATTCAACTTTTTTTGCGTGAATCATTTAGTAAAGAACTTAATTACAGCTTCGCTGATAACTATAGCAACTCCCATATTTGGTTTTAGTATTAATATCACTTTGTTACTTACATACTCATACATCCATAAATACATTTTTGTATTTACATAAAACTATACGGCTGTAAAGACTACTAATTACCCAGTTTATTATGCGATATTCATCGTGTTCTACTACTATTATTATGGCATAATGTTCTTACATGTTATGTAATAGCCTCAACCTTTGTGCAACTGAAAGATTTCCCCTGATCTTATTTAATATCTATCTGATGATCATTATTGGAAGCACTTATCATACTTATGCTTAAATATGAGAAAATCCTCATATGCCATCATAGGCAGCTTGAGTAAAAACGATACTGCTGTCCGTCTGTATTTTTGAATCAATGTATCAAGTATGCGTCTGTTATAATTACTCCTCCAATTTGTCTTCTTTATAAAACGCCTTCAATAATTTAACATTTGCTGAAATTGAAGTTACTATGAACGGATTGCCTTTAAGGCAGATTTTTAATTAATTCATTTTGCATGAAAAGATCAGTGGCAAAATAACGAAATATCATGCTGCAATAATCTTGAAGGGGCGATTGCGTGCACTATTGCCCCTTGAGACCAGTGAGATAGTAATTCGCGATTTCCAGATATAAACAAGATGCAAATGTCAAAAGAAATTTCCTTGCTAAAAAGATATGTTTATTAATGTATTGTACAGCGCATGATATAATTATTTGAGTACAATTTGATTCAAAGTTTTTGTGGTAGTGTAGTTGCTAATGCCTCAAGATAAAACTTATCTGTGAAAGAATTTGTTATCTTTGATTTAACTATAACACCCAAAGTACTCTGGGGAAAAGAGGAAATTAAATCCCGAACTTCAAAGTCAAGATATGTTAAGAGACATAAATAATTGAAAGACGGTATGTAAAGGAACTAGCAAGTAACTATATGTGATTATAATCGGCTAATTTTACTTTGCAATTAACACATTATTCTCTGAACTAATTTTAGAACATGATTTGTAAATGAAGATACATGTGTTGCAGGCATTGAGAAAGTGGGTTGAGTCTCCTGATAAAACGACTTGAGAACAATATGTAACTTTTATATTTTTCAAATCATCTATACGCACGAAAAAGTATGTATTCCGTACGTGTTACATAAGTCAAAACTACGACAAAAACAACTTCAGAATACTTTGCAATAGCCGTTAATCAGCATGAAAGCATGCCATTTAAATTTGTTTGATTTTCAAAGATATGTGTGTTGTCATATTTCTTCAATGTGAAAAACTCAGTTTCAAAAGGGAAAAAAAGGAATGGTCCGTACGTGACATTTTCTGTCCGCTCCATATAATCCTTAACCCCTTGAATGATTTTCTTAAAACTCAGGTCAGATGTTCACCTCAGCAAGTTAATGTGCAGAACAAATGAGCTGGCTTTGCCGACCCAAGATCAAGGTCACAACTTAAGGTCAAAGATTTGAATTTTTCCGCTCATAAAATCTACACATCTCTTTTTTACAAAGGCCTTTTTTGACCACTTGAACAGATCAGTAACTTAAGTGGCCACGATGTACACCTCTGGTTGCAAACTTCACTCAGCTTCATTAATTCTTTCAATGTTTCTATTTGCAGGGGTGGATAAAGCTATCGTACTATTTTCTCTTCATGCCCATTGAGTTCTTCCCTGCAAATTTTCATTTTAGATTTATTGCTCATTTTTTCATTTCATTCCATGCGGTTGATTGTACGAATGACACTGTCTGATTGTTTAGTTCAAACCTTGATGGCAGAACAATTCTTTTTCATGAATTTAAGGACGGTGGAGCACTTTGAACGGTCAGCGTACAAATAATAATACGGTATCTTATAGTGTTATTGTTAATAATAATCCACTGTAAACTTCCCCGTTTACTTTTCGTTTTTACTGTGATTAAAAGATATCTAGGTTATACATTTTTGGTCATATTTTGACCTTTTCTAAATGTAACGTTAGCAATATTGTACACAACATGTATATATGGCAGATGATTCATCTTCAGCTTTCTCCCCCATTTTCATGTACTGACAAACTCTTTAATATTCATCTTTATCGCATCATAATTGACAAGAAATTTATCTTTCAAACTGACTTTATAAGAAAAATAAGCGTACTGTACATAAGAAAAATAAAGTATGAAGTTGTGATGTATATATACTTGGGAGCACGAAAAAAGCACATACATTTTTTTTTCGGGGGGGCTGGGCTAAGTTTTATTTCTCTGGAAAGCTATATAGGTTTTCAAACATAGAACTGACACCAACTGTGCATGACACTACAGAAAATCATATTATTTTACACATTTTATGTATCGGTAAAAATCATTTGTTTTTTTTAATACAAAATTTCGAACTGTTTACAATATAGAGTACTTAAACTTAATTAATTTACAATGTGCATGTTTTCAAAACAGCTTTTTTCTTTTGCTATTGTTTCAACACATGTTATTTCCTTTCTTACAACGATGTACCACTGTTTAACATGTGTCTGTAGTCGTAACTGTTATCAGGAGAAGATAGCAAATCAAGTTGTTTGCAAGAGATGATAATTTCATGGAACAAAATGAGATATTGTTACATCATTATTGTCGATGTTCAATGGGTAAACATAAACAACCTCTTAAGTTTTCAACATGAACGTGCAAACAAATTACTTTTAAATCTTCGGCACGATTCTTTCCTGTTTCCAGTACAAGAGACATTGCTATTAGATTAATGGTTTTTTTTGTTAATTACTACTGCATTTATCAAATGTATTTATGAATAGTAAGTATCATAAAACCATTTGTCTTTTATAAGATGAGTACGATACTAAGTTCAACCCTTCTAGGCTAAAAATAGATTTCTGCAAATTCCTACCTAGACATTTGGTCAAGAATGGTTGAAACTCGATGCCAATCTAAGCTTTTATATGGTCCATATTTTGTCGTGTGTAATAACATTTTTTGTCATACTAAACTAAATTTGATTATCTCTCGGTGATTTTTATGTGACATATCTATTACTCAATTTTATCTAATATCCAAAATTAGCAGAATCAAAATGCCCATAACCTGTAACATCCTCGTTGGAATCAGTCAATAGTTTTATTACACACAAGAAGTATTTTGAACATGTAGGCGGTATGATAAGGGAGTGACAAATCATCTGAATAAGATAAGATATAGGGATCGCTGAACAAAAATAACAATAAGTATTCGTTTGAAAGAAAACATACTGATGATGGTATTCATTTAAACAATTTCTTGCAGGTTTTTTGGATGATATTTGCTTCTTACTACAATAAAAAGCATACTGAGAGGTAGGGTTCAGAAAACTGTAAGGTTGCATTTGATTGAACAGAAGAAATAATTACTATATAATAAATTAAACCAGCAAAACTTGAAATATTAAATATATTGACAGTTAAACATATATGATGCTATTATCTGTAAAATTATAAAATTTTATGTTTATTATTGTTCATACTCTTTTAAATAATAAGTTTTTATGTAGTTTCAAACCCAATGTTATTGTTATGGAAAATAATGCTTTTTGAACCTAAAAGCTATTAAACAAGAATGTCCGTTTCACCGTATGTCCCCTGGGCTTCTTGTTAAAGGTAGTTTGTTGATTCTTTGTTTCTACGCTTTAGTCAGCTCTTTACAACCACTCTTTACACGAATGTGGCTAACTACATTTCATTTTAATTTCTATGTAAATATAGCTATAAGATAGTTGTTGGATGTTTTCTATTGCCTTTCCTAAAACAAACTTACTTTGAAACCGATTTCTGTTTGTAAAATCAATCCAGCTTTAAAGCTGTTTGCTCTCAGTAACTGTACCGTTGAAAAAAAAATTTTTTTTAATTGACATAATTTGCATTAATATAAGACTAAAGGCTAGAATCAAAATATAAGCAAAACTCTATGGAAAAATTTGAAGAAATCGATTGAAAATGTCGGTTACACGGCACCGCTACACTATATGTTTATATCGAAATTTAAAAGCGTTTGCAGCGCTTTTGAATTTGGTAGCGTATTTTTTAAGTGTTGAGATACACGTGCCAGGAATTTATACTGGAGCCTTTTTATATGACAATATGTTCTAAAAAACGTTATTTACATAAAGTTTGAAGAATGTTATTTTTTACCAAAATCTGAGAGCGAGCAGCTTAAATTAACGTAGTTAGCCATTTCAAGCTTGCCAACGATTGGTTCGAAAATCACCAACCCCTTCTTCTGTATGCCTTTATCTCGGATTTAATGGAAGAATATACGTCATTAAAACATAAAGCAATTTTTCGCCGGAAACTTGTTCTTAGAATGAAAAGAAAACAAATTAAATTGTTCTGCAATACATCAGAAAAAATAATTACTTCGCTAGATTTCAGTCAAATAAATATTTCAATATCAGTCTTCCTTAATTCAACATGTAGAAGAAGATACTATTAACAAGATTCTAATGAAAAAGAAAATTTGGCCTCATTGTAGACTATCATATCATTAATGGATTAACGTTTTTAATCATTTTCAGGCCTTTGTGTTGTACATGTATACGCTAGGCTAAATGCAACTCGAGGTAAATGCTAGTAAGCTTGTGTATATAGATATGTTTTATGTTTTAGTCCACGCCAACCATGGGATTACTCCCCTGGTGACTTTGCAAAAACTGCTTGTATCAAAATATTTGGAAGTAACAGTCTTCCGAATGGACTAACGCTTACAACATGTAGCTATATTTTCATAAAAAATCACGACAGACAAAATCATTTGATACCTTGAGTACATAATGTATTATTTAAAGAACATTTGATTTTAAGAACTCTATAACACATTTTGTAAAAACGAAAGTCACATAAAACAGAAAAAAGTAAACCTTTGTAAACTAGAAATTAAAAACTGATTTCCTTTAACTGTTAACGCTATTGTAATGTATCGTATAGACTTTTTCAAACTTTTTTGCATATTCTTCGGATATTTAACTCCATGGATGTTTCAGTGTTTGTTTGCTAACGAATGCATGCATTTATGGTTAAAAACTATATATAAGTATTAATAAAAAAACTATCGATTATATTCTGAATAAAAATTATCTTGATACATTCAGCCTCTAATCACGTGACCATTAAAGCATTAAAATCTCGAATGTCGAACTTTTATTGAAATGAATCTGCACTGAAACTAAAATTCAATCTCATATGGTCAATATAAATTGTCATGTCTTTTTTCATCCTCTTGAAGAAATTCAATCAAGTTCAATCAAATTGAAACTGATCTTTTATTCAAAACGGCCTTCAGAAAGACATCTTAAAATGCTAAATATGCAAGATCAGGGACTCAAATTCAGCTGTTTTATGTTTTCTTCAATTTTTTATAAGCGTTTAATGTCTGGAGCAAACATATGTAGACGAATTAAATCAGTCTGCATATGCTATTCCTAATACTTGCTAAACTGCAGACATAGATGACTTCATTTCTTCAGTTCATAAATACGTTTTTCAGACAAGGACATGACATTTAAATATTGTTCTTTTAATAAGTCAGTGTATGTAAAAGTAGTCTTAAGTGAATCAGAAACTACTTTAGTTATTTTACTGTTTCAATCAGATTGAATGGAAATGTCAGATTCTTAAACTCTTGTGAAATACTTAAGTCTGTGAAAATGCCTGACTTATGCTTCCGACTCCTTGGTACCTAGGGGCTTAATGTCATTATAATTTCAGGAATATTTAGAAACCAGTCAGAAATACTGTAATCTATAATATGTTACTTCTTTCTCCGATAGACTGATAGAATTACAAATAGGACTGATTTTCAATTTATTGCTTTATATTCAACACAAATTGTCTTTCTGTTACACCATATTCTGTAGGAACAAAGCTCTCTAAATAAGACATCTTGGCTGTATACATAACTCTGACAATAACCTGTCTTAGAACAAAGTTCTTTCATGAATATTTTCTTAAACTTTTGATGGTTACTTTGTACAGTAATATGAACAGAAAACAAATACAATTCTTTTAAAACATCTGGGAATACATGAAATATTAATTAAATCGCAAAAGTTCGTGATGGTGTTTTGTACATGTACTTCTACAGCTGAAAACTGAACCTGGAATTACTCAACACTAAGCCATGTGTTGCAATTGTAATTAAAAACACAAAATTGAATTCATTAACTTGAAAATACATCCTCTTTTAATTTGTAAACCAGGATGTAAAGAGTCACGCGAGCACTAGATTCAATATATTTATACGATACATGTTGTTTGAGGCCACGATTCGTATCTGCAATTATCATGTACTAGACAGGACCGCGTGTGATTACCATTAGGAACCTAAGTTTTTTTTATATATTAGTGGTTTAAAATTATACTTTAAAGCCAACTTTGCATATATATTAGAAAACAACTACATCTTACATATTTCTTTTCATTAAATACTTGCTAACAGATATTCCTTTCCAATTTTAATGTCCTCTCTACGATAACATTTTAGAGAGGTTTTAACACTTTTTAAAACCAAATCTATAAAGATATGTTTTATCAGAATGTAGTCAAATCGTATTTTTCAATCCAATATAGTTTATGTTACAACCATAGAATTTTTCTTTCAATATGAGTGCAATTTTAAGACACATGATACATCTTTTCGTTTTATTTTTCATTCTATAAACTAAATCATATTTTTAGAAAGTGTGTTTAATGGCACTTGTTCGTGTTTTTATTGATTTCTGGATACAATAAAGAACAGATTTTATTTTTAATTCAAATTATAGGGAGGTAAGTAGTTACAATGAGTATAAACAGCACATAGTAACTTTGTGGAGATCATGAAAACAGAGAATACATAAAAACAACAGATTTGTGCTTTGTTACATAGTTATATAGATCTTATCTGGTACTTTATCGTTTCCAATGAGGTTGAATGATGCATTCAGAGCATTTAAATGTTTGATGTATATCGCGTATAAATCAATGGAATCTAAATAAAATTATAAAAAAAATTCAACTCTCATTTACTGAAAGTCATATCAGTTTATCAGCAGTATGAAAAACTGTAACTTGGAAAAATACTGAAAGCGTCGGGATTAAAGATATAATGGGTGATTATTAGGTGGTTTTGCAGAATAAATTGTTAAATGGGAAATGATCGTATGATATTCGTTATGATTGTCAGTTCAAAAGAATGTTTAAAGCTGCTCGCTACAGTATCCAGTAAAAAAATTCTCCAAAATGATATAATAAAAGCAATGTCAAGAATCTACAACACAAGTAGAAAGCTGCATAGCAATTTTGGAAAATATGTTGAAAATAATGATGGTTTGACGGCACCACTACACCTGTCTGCTTATATTGGAATTTCAAAAGCGTTTACTAAGCTTTATACCTTGAAAGCGTATAATTAGAAAAATACAGGAAAGAATTTCAGGAACTATATTGGAGCCTTTTTGGTAATTTGCTCTAAAAAGATGTTAATTTATAATCTTGTTTTTTTAGTATTAGTATTTATTTGTTTGTAAATATTACATTTCGTAAAGTATATAAGTACCATTCGGTGTTTTATGATTAATTTTTTAATTAACGTAAAGATCATGGATAAATTTAAGCATACAGCATAAATTGTACGTCTGTTATAATTATGATTATGACTAATCACTGGTGTTGTTTACATCAATTTGATATTCATTGAGGAGAAAAAAGAAACCATAAAAGAAATGCGTGAGAGGGAAACAACTAATTAATTAATTTTAAAAGACAACTCGCAGTGTGGCAAAATTTAGATATTTAGGAGGTGATTGCGTGCCGTAGTGCCCCTTGAGGCGCATGAGACGGAAATTTGTTATTTCCAGGAATAAACAAGACGTACGTTCGAGAGAGTTATGTTTGTATGAATGATTTATGTAGCAATGCCCTATGCAGTGTTCGCTACATCTGAGTACAATATGTTTCTTGGAAGAATCGCCTCAAACTTCCAAAGAATAATTTGACAGATTAGGGTGTGTATGTATTCTTTCTCATCGTATTTGGAGATTACATGAAGTTCTTTGACGCGAACCGGAAATTAAATCCCGAATTTCAATGGCGATATATCTTGATACACATGGATAATTGAAAGACGATATTTAAAGCGAATAGTACTCGGCTAATACGTTTGTGTCTATTTGCACATTTCTCCCAATACACATAATCTTGGAAATTTGATTTGGAATAGTATGTGTCGATGAAGAATATCTATTGCAGAGGTGGTTTATGCTTTTAGAGACAGTAACCGAGTCCAAACTTTTCATACAGCTATCTGTACTTCTATCACTTTCGTATCGATGATAAAATGTATTTCAGTCTCATTGATTTACTTGTTTCTAATAATTGTATGCATTTGATCTGCACTACATAATACAGATACCATGCTGGTAAATATTTAATTAACGATCAGATCAAAGCATATGTGACATTAAGCAACTGTATAAATGTATTGTTTGTAAACAATGCATCAGTCTAATTTAATAAAAATGTCTTTAGTGCATTCATTTTGACGAAATTAGAGCCTAAAGGGCAATGAGTTGAGTTAATGTATTATGGTTTCGGTTGAACATACATGTAAGTGTGGGCTAGCAAAGAGGTTTACCCTTAATTTGCCTACAGAACGTTGAAAGGCGATTGTAAAGGTAAACATATAGCCTTATTGTTTGACGGTTTTCGTTTTGCTTTAAAGTTTAATATTTTTACTCTACGTTTCTTTTTGTGTCGCCCTTTCAGAGAAAATGCGATGCATACATGTAGGATCGCTTTATCCGTCTGTCCGTCACTAAAACTAAATGTTGGCTACAACTTTGCCATTTCTGAAGATTTCTTCATCAAACTTATAAATTTTATTGCTTATGCCAAAAGGCTCGTGATGCTGCCAAATTGTGTAGGTTAGGGTCGTTTTTGATTGTTACTTAATTAACATAATTCACAAATGTTTGGGTTACTTTGTGAAATGCTTTACCCAAGACAAGTAAAACATGGAAAAAGCCAAATGTATTTTTTATTAATGTTACATGTAACAGTTGCTTTTAAAAGATATTTTGTGAATAGTTAATCATGTTGTCTTGTAAACTTTTTGGTTATTCTGACAAAGTGTAAGAGGGCGACACAAGTGTTTTACTGAACACCTATCTAGTTATATTTCAATATTACTGATGTTAAGAAAACATTTCAATTAACTGACTGTTTCAAGACATAAACGTCATGTTCAACTTGTACTTTTTTTCTGGGTTTTTGGTGTGATTGCGTTACTGTGTACGTGACATCTTTTACATTTGACAAATGTGTTGCCTTTGTACATTGTATAGTCAATACAAAACTGCATATGTTGTCTATCGTCTTTTCTCAAAGTTTGGAATTTGCCCTCTTTTGTGATGCCCTGGTTGTTGATTAGTGCTGTGTTTATTGTGCTTTGGGTAAATAACTTGGTCCATTGGTTGAGTTGATACTTTAAATTTACATGTGACGTGTCTCGGCCAATAATAGATATGTTTATATAACATAGTCAATCTGTAATTTGGCATGACATAAAATATATATCAAGCCGTTTTACGGCACTTGAAAAGAGGTTAATTTTAGAAAGTATATTAAGCGATATGTATTTACCTGATCTCTCCTTCTCAGCATAAATTTCGGATGTAATTATAGCGATGAACCCCTTGTGACTCAGATTGTCTGTACCGATCAGTTAGAGGTGTTTATAGATTATTAACGGCGTTTTAACAACATTACTAAAAGCGAATTTGACATAAGTGCTTATGAATTATTTTATACTAATCATTAGAATTTCGCTAATTGCACTCTCGTTATTAACAGCTGAATGCGAGGCACTTTGAATTAATTGATATGTAATCAGGACATGAACGAAACAAATTTATTCTGTCTGCGGCTTCTGAATTCGTTGTAACATTGAATCTGCTTTTTAGCTGTGTACCCTACAAGAGTAATTTCACGTTATAAAGGGGCTCATTCAAGAGGACACAGGGGAAGAAAAATAGAGAATTTGTATAAAAATGTGCTTGTGTCTCAAGCGAACCAGAAACACTGCATTTCACAGACAGCAATTAATTATCAATTTTTGACACATCTGCCTCAATTATATGATGTAAAAGAGACCTTCAAGAAACTACAAAGTACCTGTTAGGAAAAGAAAAACAGTTAATTTGAATGACAATGTCTGAAATAACTTGCTTGAACATTCGGCTGCTCAGTTCGGCTATGAATGTATGTTTACATTCAACGATAACTCACGTACTGTACATTAAATTCAGAATCGCACTATGTAATTGACAGGTAGCTTTGATATCATTTCGATGCCTCGAGAAACTAAATTTTGTTAGTTGAAACAGCAAATGTTCTTGTCATAACTTAAACAAACCAATTACAATAAAATATTCCGATCAGCTGTTTAATGACCTTCACCCCAAATTTAACAGCAAGTCTAGTCTGCTACCCGGTACGAGAGATAAAGAAGTAAATCGTGCAGCTAACCAGATAAAGGAAATCGATGTAAAAATAATACCAGCCTACGGTCGGAAAATGAATGGCTTATTTAAGATAAAGTTCTAAGGTCTGACGCGATACTTTTATTTCACAGTTTTCTTGTGTCCTTCTTAAAATTGTCGAGTAAATTGCAACTGCCAAACAGTTCATTTTAATAAATACAGCACAGTCAGTACTTCCTGAAACTACAAAATGCAGTTAAATATACGTAAGTGATCAAGCTGAAAATTAAAATCAACAGGTCACACAATACAGAGATTGTTCGCCTATTGAGAGATAAAATGCCTTATAATGTATCTTACGGTCACAGACAAATGAATTCTCTCTAAATTTGGAATAACTATCAGTTGATTGCATTGATACCACCTTGGAACAGATAAATACCGAAAATGAAAAAGCCGCCCGATAAAGAGGTCTTGATCAATTGCATGTCACATGAAGTGTGTCCGCATTTAAATTTCATAACTCTAATTCATTTTCTTTATGGCCGTTGCACAAATGACTTTAATTATCTTGGTAGTGTTATAATGAGAAGTTACACTAGAGATCAAGAGTGGACGTGAACCACTGAACCCGGTTGTGTTATGACATTTCATTACTAGTATTTGGTTCATTGATAATTTTCTGGTTTTTGCTCTCAAGAGCTGTTCAAAGGATGTTATTCTAAAAGGCATTCTTTAAATTTGAAATGGATGTTGTTAGCTCCCAAAGTAATATTCTATTTTCTCTAATATATCTTCTGGACTGTTGCATGAAATGATCTGTTAAAAAGTTTAAATGTAAGTTTCAGACTTGATTATATGAAATTTAGTGACAATTATATACACGTTTGTCGGAATAGGTTTTACAGACTTGTCAAATGGAAATGAAAAAACAACTGTTCAAATCAATATTGAGTTAAAAAGAACACTGTTAGGTGGATTTTAGAATAGCGCCCAGCACATTACTCAGTGCCAATAAGAAATCATGGGTACCATTAGTTGTTTTGTCACTGTTTTATCACGTGTTATGTTCAGAATACTAGAAGTTTAACGGAAAGTGTGCTCCAATGACGACGTGGACTGTTTTCAGCTCCACTTATGTATGCTTTACCATCATCGGATGTTATGCTTGTCACTAGTGAGTGAGTCTAACGATGTGCTATGTGCAAACAATCATAATTTTATCTAAAGTAGTATAAATCCTGCTTGTTGACCTGTAATCTGAAGATAGTTAAAGGGATCTAAAATTATTTGTGGCCTTGTTTTAATGAACTTTTCATACTAAATCGGGCACGGCTTAAGACTTTGAAATGAAAGTTTAAAACAAGTCCAATAGCTGCAGGGAATAAATGCCCCCTGTTTAGAAAAAGAAAATATGCATAGCGTACACGCCTCAATCTTGAATTGTGATAGGGTTGCACGTGTTTTTTTTAAATGTAAACACCTATTAAACAATAATCATCAGACAAAATTAGATGTGTACACTGTAACAAACGCATGGTTTGTGTTGTAAAACATATAACAAGTTTTAAATCAATTGATAAGACAGGTGCACCATACCGAGTTTTCTGTCGACAAGGTAGATATAAAACTACTCTTTATAAGACTGTCTTGTCATTACCCTAAGTTATTTTTTTTACTAAAGGGAAACATACATCAAACAGTGGGAACAGTAATGATTAAAAAGGAATTGAAATGCATAACAAACAGGTAATGACGTCAATGATAAGGTCAATGGCACCTAGTTTCGATAAAAAATCTCAGTGGTTGATGTGCCTCAAATTTCTTCTTTTTTTCAAATATTTGGTAACGCTGTCTTAAACACTTTACATAACATGAGGAAAAAAAATTAATGTAGCACTTTATCATTGCTTAATAGTTTAGTTTAATTAAAATATATTTTAGACTGGTCGAACTTATAAATGCATAAACACGCGTTGAAAATGCTTATGTTGTCCGAGACAAGAAAATCTAGTGTTTATTTTTTCCTCTCGAAATTGACAGTTTTGTTGCTGCTGCTGGTGTGTTACACTATTTAACATGTTCGTATTCTTTGTTGAAACAAGTGACGTTTTTTTTCCAGAACTTCTATAAACTTTCAGCTTCTTTCATATTTAGACTTTAAACCGAAATATATCAATGATTAAACTCTATTTAATATATATGATAATTTGCAGGATTATATATCGTATGGTAAGAATACGTATTGCACACCAAACCGTTCCTGCTCAAACTGGACAAACGAATAGGATATGCATGTATGTGTATTCGATGATTTCACGTTTATTGTTTACTGGAAAATATAAAAAATAGTTTAAATTGGTACATGTAGCAGCAATCTGCAATTCGGAAATATATCGGCTTCATGCTTAATTCTTATGTACGTGAACATTTTTTGTGTGTTTGTTTTTGTTGTTGTTGTTTTTTTATTTAGACAAAATATAAACAAGAATAGATACAGGTTGATACCATACACGAAACAAAAACAAGTTTTGTTGTTTTAAAGGTTTTCGGATGTTTGATAAATATACCATAACATAGTTGGGTTTTGTTGTTTTTTGCTTTAGAGGGAAGCGTAATTAATAATCTTTTATTCACACGTAGCACGAGTAGTGCGTTTATCTCCAAGTTGACGTTCACAATTAATGAAAACTAATGATAGCAATGAAATGCAGTTTGTTTCAATTACCGTGCTTGGATAACGAGAAAATGAATACAGGTTGAAAGTGTTTATGTTACTGTTATCTGGTAGCATCAGTTTGGGTGGTGCTATGCATTCAAAGCGTTCAAAAGTCTAACTAACTCCTTGTTTGTTCGTTTTTTCGCTACAAAGTATGATGACTACAGCGTTCTGTTATCCGCACGTCTCCACGTTTGTAGAACCTTGTGTGCCTAACTTCTTTATATATAATTTACTTAAAACTGCGGTCATAAAGGACCTTACTTTGCCTGCTATACTGATCTGATCAGGACCGTTTGGTGTGTTTTAACTATAAAAAGTAAAGTAAAACCTATTTGTTGTGTCAATTCTCATCTGACTGTTTTGGTTAGATTTACTTTAGAAATTCAAAAATGAGTAGGAGTTAGGTGCATGGTGTCATAAAATGGAAACATTATGCCGCGAAAACATTAACAGATTATGTGTTCCTATATTTGACTTTGTGCACAGGTGAGGAATTGTATAAGTCTATCTGTGTACGATTTTATGTATCTATTATAAACCTGAACAGATAAGTCCATATGAAGATGGTTCAGTCGATTGCCTAGATGGTTGCATTGACAAAGATGCGTTAGATCTGGGAAACGGTGTTCTATAAACACGACTCGTTCAAAATGTCTACAGGAATAAAATGTTGATTGTACCGTATCGGAACATGTAATACAATCAATAATAGTGTAAGCATTCTTAAGCAGGAGTGTTAATTATTTTGGATTACCTTTGTAATATTTGAAGTGTAATATTTATATTCTGAAATCATTCCACATGATTTAAAAACGTGCTTAAAGGGCTTCTTTATGTGTTTTTCATGCCAAATTTCTGTTTAAATAAGTAGTACAAGTATGCTAAATACTTTATCATAGACTTACATTGTAAGGTTTTATGTCAGTGCGTATATCCAAACTCTGCTAAAATGCATTTTATTTTGCAAGATTATCTGAAATCGAGCTGGATGAAACCATCCAAATGTTTCAGTTGTATGTTACACTTATTTTCAGCCAATCATCAATCAAACATATAGCTTGGGTCTGAACGTTCCCTAGACAAACTAGCCTGGTTTCGGCTGTCACCTATTTAACATATTTGCTGAACACATCTAATACGGGTTTTAATTTTCCAAATCGAACAATAAGCGAATTGCATTTCCCACCATAGTAACACTGTCTTGTGAAATATGATATGTTAAGTTCCTTTCTTGCAGTCTGTAGCTACAGATGGCTAAGCTCAATGTTAAACAGATGCTTTGCCGTCCTTCTTTGCTGCCATTCTTTCTCTTTCATAATGACATTTGTATTCATACATGTGTTAATAGAATCTCCATTAAATCGGAAATTAGTTAATAGCCTAACTCTGTTCCGATCAATAGGAGAATGAATTTGATACTAAAAACACTAAATGTAAACAATAGAAATGTGAAGCAAACATTACCTTAGAGGCCAATACTTTTAGGAACTATTTGCCCCTTTGAAGGATGGTTTACAGAAATCTCGTATAAAGGCGAACTGTTTTATATTACTAATTTTCACTTGAAAAGGGCATTTGAAACATTAAAAAAACTTATACTAGTCTTGCAGATAAATTTCATAGGTTCTGATTGCCCAAGAGCCTCTTTATATGAACCCATATACACCGTGAGCAATCTGGTATACACCGTCTCCCAATTAGGAGCCTCATCGTTGTTGCCTTTTCTGAATAGCTAGAGAAGCTCTGTAAAATTTGTTTACACACAAAACAAAATGGCCGCCGTGCCACCGATTAGATTTTGTCAACTGCTTTTGTAAGCGCTGCACACGTCCTTTGGAAAAATAATTCATAATAAAAACATGAAACTTACATTGATGCTATCTTTGCCTTCGTTTCTTCCTAGACAAAACGAGTTACGGACATAAGATCTCATTTCAGTTGAACAAGTTCCTTTTCAATGAATCCCAGTAGAATGTCAATTTTTGATAATGAAAACACTGTCACAGATACTAATAAGTACATAAATAGTAAAGGTATGCCTTTCTGCAACTAACGGCTGCTAAGATGACACGCATGTACAATTTCAGCATCTGGAATGACACAATAAAGTACCGCCAGATCAGAAGAAAATATGAAAACAAAATGTCCTTTTGTATCCTGTTTATGAAATACGCCTATTTCAGTTGTCTTTACTTACTAAAATATAGTGAAGTCCTCCTCGTATAAAAACGTGGTTTATCCCTATTTTGTATTACATTAATTAGCCGAAGTAACAAATTGAAAAGAAATCTTTATATCTTCCTCGCGCTACAAAAATGGCTACCAAAACATTACTGTTTCAGTGACGTAGACCCGAACTGATGGCGTAATTAAATCGAAATGGGACCAGTTCAACGGAAACTATTTCTTATTTGGCTGCATATAATACAAAAATTGCATACTGTACTTTGCTTGCGGTTCGAAAACACCGCAAGCCAAAGGATTTTTTTTTCAAAACGAACCAAGATTACAAGAACATTACGGAATCATACGAAGGTAAAGCTTTGGGTCTCCCATGGTTACTGTCTTTTTATCATTTATAAATAGAACAGCAATATTTCGACAACGAATGAGGTAGTATTAGAGTATTCCAAATTAATCTTCGGTATAATAAGCTCGTTGTATAGATCCATGACTGGGTATAAGACCTCGTAAGCCATTTGAATTTGAATTGCTATAACCCGAGCCATCCATATCTTGTTTCAATTGATATAAATCCTCTATATAAATCTCTACAAATCCAATTCAAACAGGCTATATGGGGCCGTATCCCACCCCGTCAAATGTCAATATACAAGGCTAGTAAAAAAACAAATAATATCAAACAGGGAATGCCACGTACCAAAACCGCAGCCTCCCAAAACGAACCCCACAGCCCGAAGTCACACCACCCCCCTACACACACACACACCCCCCCCCCCCCCCCCCCCCCCCCCCCCCCCCCCCCCCCCAGCATACAAAGCAAAACGACGACATAACGAATGTAGTTAAAGGACCAGTGGGCCCCCCCCCTGGACGGTCAGTGGCAAAAACACCATGGGGAGCTTAAACCGGTTTATGGTGGCACCCAACCTCTACTCTTACCCCCACCATGTCCAAAGTCACAGGACAGTGTAAATAAAAGTAATCCTGCTAGGTGAATCTCTAACAACGCAAGGAAACAAGCATGGGTAAATCAAATAAAGGTGAACATAGAGGAGAAAGATCAATAAAAGAGTTTACTGTAACTGTTAACTATGCTTAAATACTGTTGAACTGCCTGTCTCCATCTAAACACTTTATATATTCCAGGTCAATACTGAATAAATAGATTAAGCAATGTGTAAAAACATAGGCTGTCGAATTTCCCACTGCAATGCAACATTTACAATATACGTCTTCAAGAAAGTGCAAACACTAAATACAAAAACATTTTCCAGAACAATTCACTTTTAAACTCCACAAGTAACCTGCATCATTTGTGGTAATAATACAGTAAAGTAACATGTACATAATTATGTAAGGTAGTGAAAATAAGTAAGACGGCATATCTTGTTTGCCTGTTAAAAAATGCAACATTTGAATTTCGGACTTAAGTCACTATACAAATGTATAACTGTGACACAATAAACGGAAAACGACAAGAAGAAACAAGGATCGGCACAGGGATTGTTACATCAATTGTAGAGATGAATGACGTTACACACTTTTTAAATGGAAAATGTTTTGTTACAAATGCGAACTCCGATATAATACTACATATTAAAGGAAAAAGAGAGAGCAATGATCTCACTGTACGTGTATATTTCTATTATGATCACCAACTAAAACAAGTTTGAGCTCACTGTCTTAAATTTTAGCACCTCCAAGTAAATTATGGGTGTCTAGCATTTTTAGCTTAACTACCAAAACATGTAAATGTAATTTGCAAAACAGAATGTTTACATAAATCAATTATCATATCGTTTTCAAAAGCGATAGATGTTAAAAATACCTTGGGAAAACGATAAATTGTAGAATGTCTGCTTAAAACCTTCTGGCCGATGTTTATAAAGGTTTTGTAAGAGGGATTCTATAAAAGGATTCTGTGTTTAATGTTTTCTTAACTTTAATTCTCCCGTGTCGATGTATGTATTGGTTCTGTGCAATAAATATCCAATCCATTTAAGGAGCTAACTTAGATTTGCTTTTATTGGTTTCTGTAAAAGTTTTCATTCGCAAATTAAATTTTCGAACAGTTTTTGGAAGTTTATTTACTACATTTCAAATGCCTTGTCTTAAAACCCTTGGCTGAAAACCGATCTTTTTGACAAAATGCCAATTTAAAGCCAAAACTATCTCACAAACCGCTTTTTTGTATCCTGACATCTCCGTGGAAACGTGTAAGTTACCAAAGTAATGTTTTATTTAGAATTAAGTGAAACCTAATTCAATTTTTTTCTTGAGTAAAGTAAGAAAAGTAATTGCTTTCCAGATTTAAGTCCCATAAATCTTCCACTGTAGGTTTCTCCTTAATTTCAATGTAAAAGAAAAAACTTCTTAAACTTGTGGAACCCGTAAATGCGAATTAAAAATGTAAGCTGCTCTTTTACAGATTCCGGTCAAAAAATCTCAAAATAAAATACTAGAACATCATGTAAAAGTAATAGTTAGAATCAACAACACAAGTAAAAATCTACATTTTCCATGGCGGTGTCAATGGGGTCATGAACTGAAAAATCTTGGTTGATGTCTACTTGACAATGCTACATGCCACATACGTAAGCTCTGTACCTTCGAATTTTTTAAAATAAGATATAAAGTTTTTCCTATTTGTTGCCATAGCAGTCGGAGTTCTTATTACTTCTTCGTTTGAACAATCGTTGATGAGGAACACAAAAGAAACATTCATGTGAAGTTTGTTTGAGATTTGTCCAGTACTTATCAAAAGACGATTTGAGCAGCGGTCGCCGAACGGTGCGTGATCACAATAGCTCACACTAAGCACAAATGGTCAGGTGAGCTAAAAGTTCAGAAATACTTCAAAGGAATTTATACTGGAACTTTTTTATTTAACAATTCCTTCTAAAAATTAATATGTAAATTCTAGACAGTTCGGAAAAACTTTTTCAGCAAAGTCTGAGAGCGAGCAGCCGATTAAAGACATAAAAGTACCTCTTCACAAGAGAAAATGTATGTGAAAGAAAAATCAAAGTATTAGAAAGTACCCACAGGCATACGTACGGAAGCACAGAGGTGACATATGGGAATTTTTTTTATATTATCACGTGGCCACTCGATAATAAAAAAAGAAAAAACGAAAAACAAAACGTGATAACTTTTAGTTTTTCTTCCCCCCCCCCCCCCCCCCCCCCCCTTTTTTTTTATTATCGCGCGGCCACGCGATAACGTTTAGTTTTTGTTTTTCTTTTTTTTTTATTATCGCGTGGCCACGCGATAACGTTTAGTTTTTCGTTTTTTCTTTTTTTATTATCGCGTGGCCACGCGATAACGTTTAGTTTTTCGTTTTTATTTTTTTTTATTATCGCGTGGCCACGCGATAACTTTAGTTTTTCGTTTTTCCTTTTTTTATTATCACGTGGCCACGCGATAATGTTTAGCTTTTCGTTTTTTCTTTTTTTATTATCACGTGGCCACGCGATAACTTTAGTTTTTCGTTTTTTCTTTTTTTATTATCGCGTGGCCACGCGATAGCGTTTAGTTTTTCGTTTTTTCTTTTTTGTATTATCGCGTGGCCACGTGATAATATAAAAAAATTCCCACTTGTCACATCTGTGCTTCCGTACATACGCCACCTTTGTACCCACAGGTTTAAGGTTACCACGGATGCGTTAATATATTGCCCGTTATAAACTGTTATGGTCTAAGTTTAATTCTCGACCCTGAAAAAAAACGATAGTGGTATAAAACAAAATGTAACCCGCTACCAACTCAACTCTTTATGTGAGAAATCTGGCCGTTTCATCGGAGGAAAATGAGACCGGAACTGCTTCATACTTGTAGCAATGGTTAGTATCAATATTTACATAACAAGAACACTATCAAAATAGCAGAAAGTATTTACTAAAATTATTCAATGATTCCTTACACACTTGTGTTTATTTCAAAACTACGTTACCTTTTACATCTACAGAAGGGTTTCTTTAGCAGCATTAATAAAATTTAGTGGAGAAATTTTGGAAATTGAATGAAATGTATAATTTTTTTGCAAGAGTTTCTTTGTTGTGCATTCTGCTCTAAGCAGCTGCTGACAAAACTTCTGAAATGACTCAGCTGTCAGATATTTTCTGTAATTATTTATGACAAACACAAACTTTGAACTAATCAACCTGGTAATATATTACATTTAATTGGTATACCGCAGTAAAGCACCTGGTGCAACAACTGAAACTTGTGCTTGCTATCGCTGTTGTACCTGCATCATAGAAAAATAAACGCATTAAAAATGCACTGTATAGTAAGTTGAATCTATGGTTTGAAACTTGTAGTAAGTTTGGCAAACGATCATGACATACCTGAAATTGATGAAATGACACGAAAAACATCAACGTATTAAATCTGACCAGACCGGACATTTATGACAGCAACTGTAAAAATCGCGATTGAATATTGCAAAAGTACTGCATAAACCATGGTCCAGTAAGCGCTATGACTTTTCGAACAGGAGCATGTTCGATTTATACATTTAGTACAGTTAGCATGTAAAGAAATCATATCTATTAAATCCAATTCAATGCAAAACTACATTAATTTTTTGGGTAGTCTTGTATACGGTAAGGCGGTGTCATGAATACATGGTTTTTCCTGGGGACTGAAAGTCCCCAAGGCCTAAGTTAGTATACCACATTTCAAACCCTGCAAGAATTTTAGCCGTGCATGTATAACAACTGTAACGCTATGCGAAAGTAGTGCACAGACCATTGATCAAACTTCTGTTTGTGCCGCAATAAAACTTGTTACAAATAAAAAAAAAAAAAAAAACTCAAAACACCTTAAAAAAAATTTTTTTTTTTGGGGGCCAAAAAAAGTTATCATTTTTTTCTGTTTTGAAATTATCGCGTTAGCGATTACGGAAGATAATCTATCAATATAGGAAAAATTTGGTTTTACGCAAATTACGAAAACGTACGAAGCTCGATATAAGAGTTTGTAGTTTGATTTTCAAATTTCCGATGTTATTTCTTGACAACTTCATTATTTAGAACGATAACATATATTTTCCTAAAAATAAATGTCTCTAAAAAAGATATAATTTACGTACATTCCCGAGAAGGAACTAACGTGATCAATTCACCCGCCATTTATCGAGGACGCTGCATGTCGAGGCCCGTGAACCGTTCCCTGATTACACTACAGGTAACCCAAATCATTTTTGGTTTTCTCTAAAATACACATTGTACAGTACTGTATTTATATTTCATTGCTGGTATTGCTTTGTTTATTTCTGTTTCAAGGTCTTTCATTGGTACACAATATTTTCGATCCACATCATCAGATCATATCGCTTGAAGATGTACAAAGCGCAGATCGAATTTTTGTACTGGCTAAACATTTTATAATGTTGACTATGTGATTATTTTTCATTTAACGTACATTTCATAATAAAACAAACTTCCCTGTCCCCATATATTTGTGAATCATTCATTCTGTGTCATATATTGAATTTCGTCCTCTGCCATTTCGACCCCCCGCACGCTTTAAAGATTACCCGCTCGAAACGTAGGTGAAAAGTTGTTTTTCGGGGAGTTAACCTATAGCCCCCAGGCTTTCAGCGCTCACAGCGCTTTGATTCGTATATCTGTTGCTTACGCAATTGTCATTACAATGTAGCTAACACATTGATGTAACTCTGTTGTAATAAAACTTTTGTCCGTTATCTATTATATCACAACGATTACGCAAATTCTATCAAAATAGAAAAAATTTGGTTTTGCAAAAGGAACTGCACGGGGTACATTCAAACAGTTCCCTATGTCATTTACAAGCATGCTATTCAAAACAGTTGATAATCAGCCTGCCCGTAACTGGAATTGATTTGATCCTTTGAGGTTGGTGAGCCATTTGAGTAAAAGGTCAAAATAACTAGTCATAACTTTCCTACTCATAATAATCTGCAACATATTAGCACAATGAATTACCTCCAAATAAACCAAAATGTGGCTGGTTGAACAAAATTATTTGAGAGAGACAAATTTTTAGTGTATACAAGCGTTGGCATTGTCTGTCAACGGTCACCTGCGACCAGTTTCTAAAAGAAAGAGACCAGTGTGGTCATCCTTAAATATGATCGAAGACAGTGACATAGACCAAAGAGTTAAGTAAGTTAAAGTCCCTGGATCACATTAACAAGTAGCTCTCATTTTATCATGAAATATGTCTTACTGACAGAAATGAACTTAATTTGTTTTTAAAGCACAATTAACGAATCAGTGCTAAATAACAGCGGTAGTATCAGATTATCAGACGAAGTATTTACAGATTATCAGACGAAGTATTTACATACAAACATAATTTTTTCGAGCGCAACTGAAAAAGTGTATCACATGGATGAAATTCTATGTATATGTAATGGAGGAGCTTTGTTATAATATAGCTGACATACCAATCTTACAAACAATTGTGCAGAACTTTGGCCTTGTTAAAAAGGAGAGGAAAGGGATTACAGAAAATAAATAAAGATGGGGCTACATTCGAAGAGCAACGCAGATAGCCGACACTCATATCAACAGTATGAGACCATACTAGGATGAAGTTGATCCTTTCTGGTTGGGGGAAAAAAAAAAAATTTTTTTTTTTTTTTTGCAAATAACGAACGGTAAATCTAATGTCAGTAAGAAGACATTGAATCATGTAATGGAAAACATACTTAAGACAATCATTGCATACTAAATAGAGTACGCATTTCATCTTCTATATGTCGAGTTTATGGCGGCATCCCAGACTAATGCTGCCATAAGTGGACATTTCTGCCTCACTTGTTGTCGGCGAAAGCAGATTCGACTGGTCATATAAATTGTAATTCATTTTCTCAGTATTTCCTGAGCTACCGACAATAATTTCCTCTTTCCACTTTTAAATTAGCAGATAATAACATCTTTATATCGGTAATCCGACTTTCAATTATATGTATTCTGTGTACGTACATACTACAGAAAGTAATGCCACAGCAAACAATTTAATTTGGACAGTCAATGCTGTTTTAATGTCTTGTAAATGAGCTCGGTCTGGCAAACATTCAATTGAAAAGGTGTTTTAACTTAGAAATGCTATTATTTAACTAAAATCTTCTCTAACGTAATCGCAAATTTTATGTAATACGAAACAAAAAACGAGATGAGATGAGAGATCATAGTATTATAATAGATTACAACTCTTTGATAACTGATGTTATTACAGCGCAGTTACCCATATGTTCTATTTCATCTTCAACTAATCTCACATTCCAAGTACCCGATGCACATATTCCCTCGCGTTCGAACATTAACCTCAAAATAAATTAAAGAGCTTTTTGTCAAGCACGATGTTTTTACATTTGCAGTTTGATTATACTGTACCAAGTGTTACAGTTTCTGTTTGACAAAACGCGTATGTCGTCACTACTTAAGCAATATACAACGTCATTATATTTAAAAATAGCATTATAACATCAATTAACAATAATGTTTTAAGTTCAATGTGTTTGGTAGATACACCTTTATTAATTTCATCAGACTGTAAGATTATTATCTATCGAACGTGACAAGGTGGAAGATTGAACAGAACTTTTGTAGTGAGGTCAAACCAAGGTATTACTGATCGATTCTCCGTAAAATCATAACGGACTACTGTAACACAAATCAATCTTTGAGGCATTCTTAAAAGGTTACAATTCAGATATGGGTTCCCTTTAGAAATACGACATAAGTCATTATATAAAAGACCTAATGTGTGACATTGACATAATATTGACAAAAACATTGTTTGGATATTGACACAAAGCTAAATCACGTCTGCAATTAGCTTTTTGCTCTGCATGTACATGTATTAGGAGTAATATCTTTTATCTTTCTTATGAATAAAAATATTTTGTTCGACATGTAATAGGATTAACATCTGTTACATTTCTTATGAATAAATAGTTGTCATTCTGCATATAATAGGAGTAACATATGTTATATTTCTGATAAAAAAATAAGGAGTTGCCCGATATCAAATTATGTATAAAGCGTTAGAAATACATAAAATACAAGCATATAGAATATTAGCATATCATTAGGTTAGACGACATTTGATAATTACCGCTCTAGTACCAAATACATTCAATCGTTTTCTTTTTTAGCTCAGCTGAGCAAATGTGCTCAATATGGGCTATTGTGACCGGTCAATGCCCATCGTCCATCGTTCGCCGTGCGTCAATAATTGCTTGTTAACACTCTAGAGGCAACAAGTTTGGCCCAGTCATCATGAAACTTTTTTCAGAATGTATATCTGCATGAATTCGTGTACGAGTTTGAACTGCGTCATGTGGGGTCAAAATCTTAGTCACTAGGTCAAATAATAGAAAAACCTTGTAAACATTCTAGATGGCACAATTTACCCTCAATCATCATGAAAAATGGTGATGATGCTTGTCTTAATAAATTCTAGGCCAAGCTAGAAACTGTGCCACATGGGGTCATAAATTTGGTCACCTGGGCATATAATAGAAAAACATTGGGAACATCCTAGAAGCCACACTCTATACCCAATCATTATGTTTCTCTTGATGACCGTAAGGTCATGTTAAAGGCTGGATCACGTCGGATCAAAAACTAGGTCACCATTTTAATCATAGAAAAACCTTGTGAACACTCTAGAGAGCACATTTTGCACCCAATCGTTCTGGAGGTTGGTCAGAGTGTTTGTGTTGATAAACCTCGGAAATCATAGAAGACATTGTCAACATTATAAATTCAACATTTTGCACCAGTCGTCTAAATTATACTCAGAATGGTTGTTTCGATGAACTCTAAGTCAAGTTTGAAATTGGGTCACGTGGGGTTTAAAACTGGGATATCAGGTCAGATAATAAATAAATCACTGTGAACGCTCTAGATGCCACATTTGAACACCGGTTGGTTCCATTATCTTGATTACATTTATACTGTCAGAGAAAGACTCGTTCAATGTAAATAACGTTTTACGGTCGTCTCATAGTAGCTTTTGCCATTTTAGCTCGACTTTTTGAAGAAAAGGGGAGCTATCCCACTCGCCTCGGCGTCCGCTTCCGCGTCCGCGTCGTGTTGGTGTCACACCTTGGTTAAGTATTTCGTATCACCCCTCTTTTTGCAAAACCATTAAAGATATTGCTTCAAAACTTACTATACTTGTTTACCATCATAACCTTCATCAACAGACAAAAGTACATAACTCTGTAAAGGCTTTTGTCAGAACTATGCCCCTTCTTCGACTATTTTCGAAAGTGCACTGAGCTTGGTTAAATTTTTCGTACCACCCCACTTTAATTCAAAACCATTAGAGGTATTGCTTTGAAACTTACCATATTTATTTAGGTCACTCACAACAAAAATGGCTGCCCCCATATAGAATTAGGTCATGGCAATTTTGTAGACAATCATACGGGATAATCGGTTAAAATTTGATACTTTTATTCAGATATAAAATATTTATTCAGTGAAACAATCTTTTCATTGAAACTACTTGTAACTATTTAGCACAGGCAAAATATTGCTTATGGGCGTCGAAACTGGTCACTCTAGGATAACTCTGTCAAGGACTTTTTTAATTAAGGCCTTTTATCGACTAATAATTTCAGTTAAGTTTTTCGTACCAGTCGACTGTTTTACTAAACTGTGTGAGATATTACTTTAAAAGTTGGAATACTTGTTAATCATCATGATCCCCAAACATAGGCAGCAGAAGGTAACTATGTCAAGGATTTCATTTGAACTACGACCCTTTTCGAGTTAGAAATTTTCATTTTTGTCCACTTTTTTACTTAACCATTTGAGTAATTACTTTGAACGTCGGAATACTTATGTACCATTATGACACCTGTCTGTAAGCAAGAGAAGATAACTCTGTGAAAATGGTTTTTGATGTGTACTTAGAAATTCCTATTGACAGTCTTGTGTGCAACTGGCACTGTCATATGCACATATATCATTTATCACTTGAAGTATTTATTTAAAACAACTGTGCTGTAGAATTCAGGGATATCAAACAATTACGTTTGATAACGCTTGACTTAATATCTTGCTACTTATGGCCCTTGTTTATACAGATCCTTTGGGGTTTTTATTGGCAAGCACTGAAAATAGTCGAGCGCGCTGTCCTACTGACAGCTCTTGTTATTAATATAATGGAATCATGTGTGTCCGTTCGTCTGTCGGTGGCCAATATTTGTCCCGGATATTTTTTCGGCAACCACTTGTTGGATTTCATTGAAACCTCACAGAGGTGTTTAGTCCCATGCCTTGTTGTGCGTAACTTGGCATGTTCAGCTCGTATACTTTTTCATAGAATTATTGCCTTTTAGGTTTGTTTCATAATTATAGTGTACATAGAGATATTATTTACTGCTATTCTCAACCACCACGATGGAATATAGTTGAACCAAACAGAAGTGTTAAACACTAAGCATATTTGTGCACAGCCATAGCCAGTTGCACTCGGAGGATGTTCGTGGAGTTATTGTCCTTTGAGATTTTCATAAATGTAATGTACGCCGTGCTATTTCTCCGGAACCATTACTTGGAATTCAAAGTAAATTTACAATAGTGACTATTGCCAACCATGAATATAAAAACCTGATAATGTTTAATTTATCATTCAAACATATAGTATATTTATGGTTGTTTGTCCGCGCTATTTTTAGTTACCACCAGCCAGCATATTCAAATTTACAAGCTCAGTTGTTCAACATTCATTTAATCATTTCCCTTTTGGATTATTCATACAATATAGTGTACATTGGGGTGTCTGTACATTTGTATATCCCTTACCATCAGCATGCAACACTTATGCAATGACGTTATTCCGTAAGCTATGTCCAAACAAGTTGAACCGGCTAGAACATGGTAGAATAACAATGTCATGGTGGTATTTGGGGGTATACAGTGTGATAGCTCTAGTTTGCAATTTTTCGTCTAAAGCTAGAAATTTAAATTATATGCACTGATTGTTAGTTCTTTCATAATGATGTAAATAAAAAGTAAACGTTATGAAGAAAAAGAACTGCCTGTCCGTGTTTCTTGTGTTAACGTTTAATTTGTATTTAAGTAGATAATTGACATGACGCCAATGGTGCTATAACCCCACTCATGTGTTGATGTCGGATTATTTATTACAAAAGAATCCATTCAAACCTTTTCCACGTGCATTTATTTGTCGTAGGTAAAATCGAATTTTGATAGGTGATGAAGTCACTTGAATGACACCTGGCGTCTGGTAAATTGACAAAAGGAAGACGAGAACTTCTGTTCAGTTATACTACATGGCGTTCAGTGTGAGTTAACAACCTTTATACTAAATGGACCACGTGTGAGAACTAAAATAATAACGTTTTAATGAACAACTTTTTCACAAAGAGATCCTAAATGCCAGCATTTTTTGATGGCAATTAATTCATCAATTTAAATGCATGTATCGCTCGTTAGTTGTTATCTAGCAATTCTATAGAAAAGTTAGTAGCAGTTAAGAAGTATGGTGACTGGAAACGTATCACATACCGAGACAGCTTACTATAGAGTGTATTCCGCTCAATTTATTGTTTGATGAAAGTGTATTTATTCATCACTTATACTTAGCGTTTACATCAGATCACGTTAAGAACAAACTTTGAATGCTTACCTGTTTGAAAATATTACATTTTAAACAAATATGTTTGAATTAAACCAAGATCATTCGGCGCAATAATAAGATATCGAAAACGAAAAATACGTTTTATGATTATTATTTACCACTGATGTTGTTAAGAAAACGCCCACGTAAACTTGATATTATATGTAGATAGAGATGAAAATAAAACCATAAAAGAAATGCTCTAGAGCAAAACCTTTGATTTATTCATTCTAAATCAGAAAGCACAGTGGCAAAACTGCGAGATTTAAGAGGTAATTGCGTGCGGTATATTGTCCCGTGAGACACATGAAACGTAACATTCAATTCAAATATGCTGGTATAAAGGATTTGTTTATTAATGCTCAGTAAAGTTCATGCTATATTTGAGGACAATATTCAGCTGCGGTAATGACGCAGTCAAACTAAGAAACAGCATGGAATTCCCAGCAAAAATTCCGTTTATAATGTATAATCATAATAGAAAAGCCTCAAACGTCATGAGAAAAACAGACAATGATTTGTTCGTTTGTGTACGGATATATTTTCTCTCCTTGTGTACATTAACATAAACAGGAAATTAAATCCACATCAAGTTGAAACATTTCACTACACATGAATATGTAAAGGGCCTGATTCTCAGCTAATTCATATGGTGTCTATTTGTACATTATTCCTGACACTCTTTTAAATTGAACAAGGAATAGTATTCGTCTATGAAGAATATGCCTTGCAGGTATTCCATTGGTGACTTGCTCCTCGCAAGAAGTAGACGTGAAACGTTTTATACAATTTTAAATCCTAAATCCTAAGTTTTGTATCGCTGACAGAATATTTTTCATTCTTTAGGTTTCTATTTCTTTTACTGTAAGCATTAGTTGTGTAGACCATACGGCGGATATACGATGAAAATAATTAGCATATCTGTGTTTGATTGACAAGACGATCAGTATATTTGACAGAAACATCCCGCTGGATAACTGCATTGTTTGTAAACAAACAAAACGAAAGGTATGATTGGTAAACAATGTACTGCGTGCATTTTGTGAAAGAAATGAGCGTTCCAAGTGTTTTTATATTGTAGATTTACTATTGCCGACATTAGAGAGCTTATAAGCAGGTGTTACGGAAATGCAGTACCCGAAACTTACCTACTAACAGTAATCAAAACCATCCTTTAGCTGTTTAAATTTTAGTTTTATACTATCGATCCAAAGATAACTGTGATGTTTTCTCTTTACGTCATTTGCTGCATAACGAGTTTTATATTTCAATAATGATGTTGTATATATTAGAGCGCTCCCTGTTTACTTACAGTTACGAAATGTCGGGTATTTCCCGTTCCAAAGTGTTAACCTATCATTCAACTTTTTCTTTTTATGTGTTTGTTCAGAGTACTTTATTGCGTTTCTATTAATGGGTATGTAGTGTCCTTTGTATTTACAATTGCATTTATGAAGCTGTTATATCTATGTTGTAGTTTTGCATGAGTCAGCCTTACATCAGGAAGTGTTTTGTCTGATGGTCTGGGTTTTTTGGTAGATTTACTTGGTGAACATTTTACGTTTTTTGTCTTTTAAAAACCATTGTATCTGTGATTCGACCTCTGGTACATATTTCTGTTGATATACATAATTTCCTTTTACTTAAACTTTAAGGCAATTTTTTTATTGTAAGATAAGCATGCAGTGTTAACGACAAATTAAAATAGATTTTAAATAAGACTGTTGTCACAGATAAATACTGTTTGTCATTGGTTTTATTAAACTGCTTATGGGCCTTTTTTTTATCATTTATTTTCAAATCTTTATTGTACACACTTATATTTAACAATGTAATCAATAATATCTTTAATTATTCAATTATTTCAAAAGTGCAATAAAGACCTCTTTTTTGTAAACTGGTTGCGTTCTTTGTTCAAAAAAGCTATGAAAAGATCTGTAAGTATGCTTTAAAAAAAGGAAGATGGGATTTTTGTCTTTTTAGATCGTTTTCATACAACATAATTTCATTTATTTTCATTTTGATATGCTTTTTGAAAAGTCATGTCTATGACAACCTTTTGTAAGTGACAAAATCTATATTCTGTTATTTTCTATATTGTTTTCAAAAAAGACCACTTCCTGGCATGTTGTTCGATCTTGTTTTGTATGAAAGCTATTTCTTTCTCTATATTTATTCTTATCTGCAAATAATGCTTAAAACTTTCAAACGTAGGCAATACCTTTTTTATTTTCATTTGAAAAATATATAATTTCATAATCAATATGATAAAGTTAATCGCATTTGTATTTTTGAGTGCTTTGCTTATACCAAAACTTATAATTTCAAAGTTTAGTACAATTTTGTGATCATTCTGTTCTAAAAACATCGAAAGGCTGTTCCATAATATTTGTGCGTAGTGACATCTCCAAAATATATGTTCTATATTTTCTTCATGCATACTACAAAAGTCGCACAGGGTAGAGCTTACTAGGTTACACTTAAAAAGGTATGTATTTGTAGGAATTATTCGCATCAGATACTTATATTGAAAATTTCTAATTTTTGTATCTACTGTTGTTTTTAATGATTGCGTATAAATTGTTTTCCAATCTAGTTGTTTCCCTTCAAAAGTGTTTGTCCATTTAATTTCTGATTTCGTATAAGGTTTCTTCAAATTTTTTATTTGCATGGAATATGTCAATTTATTTGGGTGTTTCGATTGCCTTATTTTATCGATTAACGTTTCCTGTTGAGTGTATGTTGGTATCTCTTTCCGTAAAATTTCTTTCATGTATTTAGGAACACTTTTTATTATGTGTTGGTAACTTAAAAAGTCCGAATTTTCAATATCATATAAAATTTGATATCTTCAAATGCATAAAAAGTTTTTGTTCTATAGTCAAAAAGGTGTTCCAAGTTCTTTATGCCTTTTTGTTCCCAAGTTTTGAAATAAAATGTCTTATTATTCATTTTTATATTTGAATTGTTCCATATTATCTCTTTACCTGTTGGTAATAGTTTTGAAGGTTTTATTTTGATCCATGCATTTAAAATATCTTTTAAAAAGGCATTGTTTTTACAAATGGTGTCTATAACATCTTCATCTAAATTACAGTCGAAGATGATTTCTCCGCCCTTTTTATTTAGTAGATTTTCATAAAATATTTTCCATTCCCCTGTATTACTTTTATCACACAATCTTTTCACCCAGCAGCTTTTTATTGAGATTAGAAATTTTGAAACGTCAATCATTTTCAGTCCTCCTAGTTCGTATTCTAAAATAAGAAGATTTCGTTTGATTTTTTTCAGGTTTTTTGTCCCACATGAACTCAAAAATAGTTTTGGTGATCTCTTTAAGTGTATGTTCAGAAGGATTAGGTAAAACTGTTAATGGATATATAAGTTTTGGTAAAGCAAAGCTTTTGATTACAGTAATTTTGCCTAGAAGGGTTAATTTTCTGTGCTCCCATTGTTTTAAACAGTTTTTAAAAGTAAGAAGTTTTGGTTCTAGGTTTAAACTGATATTTCTTTCTATGTTATTTGTGAAAGTGAAGCCCAGAGTATTTGCTGATTCTGAGGTCCATTTCATTTTTTTATTTTGGCAGTAGCTCAAATTTGTGCTTCTTAGGGACCCTATTCGTAGAATTGTAGATTTATTGATATTTAATTTAAGTCCTGATATGTATTCAAAATTTGTTAATACATTAATTAATTTTTCGAAAGATTCTTTTGAACCATTATTTATATATGTTGCGTCATCAGCAAACATAGTTTGTTTTATTTCTCTATTCCCTATCACAATACCTTTGATATTGTTGTCATTTTCTATGTATTTTGATAAAATTTCAATACCAAGAATGAATAGAAAAGAGGAAAGAGGACATCCCTGACGAACACCTCGTTCAATATGGAAGGGTTCAGATAGAAAACCATTGTTTATTATTAAACTTGAAACGTCATTATAAAAGAGTTTGATCCATTTGATAAAGGAATCTCCAAAATTAAAATGCTTTAAACACTTTATCATGAAGTCATGGTTAAGACTATCAAAGGCTTTTTCAAAGTCGGCGAAGAGTAATAATCCTGGCTCATCTATTTCTTTTAGGTAGCTGATTACTTCAAAGATAAGCCTAACGTTTTCTCCTATATATCTCCCTTTCAGGAAGCCAGTTTGTGAAGGATTTATAATCGAGCCAGTTACTTTCTTTAGTCTATTTGCTATTGTTTTTGTCGCTATTTTGTAATCAACATTGAGTAAACTAATTGGACGCCAATTTGTAAGGAAGGTAGTATCTTTATTTGGTTTTGGTAGCAGAGTTATAATTCCTTGTTTTTGTAGATCTGTAAGAATTCCGGTACTATAAGAGTGATTTATTGACTGAATAAAGTAAGATTTAATTTCTTTCCAAAATACTTTGTAGAATTCCACTGACAAACCATCTGAACCGGGGCTCTTTTGATTTTTCATTTCGCTCAATGCGTTCCAACATTCACTTTCAGTCATAATACCATCACATGAAAGTTTGTTATCTTCATTCAGTTTATTACTTTCTATAGTAAAGAAGTCATACTCTGATAAGTTCGAATACTTTTTTTTCGCGTATAGATTCGTATAGTATGATACAGTCTCTTTAAGAATTTCTGTTTGCTTTGTTATTTCTTTCTCTTGTATTTGTAATTTATAAATAGTTTTTCTCTCTGCATTTTGCTTTTCTAAATTTGAAAAATATTTACTATTTTTTTCGTTTCCATCTATATTTTGTGCTCTTGCTCTAATCATAATACCATTCATTTTCATGTCTAATAGATTATCTAATTCGTTTCTTTTTGAATTTAATTCATTCTTGATTTAATCAGTATTTGGGTCGTTTTGAATGATTTTATTCTCTAAAAAAGCAATTTCTGTATTCAGAGTTTCCTCGTGTTCTTGATCTTGTTTTTTTTATGTGTTGCGTATTTTATTGTTTGGTTTCTTATTGCCCCTTTGATAAGTTCCCATATTGTGTTAGGATTTGAATTTTTATTCAGGTCAGTTGTTTCTTTAATACAATTTTTGATAGTTGTTTGATATTGCTCGTCAAGCAGTAAATTATTATTCAATTTAAAGTATCCCTTGCCCTTAGACTCTTTTGAGAAATTTATACTTAGTTCAATTTTTGAATGGTCTGATTTATAGCCTGGTTTGATTTTACACCCTTTGGCAATATTTATTAAAGTATCGGATAGTAAAAAGAAATCAAGTCGGCTAAATATAATTGGTTTAGTATTTGAATGCCAGGTATATTGATATTTATTAGGGTTTAGCAACCTCCATATGTCTATCAGATTATAATTGTCAAGTATATTTACTATTTTTGCTCTGCAGTTTTTGTGCGTGTCTAGCCTACCATTTTTTTTATCAAGTTTTATGTCAATTACTGTGTTAAAATCACCCGCCAATATAAAATTTCTCTCAGAGGTTTTTGAAAGTTCGTCGTCTAAGACATCAAAGAAATGTTTGCTATCGTTATTTGGACCATATATATTGAATAAAGTAAAATCCCAGCCGTCAATTTCTATGTCTAGTGATATTAGACGACCTCGAATAATTTCTTTGAAATTTGATACTTTTCCAGAGAATGTGTTACTCAACAAGATAGCAACACCTTCACTGTTACTTTTATTTCCGCTAAAATATGATTGTCCGCTCCATTCAAGTTTCCACTTTTCAGCGTTTTTTTCGGTTGAATGCGTTTCTTGGAGAAGACAGATTTTATACTTATTTTCTTGTACATAATGAAAAATTTGTTGTCTTTTTGTTGCATTAGATAGCCCTCGTACGTTAAGTGAGCTTAACAGTGTTGTCATAGTGAGTATTGTAGGTGTGGTAAGTTAAGTTTGAAATATGTTTATTGTAAGATAAGCATGCAGTGTTAACGACAAATTAAAATAGATTTTAAATAAGACTGTTGTCACAGATAAATACTGTTTGTCATTGGTTTTATTAAACTGCTTATGGGCCTTATTTTAATCGTAACACGACGTTAGAAATGAAATAAAATATAATGTTTCTATTCCAACAAAATATTCAGACTGATTAATTGTAGAAAGTAATAAAGATGGACTTAGTCGTCGCTCCTTCAAAAAAAAAAAAAAAAAAAAACCCCAAAAAAAAAAATTTTTTAAAAAAAAAAAAAAAAAAAAAAAAAAAAAAAAAAAAAAAAAAAAAAAATTATTTTTTTTTAAAAATTTTTAAAAAAAAAATATACAAATTCAATGATATCAATTAAGGATGTGAATTAAACAAATTTAGCGCTCATGTCAGTGGTTTCTGAATTCATGGCTTTTCATCCGCTTTTCAATTTATATTGTTTTCTCTTTTTCTTTGGTCTGTTTTAATGACACAATTTATCTGCATCAGATATAAGTACTTGATACCAAATGTGTATATGCCTTCGCTAGGATCGTCTTAACTGCGTCGCTGCAATATCTGTCACATTTTCTAGCTAATAAAGATACTGTGACGACTACGCTGGAAATGACAATACACTTTCATTTACGAAAGGATGGCAATAAAAGAGTGTCACGATGGTCCTGTATCGCTCAGAGTTTCAAACTGGCCTAGAAATCATCGAGATAAACACTCTGACCAACTTGTATATGTCGGTTTCAGATCAAAAGTGGCCTCTAAAGTGTGCCCAAGTTCTTTTCTCTATTATTTGATATGGTTACCTAGTTTTAAACCAAAGTGACCTAGTATTAAATTGGTCGACACATCATCCACGATAAACGTTCTTGCTAATTCTCATGATGAGTGTACATAAAAATGTGGCCTCTAGAGTGATCAAAATGTCAGTGTGGACAGGCAGACGGCAGACGACAGACGACCGACATTAGGGATCACAATATCTCAAAATGAGAGAATTTGTTTTCACTGAAAGGACATTTACCTGAACAAGTACTTTTTTGCTAAGAAGTAGCTACTTTGGTAAACAAAATTGTCTTTATTTTGTCTATCCATAAAGGAAAACGAATTATTTCAGTGAAAGGAAAGAGGAGGATTCCGAAAAGAATCACGTTTTCGAATAGTATCGCTAAATAATTGTTCGCGTTTTGCGACCTTTGCTGATTTTCTTTAAAGAAAATATTGTATGGTCTTATGACACCTTATGATGGCAGATTGCATCGTCTTACTTGAAGATTGGAACCATGCTCTGTTTCGTCGACCTCGAAATAAAATGACATCTAGGACTTACAAAGTATTGTCTTGTTAGAACTTCGACGAATGATAGGTTTTTAAAATTTATGACTCAAAACTGATATCAATGTGTTATTTCAGTAATGATGAAAGACATGTTGTAATGTTAAGTCAATCTAGTTAAAATATAAGTGGGCCATGGTTTTGTTGCACAGGCCCTGATAAGCTCCTTCTGCTTTTCCAGTAAAATGATGTCCAACACAACTGAGTTATTTTCCAGTTTAAAAATCTATTCAAATATCACATAAGAATAAAATGATTATGGATTGTGTTTCCTTTGATCACAATGATATACACCTCAGTTTATTATCATAAAGGTATATTCATGTTATATTCTGCGAGACAGGTTCCCTTGTTGCAGGACTCGAGTCTGCGATTTCCTGGCTTCTGGAGGAATCCATATTGACATCTTATCAGTTTTATGAACGTTTGCTTGAAAGTGCAGTTAAACATTGTGTAAATAATTGGATTTATTGTTGAACTAATCCAGCCTAGCCACACAAATGTCGAGATCAATATTGGATTAAAGGAACATGCTTCACACAACACTGTAAGAATGTTAACAACAAAGAAAGGCGTCCAGCAGGTTACAAAGATGGCAAACACGAAACCTAAGACTTTGGATGCCTTTTGCTCTGTTCGAACAGTTGTTTTGTCACTGTTTTTATCACGTGACAAGTTCAAAATACTTGAAGCTTTCACGATAATTTGTCTTGCCATGACGTCACGGAGAGAACGTTTCCCTGGGCTTTCTGCTCCACTATTGTATGTCTTAACGTCATCATCGGATGTTGTGTCGTTGTCACTAATGAGTGACTCTGACGATATGCCATTCACATGATGACCAGGAACACTTAAGAAGCACCTGTTTGACTCTGTAGTGGGCATGGTAGTAGCATATATTGTGTCGCAGGAAGCTGACTGAGATATAATATCTGGAATTCGTTTAATATTTAGCTCATTTTCGTTTAAGTTATGTTGACTTCTGCTCTTTGAACACATTTCATACATATTATGGTCCCTAGAACTCGAGAAACTTTGCCTCGATGGTGTCGGGGAGGAATTTGTTCTCTTGTGTCGTCGCGATTTGACGCGGCGTAAAATCGGTTGACCCGACTGTGCAACATTTCCGTTCGGGTCATAGAGTTTAGACTGTTTACGTAAAAGTCTTACTGTCAGTCCATAGGACACCACCATTATCACAAGTGGAATGAAGAAGGCAAGAATAGATCCGTATATAATGAATCCATTATTTTTCAACATACATTGTCTGTTATTCAATATATTGGATTCGTCGAGGATTCCAAGCACCGTGACAGGGCTGGATATTGCAGCGGCTGCAGTCCATATAAGGCTTATCTTGAGAAGGACGATAGACTTCGATTTATTTCTTGATTTTAGAGGGTTCCTAATAGCAAGATAGCGTTCTAAGGAGATACTGCAAAGGTGTAAAATCGATGATGTGCACATAAGAACGTCTGATGTGGTATAAACGCTGCATAACACGTGACTGAACCGCCAGTAACCTGAAAATATAAATATCAGATATCTATAAATTCGCTAACCAAATTAACAATCATTAGTGTCCTTGTTCTGGTTAACCTCCCCTCTTACGAGCGAACATGTCTTTCGCTAATGCAATGTAAACTGTACTAGCAATGGTAGGCACCCTTACGTATGACAGTTTTTCGCAGTATTGCGTAGATTTATTACCAACGCAAGTCTTCAAGACAAAAACATTTTTACGTTAGATTCATACAAAATTTGCAAAGTTAAAGTGACAAAAAATTTTGACGTACTGTAAAATTTCAGTTTAAATTCAGTTGAAACTGGTTACGATGTATTTCACAGGTTCTTGTAAATGCAAGAATTATTGAAGGTGAATTTTGACCGACTTTAGTTAACATTAACTTCATGTATGCATTCGCAATGAACAACAAGGTGTATGGGCAATTTGATATATAGTCATGATGCCAGTTTGAGCCTAAAATAGCTTACAAACTAGTATACGCTACAATACACGTGACTATAGACAATGTGCAGTAAGGTAATGAAATTTTCAGTGCTGTAGCAGAAGAATCCGATGCTTATGTGTACACTAAATTGATATTTTAGGAGTGTACATTGGCACTTTTTAAATAACTAAGGCAAACATGCTTACATTTAAATTTTAGAAGAAACTGTCTGTTGAAAGTGTCTGTATTAGTATTTTCAAAAGTAATTTTTGCTGTTAAAACACCGATGCCATTAAATTAAATGACTGATGATAATGACGAAAAATCATCTTTCGAGTTTTAACTTAATCTAACATTAGTGAATCTTCCTAAGATAATGGCTTATTTAAACGGCCTTCTGATAGGGTTTTGCATCGTTATTTCGCGGAATGAATTGCGTACTGGGATTTTAGGCGCCGAATTATAAAAATAAAATTTTGAAATCAGGTGCAAAATGTGCACGATCTAAATTTGTTTCCATCTAATTACCTTTATTTCAAAGTGTGCAATGTGTGCGGGATATCAGATATCCTCTGTAGGTTTATCTTATTAATGCTTAAAGCTGTTCCTTTACTAAAGGACTCTGAGATGAACAAACTTAATTAAAACCACCTGCACTACGTAATATACATACTGACGTCAATAAGAACACCGAAGGGTTTTCGTTCTAACAAAAAATGCATGTTTAAGAGGCACACCCTAAAACTAGATGTATTTTTAAAACTATTAAGTAAATTGAAAAATATCATCCCAAAACCTAACATTCAGTCATAAAATCAGTAATGATCAGTTAAATAAGTGAAATAAAACGCATTGTATTGATGTTGATTATTAATTTTATGGTTGGTTTTATATTTTTGGGTGGAGACGGATGTATTATAAAAGGTCGTTTTCTTTTTATTTCATGCAGATACGATCACATTTCTACGTAAATGATCTTCTTGAAAACTGTAATATTTTATTATTTTACGTACACTATCTACAATAGCTAGTTCTAGGAAGTGTCCCTTTAAGCTGTCTAAATCACTAACAATACCGTTACGAACAGAATTTCATCATTTTTAATAATTCTGTCAGTCTAAATAAAACGTATACTTTCTTTTAATGGCCGTCTCATATAATGCATATATTATTTTGAAAGCTCTTTAATAATACACATGTACTTCGATCAATTTAAACCAAAGCATCTGCGGTTGATATGTGATGTTTTCCGACAGAGTCTCGAAATCATTTTTACTCGTTGTTGTGTTTTGGTTCTCTTAGTGAATTCGTATTCTGGGGCGAACGATTTAAACTCACCTTTGTTTTAGCTCGTATCCTAACCCGAGGTTAAAATGCAACTTACTCTTGGTTGATCATAATCAATTTAAGGAATAAAAAAAATTAAATTGATCATTTATAGATCATGTTAAAAATGCCTAGTGCGTAGCAGTCCTTATTTGCTTTAACTGGAAACGAAGAGGTTATTTTCATTCGAAGATCATCCTCTAATATAAATTATTAATGATAATGTTGTTCACTGTATAAAAAAGATGAATCGTTGCAAATAATAGGAACAATCTACTGTCTGTTTAAGCAACAGCTACATGATGAATCCATGAATAAAACAACACTTTGAGGTATCGTACTTATCCAGTACAATAAGTTTATCTTGACATTCACAATTAATGCGAACTAATGAAGGCAATCAAGAGCGGTTTGTTCCAATTACTGTGCTGTGAATACAGATCACAAGTGTTTATCTTATGGAGGTTTGGTTTTTGTTATATAATTATGTTACTTTTGTGTTAGATAAATCTGATAATAATAATAATGATATCAATAAAATATTAGACTGCCAGACCAAGCAGTCCGGAGAATTTACTGACAAAGTCAAATTAGCTTACTGACAGGATAATGATAGAACCATGTTCTATTTACACTAAAACAATATTGATATGTGCCTTGTTTTTCGTATTCAAGTCGTTTCTTCATGAGAGAGTTGTCGGTAAGCCTTTCTTAATTTTTTCAATATCATGGAAAAAAAAAACTGTGCTATATTTCTACCATGTACTTTTAGATTCAAAAAGAAAATGAATGTTTCTAGTAAAAGAAAATGTTCTTTGTGCCGGTAAGACATCCTTCTGGATAAAATGAAAGCTGCTTGTATTTGCGGTCCTAGGACTTTAAACATCTACATATACACAAAATTGGATGGTAATTCTCAATAATATACATAGCGTTTAGTTTATGTCAATATATACATGTAGTTGAAAACTTTAAGTTATATTCACTGGTTTAAAGACTCTAATATTTAGAATTTCCCCTTTACGTGCATCCGATTCGAAGTACTAGAGTGTTTTATTAAACTCAACTAAATCATTCTTCCTGAACACCTTCCTCACTCAATCCTATTATGTGTCACACAGTAAACAAGAAGTAAATTTCAATAAGATTTCCTTGATTTTATAGTCACAGGACAACATTGATTATAGTGATATAGTAAAATACAAATACTGATAGGATAATGATAGAACCGAGTTCTATTTGCTCTAAAACAATGTTGACATAAGTCTTTTTTCGTATATGTCGTTCCTTCATGAAAAAGTGTTATTTTTTGCAATATCATTGAAAATATTTCTGCACTATATTTCGAACATGTACATCGATAAAAAGGCAAAGTTACGAATGATTTTGGTACAAATAAAAATCATTTCCGCCGGTGAGACATCTTTCTTGTAAAATAAGAGCTACTTCTTATTGTGGTCCTGAGACTTTGGATTGAATAGCATTTATTAAAAATTGCATATACAATAGTTCTGTTAAATAGCAGCAAGGATCAGGTAGAAGCTCTGAGCTTATTTAAATCCTCGGACTTTCAGAGTAAGTTAAGTTTTCTTTGAGCTTTCAAAAGCATTTCGATCTTTGGCCTTGAAAGATTGACTTCAAGCTCGGACTAAAGGGAGAAATATGTAATGCACGGTCCATTTTGAATTACCTCAGCATATACTATCATACTTAGTCTTATGAGTATGATTTTATTAATGCATTATGACTGGTCAATCGTTAGTCACATGACGAGGTATATCCGTGGATAACACACTGCACGTGGCGCATATGTTCTTGTAAACAAAAAGCAGCAAAGTGCTTTGATGACGTTATTGCACAGGCTGCATGTTCCTTTATAAAAATAACTTCACCACGGGCCTTTACACATGTATATAGGCTTAACATTATTCAATATTTTATATTAAACAGTTTTTGCATATTGGTAAACGCTTTTTCGTCTGTCTACTATTATATAAAATTGTTTTATTTTCCTCTCTCATAGCGTGATAGAATCCATATTTATCGAAGCAAAGTAACATCTGTCTGTTATATAAGTAATTGTTACTAGGAGTAGATGGCAAATTAAGTTGTTTGTATGGGGTAAGAATTAAATGGAATAGGATGAGTATCTTCAGACTGTAGGTGTGACTATAAATGGGAAAGTTTCTGGTAACAAAAACAACCTCTTAAATTATCTTGCGTGCACATAAAAATATATAATAAAATGTATTCAAGCGTTTTGATACCTTCCCATTTACTTTTTTTCAAATCTTTAGGTAAAATAGACATCGCCTGTTTCTGTGTACTTATTTCTCTTTTATTATGAATATATAGGATGGTATAATATGGGCAATCCAAAACAATAAAACTTGTTTCCCTATCACCTATAATGAAACAGTATTTCTAGTGTATGCATTAATTTTGACATATATGGAGGTTTTGCTTGAACATTTACGATAGGCATTGTGTATCAGGTTCATTTACGAAAGACATTGTGTATCAGGTAAATTAACATGTACGATAGGTATTGTGTATCAAGTTCATTTACGACAGGCATTGTGTTTCAAGTTCATTTACGATAGGCATTGTGTATCAAGTTCATTTACGATAGGCATTGTTTTTCAAGTTCATTTACGATAGGCATTGTGTATCAAGTTCATTTACGATAGGCATTGTGTTTCAAGTTCATTTACGATAGGCACTGTGTATCACGTTCATTTACGATAGGCATTTTGTATCAGGATGTGGAATTTACTTTTGAGATTACCAGAATGAAATGTCACAAAGAATGATACATCTAGATACACTTTGATTTATTGCTCATCTAGATGCACTTTGATTTATTGCTCATTTCGATACACTTTGATTTATTGCTCTCTTTTTTTTAGGAGAAAAGAAGTAAATGCAAGGAAGTATTAGTGTTAAACGTCTTTTTACAAAGATTACTTCTTTTGGCTGCCAAATTGTTGGTTTTTGCTGTTTTTGTGTTTAAATAAAAAACATTTCACATTTGCAAATTTTTCACATAGACTGACAGAAATCGTTCCGACATTCATTCTTTTTTACCTCTGTTTTTGCCACGCTAGCTGTATGTCTAGCAATCCATGACATTTAAGACCTTAAGTGTTGGTGGTTAGGGCGTTTAGCTGTTTTTCAGAGCGTGGTTGATATTTACACGTAACACCAATTATTAGTCATGAGTGACCGTGATATATGCAATATTGTCGCGTTGCACATTCTGCACAGTTACCTAAGAACAGTATAACAGGAAAAATAAAACTAACTGAAGAGGAGTATCATTATACAATAATTCTGCTAACGAAGTGCATATGCACTACGTATTTAAAAGACAGAAACTCTGTGGTAAGATTGCAAAACATTTCTAAATTTATGACAGGATTCTAACAGGATTCTATTGTTTATAGCCGAAAATGCATAATCAACTAGTCTTTTAAGATGCGGATTTACATGAACGCTAGGTTTTGCCTGGCTAATAAAACTGAAACAAATAATTACATTTTGACTTCATTTTCAGCAAATTAAGTTTATTTTGCTTTTGTGTTGCTTAAAATTGAAAATATTTTTGGCAAATAAGAAACGTTGGTTAAATTAGTAATTATGTCGTTTCTCAAAGCGAAACAAATGGAATATGATGGGCTTTTTCTATCTTTACAAAACGCACATTCAATTACAGATAGTCATCTAAAAGTAATTTTACTGTTATTTGGGAATCTAGGTTAATTCGTTCCTTAACATTAATTCTACTCCGCGCTTTTATCCAATCATTTTGTCGGTTTTGTATAAAATACTTGAGAAATCATGTCCGGCGGTGTTAATTATTCTCGAACTTGAGCTTAGTTATATATTTGTTTTATAGTTTGTTTTAGTATAGATTCATTCCAGAAAAGAATATTTCAAACGTTTTGTAGAATATATCATTTAAAACATGTACTTGTCTTGGTTTAAAAACAAACTTGTTAAAGAGACAATCCCTGTAACTAGTGTGAAATTAAATAACTTCAAAAGCAAAAATAATATAATATTCGCAAGTATAGTTACTTGGCCTAAATGTTTCAGCTTACATTCTTGTCATTAATAGTAATATCAGCGATTTAAAATATGTTGCAGTAGCGTAAAACTATCAATGATCTATGGAAAGTTGTTGTACAAATTAATTTTTTGGATAATGATTTATTACAGAATGTTTCTATATTTATTATTTGTGCTAAAATGAGGCAATTTTTTATATATGTTGTTCTTTAAAATTGTATTTATTAATAAGTTTACGTTCATTGAATATCTTATTTATGTTTGGAGAATATAATTTGCTAGATGTTGAGAGTGTCCCTTTAATTAAGAAGTTTTAGGGTATAACTAAACGACAGTGCCTTTAGATACGGCGAACAAGAGACCTGCATGAAACAGTGTCCGATCATTTACACAATATTCGGAACATTCTGTTTAAGAATGAGTCGTGTTAGAATCGAGATATTAAATCCATACCCATGATTTATCGTGTTTTATCTCACGGTTAATCGTTCAGAGACAACCTAGGCTCGTGGTGTTATTGCTATGCAAGTAAGCTCCTAACTGTTGGCACAAGTATAATACGAATTAGTTATTCCTAAATTAGTTTTTTATTCTTCTGCGTCTTTTAATATATGTAAAATAACAAAGTGCTGAAACTGGAGAAACCATAAACTTTATAAAAACTAAGTTTTTTCTCATTTAAATATATAATGTTATTATCGATGCATGAATGTTAAAATGATTTTGAAACAGGCAAAAGAAAATATTAGAAAGAAATCTTACCACTTTATTTTTAAAAATACAAGTTTCAGCAAAAACAATTCAAAAGTCTTCTTAAAATGTGTTATGATAAAAAGTGTTTGCAATTGTTTCGAATTTCTTAAACACAGTTTTTAACAACAATTACTAAAATACAATGTAGTTGGTATTGTTACTCCTCCCAATTAACATCAAAGTTCATTTAAACTTTCCGCCTGGAAATTTTCAATGAAACCCTTATTTACTAACTTTTTCGTTGAATCTTACGTTCATGCTTTAGTTTAGTTTATACGAATATGTTTTTGTTCGGTTACGAAGAAAGCTTCGTACAATGTAGCTTATTGAATCGCTCTCGAACACTCATTCTACATGTCATCATGCTCGCGAGAGAGAGGCAGCTGCTACCCATTTACAGCTTAGTGGACTGAGGCACGTCTGGCATCAGTGTCTTTGCCCACGGACACACCTTGTGCTTGGGATGTGATAAGTCCAAAAAAGTTTATTATTATAATTCTCTCAAAAGTAATCGATTTTGTGTAATTTGATCATCATTATAGAAAATGGTCATGGAAGATTTAATAAATGTTCAGCATGCTGCAATGCACATTCTCCTTTTTAAGTTATCTTCTTTAAGAAATTGTTAATTTTAAGGAAAATCTTAAGATTTGAAATAAGATGCTACTGGAATATTGCCCCAGATTAACTGCAGTAGTTAACTTTCAAAAATAGAAGAAATTTATTTGAAATAGGCTTTCAGACAGACCTTTTAAATATCTATGTAAGTAACAGGAATTATAGACTGGGCTGTTATAAGTTTTCGTCAATTTTCTAAAGGCATTAAATGTCAGTAGCCCAGAATGTCAGGATGACATATAGTAGTCTGCACATGTACTTGAAACATATTAAAGTGCAGACATATCTAATTCCATCGCTACTTTACTACGGAAAAGGCTTGGCAAATATGTTCACTAAATTGGTCAATATATGTAAAAGAAAACTTAAGTTAATTCGAAGCTTCAAATTTTTGATGTCTTGATCACTCTTGATTGGAGATGTAAGACGATTTAATCCCTGTATAATCCAGTTGTCTGGAATTTCGCAGCCTATTTATCGAGTTCCGCGTTTGGCCTTCCTGCGAAATTTTAAAGTTATTACAAGTAACATATGTTGTTTCTATTTTAATATCATTTTCAAATACAAACTGACTCATAATGGGACAAAAGTTGGCCTTTCTTTCTATAGATTGTTCTGTTATAAACAAATTTTTTTGTTTGTTTACAAATATGTTACAACACCGCTAAACCAATTCAGTAACAAAATCATTACTAAAATTTTGTTGAAGCATTTAATTTGGAATTTCTTGATAAAGGGTTTATATGGTGCTTTGTACTTGAACAGCTGCTGAAACTGTTGCCGGTATGAGTCAGTCACGGCTCTATGGTATGTGTTTTAATTATATATGACAAATACCAGCTTCGAACTCATTAACCTGCCAATACATTCTATTTGGTTTATGAACTGCTTTATAAAACGGTACTGTAAACACGTGGTTTAACAACTAAAATTTATGTTTCCGTGATGCATTTATTACTGCATACTGGGAAAAAACGCACTTGCATGTGCTCTGCAGATTGCAAAGTTAGACATACACATTTTAGTTCGCTTTTGCACACCCATTGTTAAAATTAAATGCTGCTCAAATTTCCGAAATTGACAAGACTCTTTCTTTGAGAAACACAGTGTTTTAATGTATTTGGATGAGGAAATATTTCATTATCTCATTATATCTCATTATATACTGCTCAAAAGATAACCTCTCTCACATGTTTGAAGACTTCGCCGTGGCCAGAGCTAGATCTCTTAGTCAAATATTAGTTAGAATGATTCCCCACCTATGGCACAAATAATCATGGAGAACTTTCAACATTTTGATTATTTTTTGCACTCAATTTATCTGAATGTTTTATGAGTTTAAGATAATGCGTAACTGTTTCTAAGTATCGAACGAACAAAGTAGTTAATCAAAATCTAATGTCTTCAGCAAATGAACACGTTGTTATATTGGTCCCAATTTCCCAGTAACCACCCAATGTATTCCTTCTCCATAGATTGGCCTTAGAAATAAAAAAATTTTGTCTATGTGGGTGTATATACGAGGGTGTTGTATTTGCATTTTACTGCACACGTGTTTCGTCACTCTTGATAAACATACGTCACTATATCGCGCAATTGCGTTAAAACAATGGTTATCAATAATGCAGCAGAAACAGTGTGTTGCGTAGAAATTCTATCTTGCTTGTTTCCTCTCATTGTATGATCGTTATCTGTTGATTGCAACGATGCTAAAGCCTGTACTGTTTCGTATATAAGCGAGTTCGATACAAGGTCAGTGAGTCTCAAGATGTTTCCTGATTATTCGTGAAGAATGGTAGATAATTACCAATTTACACTTTTTCACAATCTCTGAAGATTATATATATAGAACTAAATAATCTTTTTTACTGTTAGCATAAGCTATTTTATTTAAGCACCAATTTTGATATTTCATAACTGAAACATTATTATCATTATGCTGTAACGTATCCCCCGGGCTGTATGAATATTTCTAATATTTTAAAAGGTTTCAGGTGAAATAAACATTCTTGAAAAACTTAATCTGCTTGCAACGATATTCCATTGTTTCTGTGACATAAAACTTGATATGTGAAGTTGTAGCGAGTTCTGCTGAAATATAAAGATGTGTTTAGTTCGTTGCCATGGTCCACGCTTTTCTAAATGACTCTTAAATGTTTACAATCAAGCTTTTACAATCACATATATATATCATACTTTGATGCAAGAATTTATTTTTTTTAAACACTTTTCGATCTTATCTAGTTTGCCGTTGCCTTATTCGTACCCATGCTTTAATGGTTTCAGTTAACGGTTAATTGTCGTTTTTATTGGACAGAAAATAAGTATGCTGGTCCGGTGGAAATTGTTTAGTATCAGCTAAAGGTTTATCAAAAACCTTAATGTTTTTTTTCTTTCTTTTAGTCATTTTCAATACGCGAATAAAAAATAAAAGTTATTTTAGACATATGTATTACGGTCCAAATTCCAGACCTCTATATCCTTGAAAACTGACAACTTCCCAAAAACATTTGCACTTGCATGTGCTGAATGCGTGATGCGATAATAATTTCTGAACAAAATACGATGGAGTAATTTATAGTGTAACTATTTTATCTTTACATCCAAAAAAAACTTAAAAAGTCATATTTGTTATGGAGAACATTTTGTTACATTTATCATGGAGGGAGAACAGGAAATGAGTACAAGATGGAGTGCACAAAACAACTTGTTTTCTCTCCTTATCTTATCAATTTGAGCGATGTTACAAATCTATAGATTACAAATGTTACTTGTGTCTAAGATAAACCTGTAAAACAATCAATAAAACTGTCAAACTTTCTCTTTTGAACACGAATGCAGATAAGGAATACATGTTTTTATGTACTACACCCTGTAATTCGAATTTAACTTTCGCGAAAAGAATAACGTTGTTGCAGAAGACTTGTTCAAATGACACTGTATTTTATGTTTCTGTATGCCAAATATTCATGAAAGAGATATGGACTAAATCGCAAAAGTTTTTCCTTCAAGATATTCCCAATCAAACTATAGCAAGTGTAATAGTTTCGCAAAGTAAGTGACAAACTACTTATCCCACCTTATCATTTGTTACAAAACAAGTATACAATTTATATATCAGGAAACATATAGTTTTATAACACATGTAGAATTAGATTTTAATGATGTCACTGTCAAAATCAGGACAAATGGTGTATAAGTAAAACATTCCGCCAACCACATTTCAAGCCTTTTTTCTGATGAGCATGTTTGCACATATTACAATTAACTATGTACCATATAGAGCAAACGGCGATAAAAGTGAGAGCCTACTTTCTTCCAGACAGTGATAGTGAAGAGCCTACTTACTTCCAGACAGTGACAATGGAAGAAAACTTAGTAAAGTCTACAATGCGCCATGATAGGATGATAGTTTGTCCATGTTACTTATTATCAAATATGAATTGGAAGCAGCCATACTCAAAGCAGTTTTCTACAGACGGACCTAACGTTCTGGTTGGTACCCAAGCACTTAAAGTTTCGAATCGTGTTGAGTGTAACTTAATGGAGACTATGTTTAATTAGACATGAGTTAACTCTCATTTACTTAAAGTTATGTCCGTAAAGCATGAATATGTAAAACAAAAAAAGAGCTGAACACTTAAAACATTTCAAGTATTATGGATGATTATAAGGTCGTCCTGCAGAGTTTAATGGGGAAATATTGTCAGTTCAAAATAACATTATAAATATAAAACTATGAACTTGAAAACTATGTAAACAACTGCAGCAATGCATTAATGTAGTTACCAATAGATACAACAATGCCTGGGAATAAAGTGGAAAGAAGAAGAGAAAAAGGACAAGCGAATATAAAAGGCCACTTATACTATAACAAATTGTAGAACATTTGCAGAATAATGAGAATAATTGTTGTTTACCCACATTTCTACACTCAAAACTACTTATACTTTAGCTCAGTCACGATAAATTAGTCATACATGCGCATTAAACATATCCACAAATCATGACATACTTAGTAAAGACCAAATATCCCATATAAAGGAACTGCAAAACGGCAAGAAATATTTGTTTCTTCCCAACCATCTATACGTACCACTGATTCACAACACTCAAAATTGTAAAACTTTAAAACCCAAGTGAAGCATGACAATCCCTTCCACAGTGCAACTTGGGAGAAAATGTTTTAGGCATTAAGAAAAATATATTTCCTATAGAAATTTCGTTTGGACGCATAAGTCATACCATAAGTAGACCATATATTAGACATTTCAATTATTGAGCAAAACATCACATGGACGTTTGACAAGGCTGTTATAACATCTGCCTTTGGCTTTTGTTCTGCTAGGTGATATTTTCAATGGTTCTATACAGTATTCAATCATGAAACCCGACATCACCCTTATTTGTCAATGGAAGAAACATATGTTACATGTCTGATAAAAGGCAAGGAGTGGACGGTAATTAACTTATTTCTATGGTAAGATGTTGTACAAAATACAGCCAGACATTGCTACTTCATTAAGTAGGAAAAATGGCTTTTATTCTCATAATAATAACTATCGGACCGTTTTCTTCCGTATACCTTGAAAAACGCGGATCCGTACATAACCTCAACATGACATTATTTTTGGTAAACACGTCTGTACAGTACAGTCTACATTTATTTGTTTTGCATCATTTTAAAATCATCAGATACATGTGCATGTACTTATAACTATCATAGTAAATAAACATTCTATAGCATTAGTGCGCATTGCATTGAAAATTACATTGTCTTTGCTTGGCAGAAACAAGTCTTGAAAGCCCTGTTAAATTACAGTTGTCTGTCTTGCCTGGCATTAATTGGAGCTTTGCCTGGCAATAACAGCCTTGAAAGCTGTTGCCTGTTAAATTACTAAAATGTTGCCTGTGTATTACAGCCTTGGAAGACTGTTGCCTGTGCAATTACAGCCTTGGAAGACTGTTTGCCTGTGCAATAGCTTGGAAAATGTTGTGTGCAATACAGCCTTGGAAGACTGTTGCCTGTGTAATTACAGCCTTGGAAGAATGTTGCCTGTATTATTACAGCCTTGGAAGACTGTTGCCTGTGCAATTACAGCCTTGGAAGACTGTTGCCTGAGCAATTACAGCCTTGGAAGACTGTTGCCTGTGTAATTACAGCCTTGGAAGACTGTTGTCTGTGTAATTACAGCCTTGGAAGACAGCTTGCAGCTGTTGCCTGTGCAATTACAGCCTTGGAAGACTGTTGCCTGTGTAAATTACAGCCTTGGAAGACTGTTGCCTGTGTAATGACGCTGGAGAATGTTGCCTGTGTATTACAGCCCTTGGAAGACTGTTGCCTGTGTGAGCCTTGGATGTTGCCTGTGTTATTACAGCCTTGGAAGACTTGTTGCCTGTGCAGTTACAGCCTTGAAGAATGTTGCCTGTATGAGACAGCCTTAACTGTTCCTGTGAAAACATCCCTTAAACTGTTCTGTTAATAACAGTCTTTGGAAACTGTCCAAAACACCCCCTGGAACTGTTGCCTGTGTAATAACGTTTGGAAGACCCCTGTTCCAACACAGTCAGATAAGTCTTGAAATTTTCCCATTTAAAAAAACCCTTGCAAACTCTTCCCCCCCCCCCCCCCCCCCCCCGTTGGAAGACTGTTGCCTGTGCAGTTACAGCCTTGGAAGACTGTTGCCTGTGCAATTACAGTCTTGGAAACTGTTGCCTGTAATAACAGCCTTGGAAGACTGTTGCCTGTGCAATTTCAGCCTTGAAAAACTGTTTCCCCTCCACAACCCCCCCCCTAAAGACAGTTATGTGCAATTACAATCTCGGGAGACGGTTGCCTGTGTTATTACAGTCTTGGAAGACTTTTGCCTGTGTAATTACAGTCTTGGACGACAGTTCTGTGCAATTACATCTTTGGAATACTGTTGCCTGTGTAAGACAAAATCATCTAGATACATCTTGATTTGTTAAATCCTAGCTTCGATAACATAAAGATCACTGCAAAACAAACTTGTACTGGCAAGTTAAGCGCTCCTAGTACGCCAGTTATGTTTTTCTAGATTAGCTTTTCTTCTTTATTTTTGTTTTATTTTGTTTTTGTTGTTAAACGCTTGTTTATTTCTTGTGATGATTGTTGCTGTCCTTGTCGATCCATTATGTTATGCATATTGTAGACATATTTCATTTTTGCAGTTAAGAAGTGATGCTCGCCCCAATGAATGGAAACGTATTTGAAATAGACTTCATGAAAATGAATAAACAGTCTTGACTTATAACATGCAAAAACAACAGAAGCTGTTGGCTATAATTGCAAATAATTTCAGTGTAAGGTCCGAATAACAGACAACGTAGAACTGTTTTTATCTGTTTGTGGCTTAAAGAAAATTTTAACTTAATGTATTTCATTATCTAACTTGCCAATGTTCAAATTCTGAATATCTATATGAACCATTGAAGCTCACAACCGCGCATTATTATGACATAAAGAAACAAGTGAATGCATTTCGCATCAACAAAAAAACATAGTTCTTCGTAGAAATCGACTTTTACACAGTGCCCTACATTTTTAATTTGATAAATAGTTTGCTATGATTTATGACTCTTGTTTAATTATAAGCAGCATACCCCCTGCACTTAATGGGCCATCTGGATAATATGAAGTAATAACCTTTATACTCACAACTTTGAAGTTAAGGGATTACTAATGTCAGAGCCTTTTGATGACATATGCGTTAAATTATTGCTGGATATATATAACATTTTTAAAGTAAAAAGCAACAATTTTTGAATGTCAATTCACATAGGTAAGAGGAATATGCCTTGGTGAAACAGAGTTTATGCAATAAAAAAAGCTTGCATGTACCTAACCTTTCTTAATTATACTTATACGGAGTAACACATGTTAATTTCAGCAAAAGCAGCTGTCCAAGTCTTGTCGGGCTTTGTGTTATTATTTTATATCAAACTTCATTGACTCGATTACTGACCAACTGAAATACGATGCATTCATTTCAAATTATTGTCAAATGTTACTTTGCGTTAGCACTAGAACCAATATCACATGGTGACTGACAGACTGAAATTCAGTCCTTACATTTACTTTTCTATCTTTTTATTATTTGCCCAATTATTTCTTGCAAAATTGCCTTCATTTGTCACCGAAAATATTGGATGATCATCCCCCCCCGTAAGGAAAAAAGAACTGAAATGTTTTTGCTTCGAATTGTAATAAAATATATCATCATCTATCATAGTGGAAGGCTAGATGATTGGTTGCCTGTCTATATTTCATTTTTGTAAACTCATCTGTATAAAGATGTATTTAAGATGTTCGCTCTTAGATTTTGGTAAAAGAATAATGTTCTTCAAACTGTATGAAAATAACATATTTTAGAACATAGAGTTATATAAAAAGGTTTCAGGATAAATTTCTGTAATGCATATCTATAGATTTGAAATAAAACGCTACCGAATTATAAAGAGTATCACACGCTTTTGAAATTCCAGTATAAACATATAGTGCAGCGGTGCCGTAAAACAAACTTTCTAGATTTTTCCCTATATTGTTGATTCTAGCAATAAGTTTATATTTTATGTACAAGTATATTATTTTGAATTTTTTTTTTTTCAACGGCAGTTATGAGTGAGCTGCTTTAACTATTTTAAGGTAGCGCCCGAGTTTAGCTGAAATTTCATTCCCGAAATTTTTCTAATGTTATTATTGACAAAGTATGTAAACACATCACATTTTAGAAATAACTTTTCAAGTATCTGAACAAATAAAACAAACAAAAGATAGAACCCTAGGAAACACATCTGAATTGTTTTTATTTTTTTCAATTGTATTCCTTCTAAGGGGATATCACATTCTATCACAGCGCATGTAAGTACATAAACGTAATTCGAGGACATGTACCAGGAAGTTGTTCCACGGGAGCAGTGTATAAAATACGGCAAAAACGTTCAGTATATTGGTTTTGTCCACAATCGATGATGGGTAAGCTATTGGCAAAACAACGAAACATTTAAGAGGTTATGTCATGCAGCCATGCCCAATTAGAGCCATGATTTTAATTTTCAGAAAAAAATGAGACATCAAATTAAATTTATAAAGGGAAATATTAACTTGACATTTTTGGCTTCTTTTCATTAACAACATTTGACTACTTGCAATACGGTCAGCAGAGAATCGACATCTGAGAATTATTTTCTGGTTTACTTATATAAAGACATTTTTACAGTTTTCTTTTCGCATGTGTATTTACATGCACTGCTGTAGAAATGCAAGAATATGAGAAATCTAAAATATTCCCCGAGGTATTTTAGTGGGTGGGTTATAGCGCTACTGTATAAATTCAATATGAGAGTGCAATCTATATACCCTGACCTTTTTATTAGCTATTTCTGACTGCTGAAATATAAAGGGAAGAATTGTTGACAGATAAGGAATTAGGCTGATCTTCTTTGTTTCTATATAAAGAATATTGCGATATGCTAATTAGATAAACCTTTGCCCGAGTGATCATGTATTTACGAAGGACGATGTTGTTACAAATGTTGACGTTCAGAAGATGCATACTAATGATGACATTTTTAGCAAATTATACCAGACCTAATTTACCATACAGCATAATTTGCTTTCTTTTACTACATTTGCGAAAAAAATGAAAACGTATTTGTAAATGGGGAACTTTTGACAAATTGGTAATTATGTCGTTATGTCTACTAGCCAAACATATAGAAAAATGAAGGCTTCTATTGAACCTAAGAAACCCGGCTAATTGCAGAACGTCCGCTTGAATCTCACTGGCCTCTGGGAATTCTCGCGCAGAGATTCTATGCTAATTGATTTCTTTACATTTATTCTACCATTATGCCTATGTTGCTGGTTCTGATAAAATCACTTTAGAGCGGAAAAACAGTTTTTATATAAATATATACGATACATCAATGTATATTCCTCACTTAAATATTTATATGGAAATGAAATGGTAACTAAAGATAAACGTTCATGATAACATGGAAAATGTCGACTATTTTGTAGAAAACTATTTTGATACTTTTGTTACATAATTATGACATTGTGTTGTCATCAAAATCTTGACTGTTTACCGATTTTGATCCATGACAAAACACAGGTTTGAACCCCTGAAGTTTCTGACCATTCTAAGCATGGGCACAACTTAAAACTGACGGAAAAATCTTTTTCTGTACCTTTGGATGTATTACATACAATGGTTTTGTAACTATTTAATTTCTGCTATCTCAAATATGTGGAGACATCGTCAACAGTCGCTAATTGTCAATCTTACCTTACATTCTCAAAATAGATGTTTGTTTAAACAAATGTACCTGCTATTGTAATATTCTAACCCGAAGAAGATAGTGTTTCCATGATTGGATTAGAGGCGATACAGCAAACAATTCTATCCTCATTTTATCAAAGCTTATAACAGCATCTTGTGACTGATCTGTATTGCAATTTGTAATTTCAGTGTCAGTAAACAGTTCCAATGGGGCGATTAGGAATAAATTTAAGAACGGGGTAGTGGGCAATGCTGAATACGATGAAGAAGTGTTTTTCCTAGAAAATGAATATTATAAGTGACTGAGCTACTTAATTGATCGCTGAATGGTCGCTGGAATATGAAGCAGTGATTTGTAATAGGTTAAACTAAACAATGACATACTGAACTATAAAAATACTGAAATTAAGAATCATTTGATAAAGCGAAAGTGTAAATGGGACATTCTCGTCCACCAGCGCATTCTTAAAGAATTTCCAAGAGATCGACAACCAAAGGTGTTTTAGGATAAATGTGGCAAACACATTTAAGACAGCTGCGGTGTTCCGTATGTTCGTATCTAAGTTTTTTCTCTACTAAACAATCATATATATGAGAAAAAAATATCAACAGTTACTCTGCACGTAGCAGCAATAATATTGCTGGTGAAAATATCAACGAACATCGGCACTATTCATCCCATTCTCTGATGATATTCTAAATTCATAAGAAACAATTACTAACAGGAAATTAAATAGTGATTTGTTATAGAACTCAAGTGACGTGATCAGGAAACAACGATTGTTTATTCATACCAAGTCATATCAACAGAAACACCAACATTTTCTCCAAATAAACTAGATCTTCGCTGTATGATTCCAATTGCCTGTCTTAAAAAACACTTGTAGAAACCCTAGTCGATATGATTTTCGATTAGCCTGTAATGGTGACATGGCTGCAACATGAATACGTAATGCGAATGTGATCTTCTATTCCTATGCAAATTCGTTTGGTTCCATGCGAGCAAAATGTGAAAAAAGGGAAAGCAGAACGCTTAAAATTCTTTAGTTTTAAATCTTGGGGTGATAACTGCTCTAGTTTTTAGGAACTACGATTAGATATATTTCACTAGGCATAAAATTGCAAAGCAATGTATGGAGTCTGTTATAAAATAAAGTGTTGGTCTTTTAAAAGTTCTGAATTACTTTTTAACTAAGATCTAGTCTAAATTTGTTCAGTCAGAATGTACGATAGAGAAACAAAAGATATATCGGGTTTACTGAACAGATGTATTTATATAATATTTCTCGTTAGTTAATCTGACTCTGCTTTAGATATACCATTATCCTAGCTAATTGGTCTCAGTTGTCATTAACACATGTTCAATAGATGAGCAGGGTGCCTAAATAAGACAAAATTGCCATCTTATAGACTTCTCTAATCACTGTAAAATACTTCTGTCTGTACTAGCTCCCAGTACATTTAATGAATTGATATACAATTAACAGGAGTGGCCTTTCGTCTCTTAAATTACCGAGGTATTTCTTTGATATTGTCATTGTTTTACAGAAAGAACAAGCAAATGTAATTGTTACACTACTTCATAATGATTATTCGAATTATCAGTTGATAATACATGTAAAAGTTCAATATCACGTTAAGTGATATGCAAGACAGCTCCTACCAGCGGAAGCATATTTTGTAAATCAAGATATGTTTTAGCTTGAAGAACAGTCTTAGAAGATATAATTTATTAGAAAAAAAATGGCTTAATGAACAAAAGTTATGCGAATCAAAGTCAGATATTATTTTGGTTTCGTACATTGTTGCATTAGGTTCTCAAAATAAATTCAAGAGTGTATTATTATTTGTGCACCAATAAGGTACGCAGATAGTAAATTTTAAGATACATGTAATTCAAAAGCATTTAAACTTCTTGTTGAACACATTTAAATGCTCATAAGATGACTTTATTACTACATCTTACGTTTATTATGAGCAAATAAAACGTTGTATCAAAATGTCTTTGTTATCTCGTTGTATTTAAACAGTTGTTGAAAATGTTATTTGTGTGATTCAATTCTACCTTTTTTCCACATGCTGTAATTATTTACAACAAACGCAAATATTTGAACGCAATAACACGACAATTTATTCCGTTCTATTTTTTATGTCACGCAACAAAGAAGTCCTGTAATTACCTATTGCATTTATTCAGATACATGTTGTCGTGATGTGATATGTACTTTCTAATTAAATACACATTCATGCATGTGTTCTGCAGCTTTCAAAGTGTGACGTGTAATTCTTGTATAAACCTTTGCACATGTATCTATCAGAGTCATTATTCGTTTGCTAAAACGAACTGTTTGAACTTATAAAATCTCTCTTTCTTTCGTTGAATCATGCATTTCCTCTGAGCTAGATATTTGACATGCTTTACTTGAGAATACCCTGCCAAAATATTATTTCAATCTCTGTTTCTTGAATGTCAGTTTGGAACACAAGTATGTTGAGATAACAATTAGAATGAATCTTTGAGACTTGCTTGTGTTATTGGATTAATAAGTTAAGTGAAGTGGCCACTTGGCAAAGATAAGAGCTCGTCGTGTTAATTCATTTCGTTATAGCATTCATCTCTTTCATTTAGCTAAATGGAACCAATGCCACTTCATGAACTTGGCACAAAGTCGGAAAGACTGTATATATTTTGTAATTCGTTGTAAAGGGAACTGTTGAGATGGTATAGCTTAACAAGAAGTATGCAACTGTCAAGTATACCTTTTGAGTATATATCAATATTTTATGTGGGAGATTTTGTTGATAAATATAGCAATATGACTAAGACGCTTAAATGTTATTAGAAATATTTCGTTTAGCATTCCTAAACGTAGGAAGTCCTGTTTTTACATAAAAAAACTGATTGTATTTAAATTTCATGTTATTTACTTATGTTAACTGTTTAATGGATTACCGGACTCAAGTAAAAAATGAGACTAAACCATTACCTATCCTAAGGTATTTTACCGTTTACCAAGCAAGAAGTGTTTTACTTTACTGGGTTTGAGCCCATTAGCCCTGAAGGATCGTCTACGGCCGACCCAACATTTCTCCCATAATGCTGTTAAACTTGAATTTATTGTCAAAATTCTAAAATGAGATTTTCTTCTGGTTTGAGATGCCACCCCCTAATTCACAAATTAATTGTACGTGCCGAATGAAAGATAGATACATCAACGAGTATGAACACGGGCGGCGTGATTACCACTTTCGTCGCTACTGTTCGAAATCGTACTTCGCCATTGTATTAATACACTGATTATCAAATAATCTCTCTAGTTACACTCGCTGACTAGTTACATATGTTTTACTTTTTCTTTCTAATTGTGCGATTGTTATCAGGAAATTGTGACACGGTCAAAGTCCGTCCAAAGCTTCACAGTGAGTTTAATACTAGGGCATTAAAGCTCGCTGGGGAAATATATGAAGTCTACAATGAATCATACACAAATAAACAGAATATTATGTTTTATTGGCGATTTCTCTCTTATTCAATTTTGCTTACGTGTTTGTCTAAATTATTAATAACTGTCATGACAACATCAATTTTGATCGAAACTGTTAACCTGTGTTAAGCTTAATCATCGTTTACATTTTTAAACAACTGGGCCGTATTTCTGCCTCTGTAGGTGTCACGTATCTTGCAGCTGCAGTCAACGGAATATGCAAACGTAATTTTGTACTGTATATGCTTAATTGCACATTTGTCGCAATTGGGATGCCATTTCTGTCTGATTTGCGCATAATATTCATATTAATTATGCGCTAATTGCTAGAAAATCAAACAAACCCGTGATGAATTCTTTTTTGTTATGCCTCTTATGATTTCTGCTGCCATTATGACAAATTAGCATTGCAGAAAACATAATGACTGCGGTGTATTTAGGCTGTTTGATGAATGATGTTATAACTACGGCCTGGTTTCATTAATTGATGAATAGAAACTTATTTTCAATAGATAACGCACATATGAATGACTTCGAGTTCCTGCCTTGAATTCCTACCTCAAAATAATGACCATTGGACCGTGTAAATTGGGAAGTACAATATAAAGTAGCTTCTGTGGTCAAGAAATTTACAAAAGGTGTCTAAAAGCAAATTTTCTTTAGACAGACTCGGAGTATCTGTAGTTAAACAATAAAATTTTAACAGCAAAAAAGGATCCTGAGAAAGCAAGTTGAAGACATCGGAATTTTTCATAAGGTTACTTGTACATATTTAAGAAAGAGTTACAATACACCGAATGTGATAGTTGTCAGCAGCTGGCAAATCGGAGGTATTTGTTTCATTTTCGTTTAGAAATCAGATCAATTTTCTAACTATGCTTCCACTGTTTAACATCGATAGCACAAGTAGTAAATAAAAGAGGACGGTTTCGGCAAGATATCATAGATCCTTAACATGAACAATTTATCTTTGGCCACACTTAGATTGCACCTCAAGGCACAGCGATTTAAGGTCAATCCAAAGGTAATTCATTATTTTTGACTCGTAAATTAGCAACTTATTGCCGTCATCATCAGATTTAACAACATGCGAGGTATCCCAAGGTTATCTAAGACTTGGTTGTAATCATAATGAAAAATCTGACACTAAGACGTTCATACAACTGATGCAAATGAAACATTAGTCTTGTTTTTAAATGTTACTAAAAATGTTTCAAACAAACTGTCAATGGCTAGCTTGAAACTGCAATTTGAACTAACCGGAAGATCAAGATGTTCTCTCTTGGGCATACTTTATGAGTCTATTTATGTAGGTCAAATTTTCGTTACTTCATTTTTTTCCATGGTATATTTCTATGATCAGCTACAATTGTGTTACCGATTATATTAATTTGAAACCGCTATTATATACTACTCAAAACTATTCACATAACAGGCAAACGAGTCTAGCAATTTTAGAACTAATATTTGTTTGTAATCCTTTCTTAAAATGTCGTGTGAGGTTATGTCACACTTTTTTGTCAATGAAATGGACATTAGAATATTTCAAAGTGGCACACCTTAAATTTGAATTCAAATTTCAAATTTAAAGTACTTAAAATCTTTATACAATATGCAAAGCAACCCCGCACAATGACCGGTGAACTATTCGAAACAAGAGGTTAACCTTTCTTTCACATTTGTGTTAACTTTTTTAATTTTCTTCTAGAATGCCACTATATTGGCATTGTGTTTGTGTATGCTTGTTGTATGGCATGCCCTTTTCAAAACATCTAAACCATCATTGTCATATTAGTCAATGAAAGATTTTAAGTCGTCCTCAGCTCTTGAGTTCTTTAGGCATTTCGTATTTTACATCTAACTTTAGCATGTCTGCTGTGGATAGATGCATCTAAACACTATAAATAGATCTATAATTAAAACATGGTTAATCTTTAGCAGCTTACCCGGAAATTCAAATTAACTATTGTTTGTTTAAAAACAAACACATGCTTTATATTTACTAATGATAAACTTGTATAAATGTGCTTTATTTGACTTGTCAATAGTACTTTTCAATAGCCCTTTAATTGTCCTATATTTGACCGTGTTATGGATTTCTTTTTATTATGCCATGCTAATGAAACAGTTATCAGAAGAGATATTTGATTATGCCTGGTAAGTTTCAATAATAAATATGTCTTGAATTTAGACGAAATATCGATCATCTCTTCTCAATGTACGTAAATGAACCTGTTATCGCGATCACGACTGGGTATTTTACTTTGATGTTTAACAATTGTTATTTCTGAAGTCACGTAAACATGCAAGCGCATGTCAACTGATGCCGTGCGTTCTACGCTTTGTCATACCTCTATAATCTTACATTTTAATAATTCCTTATACTATGGAACATATTAGGGTCACAAAAAGAAAGTGCTGTTTTTCGAAATAACACAAACGTTGGGCTAAATCTAATAAGAAATGACAAATATGTTGCATGTTTACGTGAACATTACTCTTACGTTTTTAACAATGTACTGATTATAATTGATAGTCCTTACTTCAATTCAAAACATGAATATGAATACAAATGGTACAACAATTAAGCAGTTTCGATTTAATTACAGTGCCATTACAGCTAGTATATTGACCTTCAAGTCGGAACGCTGTGCATAAAGGGTCTATCTAATACAATAACTTATCTAATCCGTTTTAACCGCCTCGATAGCCTAGTGGTATAGAGCGTCCGCTTCGAGTGCGGGAGGTCGTTGGTTCGCTCCCTGGCCGCGTCATACCAAAGACGTAAAAAGTGGTACCAGTAGCTCCCTTGCTTGGCGCTCAGCATTAAAACTGGCTTCTCGTCATCGTTTAGGGTCCTTATGTACTTGCAGTAGGTTCTTAAACAAATGAACCATAGTGATGAATTAAAGGTTTTATTTTGTCAGAAGACAGGACTATTAAACTTAAGAATTACAACTGGTTATGTCAAGTGCCTTAAAAGTACTGATCACAATTAGGAAAATCGCATTACGGCTACTGTGTTTCTAAATACTGTATATTTGTTCTAGTATAAAAATGTTTGTTCTTTCATATAACGGGATTGAGACAACCCTGAAGGTTACCCTTGCTATAGGATGCATAATGGTTTGCTAGCCTTTTACAGCGAAAGTATATCTTTACGACTGAAATTGTTTTTTAGACAGTTACCTAAAATAAACAAAATGTTCAAAAACAAATATTTCGATAAATAATTAACGGAAATAATTCTTTGTCTCTTGTTTTGTATATAATCTGGTAGCAGATGTTTTTGGCTGTTAAATGCAAAGTTATGCATGCAAAATATAAGCGGAAATAATGCGATACATCCAACGCCATCTAGACGCGAAGCAATCTAATACTTGGCGTCAGCTGACACTCTTGACAAGAAAATAACGCGTTACAAACTTAGAATTACATTTAATGCTAGTGCATGTTCTTATTAAATGTCCAATACTAACGAAAGCGAAAATTCAAATATACTTTAAAAAAACACAGAAATAAGTTATTTTTAATAAAAAATGAAAGTTGGTATGTAGAAATTCTAAATAAACTCCAGTACATGTACAATTATTTTTCTATGCATTATGAACAAAGTTAAAAAGACCTGGGTAGTTATTTCGTCGAACCACTGAGATTTCAACATGATACACATACTTTTCTTCGTGTTCCAAACACTTTCTATAAATGTTAACCTGCAAATCTTCATTACTTAGTGTCTTGCATAAGGTAATGTAATTGCCGTTGAAATAACTGTCACTTTATTTTCGCTTAGTAGTGGACCTTTAATATACAGTTACAATAAATGTGCAAAACAAAACTGCAATTTACTTTGTCAAAGACTGGAATAGAATTAAAATACCGCAAAGTTGATGTTTAACTTTACTGTATATCTTCCTGCTATTTATTGTTTACATATCAATGTGTTTTTAACTTGCGTCATGCCAGTAAATTAGTACTATTATAAACAGAAAGGTATGCATAAGTTTCAAAAAATGTTTTACATCATAAACTGTTCGGGTTTTTACAATATTCAAGCTAAAACTGAAATACACTTCAAAAATGTCCAAGAGAACAAAACTGTCCCAGAGAACAACGAAATGATTTACTGCCATGCAGACTGGCTGGTGTACTAGTCATTAGTCACATTTTAAATTCGCTGTTTGCTCTGTTGAAATGTTTGACTCATTTAAGGATAAGAAAAGTGCGTGGAAAACATTCTTTAAATGTCTCATAACCATGATATATCTTAACCAAATTTTAAATGCAAGATGCATTCTTAAAATAATTAAATTAGTGTTGGAAATACATTTTTAAATTTCTGTCCTTATACTTTAAAGCCATTTATATCTAAACCGATGTTTTAAATGCAAGTTTTGCTTTCCTTAAACAAAACAAAACTTGAAAATTAAGGATGTTTGTGTAGTACATGTAGATCTATTAATACTAGAATATATTAATATGTTCATGCAAAATGTATGGAGAATCGTTAAAAAATCTTTATGTAGATCTATATTGATTGTAAATCTCTTTTAGTGGCAGTAAAAACTTGGGTGTATCTGTTTTAATAAGATTTAAGATGATTGAACACAGAGAACAGTGAAACTTAATGTATAATCTGACAGCAATGGCGGCTAGTTTATGCACTATAAAAACAAAAATACGATACTTAGGTTAAAAATGTGTTAAAGTTGTGAAGAAATGAATCCCAAAAATAAATAACAATAGTTTTCTTATGTTACGTACTTACGTTTGAAGCGTAGACTTAATAAAGTTCCCGCATTTGAATATGGAACAGTTAAAACCCTAAGTCTTCCTGCATTTAGTTCTTTGCTGACGAGATCCAATCGACCAGCATAAACATTTCAACATGCTGAATGTATTTTGTTTGTCTTTTTCATTGTTATTTCGATTCGGTCTTCCTTTCATTACCCTGATCTTTTTCCAGAAGGTTTGCTCTGAATTAGGTATCATAATCAAATACACAAAAATGAAATATCGAAGTGATGATTAGTTTCATTGCAAAACAGATATCTATCCGTAACGTAGTAAATCTGCTGATTTCTCATTGAGTTGGGAAAAGTCGTTCGTTTTTGTTTCCATCTCAGCAGATTCAACATTCTGTTCGAAAGGGCAGATTTTATTTATGTCATTGTCTCTACTTAAAAACGATTTTCAAAACAAACAACAGCATATTTCTCTATCGTTTGTATCAGTATTAGATATATTGACGATTCCATTTAATTAAATAACATGCAAGCCTTACAACCGATGCATTTGTTTCGTAATTACCGACAAAGTGTGAAATGTTGTATCTTCGAATTCATTGCAAATCACAAGATAATAAAAAACCCGCAGACGAAAACTGCTCTTGATTGCTGATGATTATCAATAAATGCTTCTTTGTCGCTGATTTGGAAGGTTGATTAATTTCTACTTATTTTGCAGTTATTTTTGCAAGACGTTTGACAAGCTTTCTTTTGTTCTGTCAGAATTATTTGTTATCAAGTAGACAAAAATTGGTCTTCTTCAAGAATAACATCGGAAAGTAAAGATAATGGCTTTTACTAACAAAAAGGTCGAGATACGTATTAAAGGAATTTCTTTTTTTTATTTACGAGTAACTTACTTAGCCGTTTTGTAAATATTTGAAAGACTAAAATGCATTAATATGCGGAGAGACATTGTAAAGTTTAAAATGAAATTGATCACTGGATGTAAATTCAATGCGGTATTATTTGATTTTGTATATTTTCACATTAGTTACAGCAATGAAAAAAAAAACCTTTCTCAGTAGACATGTCATCGGCATTTATCAATGTAATTGAAAAAAATGTGCTATATAAAGACTCGGCATATTATTTAAATCGCCAATGCAATGACAAGTGGAATTAGGGGTCTCATCCAGATATTAAGCTAACATAAGTGCTCTTTTGGACGGACCTTGATAAAATTCTCATCAAATCAAACAAGTGGAATTATAAGATTTTTTGGATTGAGAAGGCACCTTTGAATTGGATAATACCGAATGAAAAAGGTCTATAAAACTATAAGTGAAGAGCAATTATACTTTCTCGACCAGTGAATATTTCGAGTAACATATTTGGTAAGAAAAACAAGAATTAAAGTTTGTTTTCCCGATGTACATGTCACAGAAACGACAAAATCACTATTGGGGAGAAAATGTGTAAGCGGCCGGTTAGCTCAGTTTGAAGACCATTCGCCATTACATCAGTGTAAGCGAAGGGCCATAAGTTCGCGACCCCTTTTTATCACCTTTTGGCGCCTTTTGACTACATCAAAATTAAACTTAAGAAGATATTTTACTTTAAAATCTAGGTGCCAATCGCTTTTAAATCCTCAAAATTGCACCGACCATTTTTAGAGATATTTCTTGTGTAACAGTATTAGCATTGACACAATTGCAACAACTATTAACCAAATTATATTAATTGGTATTCGCGCCAAACAGGGTACGAACAACGCCGTCCCCTTGCGGCAGTCTCGTTTTGAAAGGAAGCGGCAACTCTCTTTATGCAAAGGGATTCTGTTTGTAATAATTTAAATGAAAGTCTGACCACTTGTATCAAAGAAGAATATAATACAATATGTATGATATACTAAACGTGTTGATATTATCTAAAGAAGGAAAAAAGGTCGGCGATGCGTTATAATTTTTTTTTTACCGTCTTACTCTTTTTTAATATTTTGAAATAAGTTTTAAAAGTATCTAAATGATAAAAAATTGAATGAGACAATTTGTAGGGATCAAAACAATACAATGCGATGCGATGCGATGCGATGCGATGCGATACGATACGATACGATACGATACGATACGATACGATACGATACGATACGATACGATACTATACGATACGATACGATACGATACGATACAATATAATATAATACAATACAATATAATACAATCGGCATCTATTTTATGTACAAGGCAAAAACAGTAAATGGTAGTCAAATACACAAACCAACATCACTTATGCCAACTCTTAAAGAAATGTACTAGTTCACAAACTCCGTAACACCGGTCAGTCACCTCTCTAAGACTCACTCGTTCATCTTTAAGTATTTTCTGGTCAACGACCGTCACATGCCATTCTTATTAATTGAATTTTACAAAAAACATGAAATAACAAGTTTCCTTCTTGGAATTATTCTTACCGGCATTAACAATACCATTAAGGTTTTTATTTACTTCACCTTAATATTTCAGATTCAAGTTTTTGTTAACTTCATCTTAATATTTCGGATTATCCGAAAACAGTAATTTTTTAAACGGACTTAGTTTCTGTTACACGTCTGAGTGTTTTTGAATTGAAGGTCTAACATTTTATTGACGTGTGCTGCTATGATTTTCCGAGAATGATAAAGCGTGTTATCAATTAAAAATAGATTTTTTTTGATGATCATAGTCGTGATTTTATTGTTAAAGGTCCATTACTAAGACCAAAATGAATTTTCTGGAATTGTAACAGGGAAATACATTTTGAACTGGCTTCTAAAACGTTACAATAGCTGTGGAGTATTTCCCTGTTTGAAATACTGCTGAAGAAAAACGAGTGAATGTTTTTGTATTTCCTTAGATTGCCCCTGGGTGGTCTTTTTGTCCTACTTTCGCTTTATTGTATGTTGTCAACGGTAAGAAATATACGTTGCAGATAACTGGAAGTGAAATTCTATCAACATTATTTAAAAATAGGCATGCTTATTCATATACAACATATTTGCAGCCTCTTTCTGTGAGAATTTTGGAAAGTCACAAAAATATTTGAAAACTTGAAAACCTCCCTTAATTTTTGGAAATGCAAAATATAAGTTATCAATTCTTTTGTTAAACTCAAATTTTCAACACCATATGGCCACATTCGATGCAGTATGTCATATTTTCCTTCTGAGAAGATGCCTTTTACAATTCAGGATTAAAAAGAAAATTCGATTTGGTATAGTAACGGACCTCTAAGAAACATAAGTAAGGGTTATGGTAACAAGATATTTGAATGATTTCCAGCAGCTAACAAAAAACATGAATGTTTTGAAAATTCTGACTCATTAAACATCTCCGTGATATTATGATTATGTCAACTTGCTTAGTCATACAAACGTATTGAAATGCGCATCTTTCCTCATTGATATCCATCTTACCTTGTCATTCAGTTTCATATAACCTAATGATATGAGCTTTGTCATCGTGACTCAAAGTTATTGAAATACAAGTGTTTGAGGAGTCTTAAATCTTAAATCAAGAAAATACGAATGCGAATAGTGCTTAGTCACCAACTGCAAGCTGTATGTTCATTAATATGCATATTTATACTAGTCAAAGAATTCCTATAAAACTATTTGTACACTCATTCACTTATTAAGACCTTCTAGTGTATCATAGGCCGATAAACAACGGTTCACAATTTACAGTTCAGATTCCTAACAGAACTTTATGGCAAGAAGCAGTGATTGCAAGAATGTTGTCATTTAGTGTCTTGCTAGTGTTAGATATTAGTTACATCAAACAATCCTTATCAATATCAATATATATGAATGTGATTGATGAAATATCAGTTTCGATACCAATAGTGTACTTTTGTCTCTAAAGCAAATGTCTTTGCTTGAATGACATATAGATGCGTACATATCTCATTCTTATGTGAAATGGTCTGTACCACACAAAAAAATACATACGAGTGGTCTTTTTTGTGCATATGAACTCCATTTTGTTTGCATATTCGCCAAAAGAAACCCTGGTTGTATTTAAAAGTGTTTACAATTAATCTACACTCTAGTGATTGGAATGTCAAACATAAGAATATATATGCATGCGTCGGTTCATTAACAATTAGCAAAAGGAACGAAAATAAAACTGATAGCGTTAAATGTGCACCTATAGTTCTAGCCACACAATATCTATTGGTTCATAAAATATGGAATTAGAACCACTCTTAACATCGTAATCCAACTTGAAAATGCTGTACTCAAATAGTTTTAATCTGTTATGTTGCATTCTAAAACACATTCCAGATTTCATTTAATGAATATCTTTACAACTGAAAGTCGCTAAACAATCGTCGGGTCATATTCACTGTTAGGAATTTCCTAAACTATATACTATGCTAATATTTCATCGTATGCGTTGGTTTATTAGTTTGGCTTTGCAAGGCAATGTCAAGCAAGAAAAAAATATGAGCGGAAATAATGCAATACAACCAGCGCCATCTAGACGCAAGACAATCTAATTCTTGGCGTCTGCTGACACTTTTGACAACAAAATGAGTAAATAAGGCTACGCTTGGACTAAGTTTCAAACTTAGAATCTCATTTCGAGAGTTTATTGTAAAGCTATTGTATGTTCTTCTTAATTAATATGCAGTTACAATAATTTTGCACCAAATCCTAGTTTTCCATTCGTATAGGAATTTGCATCATTGCTGATTTACTTTATATCAGTTCTTTCGAATGCAATGTTTGTATTTGTGGTACTGATCAAAGAAGGCTTTTCTTGCAAGTAAAATCAAAAGAAATCTTGACAGTTTCGTTTGTTAACATCAAGCTTGTTCAAAACTTTACACACATTTATAACTTGCGAGAAATGTAGGCAATCTGTTGTGATGTCATTATGAATTTAAGACAAATTTCTTAAGCAGATTGAATCTTACGAAATTTAAAATTTCAAAAGCGTGTTGTACAGACAATACTAAAATAATGCAGTCTGTGGTGCAAGAACATGCACCCAGTCGGTTTAGTCCCAAAAGTCCTGTGAAATAACTAATCAAACTACACCACTAAAATGATTCATTAATCCTGATTGCATCAGACTCTTTGCTTTAAGAGAAAAGTCGTAAAGCGCCACAGTTAAGATGATATCAAATAAACAGGTAAACGAGCAATTCAGACTCAACAGATCAGCATGAAAAATGTATGTGAGATATTAAAAAATAGATCATTAGTACTCATTTCAACCGAAAATCTCTCAAATAAAAAAAAACCTGTCCGGATCCGTATTTTCTCCCCTCTACTTTCAATACAATTAAACAGCTATTCAGTGTCAATGTAAACCCGTCCCCTCAGGTCCATTTGGTTTTACAATTTTAAAGCGGCACTCCCTTTAACTGGTGTCAAATTGAATAACTTCAAAAGCATAAGAGTTCAAGTCATCATCGGTAAAATCAGCGATTTAAAATAGCTTACTGTATCGTAAAACTTTAAATAATCTATCTAAAGTTGTTGCTTTGCAGTTATTGTATTACAGAATTTATTATATGTGCTAAAATGATGCATTTTCGATATATGTTGTTCTTCTAAATTATTTTTTCATCATTTTTCTGTTCGGAGAATATAATTCGCTAGATGTAGGAAGTGTCCCTTTAAATAGTAAAAATATCGAATTTAATTTCAATTACAATTCAAAGTAGTCACAAAAAGTAACTGGGGCTGATTGGTTGACAGACTAGCGTCATTGGTCCATTTTTTCAGCTCTCCAGTAATCGGTGATTTAAAGTATATAGTCATACTATCTATATGGCTTCGTTATGATATAAACAAACGTTACTTTTGAATCTTACATTTCAATTGAGATGAATTGTTAATCAACGCCCTGCATTTTAAATTTCTGTTTCTACTTGGTATACAATAAAATCCATTTGTAAAATAGATTTTGCAACATACAGAATACTTTTATTTACCTTAAGACAAACAATACTATTGTCGTAAAACACAACATAAATCAGTAATAAAACCTTTATTGATAATAAAAATCGGTGCTTATCTGTTTGATTTAGATACAACATTCTAAAACATAGATTTCAGTGAAGATTTTTTTTATAAAATCAGTAACTGGTGAACAGCTGATGCATTTAAAACACATACTACGGCGATTCTCTCAAAATAGTTTGAAGTTAAGACAAAAGTAACGAAAAAGCATGTTTTGGTTTTTATTATTCTCCATGTATTCCGCATTTACAACGAAGTGGTAAAGTTCTGCAGCGACTATACATTAATTTTAGAAAATTAAAATATCAATTTTAAAGGATCGAGGTTGAATGACGGTCGACCTTTAAACTGTAAATAGAATATACTTAATGGTATATGCAGGTAGAAAAGGCTTTCTTGAAGATCAGCAATTGGCAATTTCTTTTCACAAGTCCTTTGTAATGAGTTTAAGTTGATCAGATTAGAAATAAACGCGCCAAAGTAAATCAAAATTGATTTAATCTCACCGATATGCCATTTTTGCCTTTTTCACCAAATCAGAATTGATTTCTCAACTAACATTTTCAGGTTTGCATATTTCTAAAGATTTTCAGTTGAGTTACTCTGAACACGGAAATGTCATTAGCTTCTTCAAAATATCTTATCAAAGTACTGAAGGCGCTAAAGTAGAATGATCTAATCCCAAAATGTGTCTGTATGTGCGTACATATTAGTGTCGTTGTTTCTTTCTTTTCTTTAAAAATATGTTCGTATTTACTTCCATCTTGGCTGAGTGACCAATATACCTGTAGGTTTCAGCTGTGTCGCAATCTCTCGTTCTCTCCAATTTTAGAACATGAATTCATTCGTTGCATAAATATTTTATGCTAAGTCTTTTGATGATACCATCAAGTTAGAGTACATACCCGTTTTAATTGCTGTTGTTTCACATTTACCGACAATCATTGCCACAGGTTATTAAAAACGTGCAGACGTTCCAAGCGGAAACTGCTCTTGATTGCTGATGATTATCAATAAATGCTTCTTTGTCGCTGACTTGAAAGGTTGATCAATTTCTACTTATTCTGCCATTATTTCACATGACGTTTGACAAATTTCTTTTGTTCTGTCGGAATTAATTGTTATCAAGTAGACAAAACTTGGTCTTCAAGAATAACAGAATCGGAACGTACAGATAATTCCTTCTGCTATAAAACCGTTCGAGATATCATGTTTGTAATTTTGATAAGATTCTATTTTTGTAAGTTCCTTGCGTGTTGACGTTTTGAAAAAATCTGCGAAGACTTAAATGCACTAACATCTGTAGAAAATATATAACAGAAATACAATCGCAACTTTTAAAGAAAACTTGGCACTGGAAGTAGCGACAGTTCACAGTAAGTGTTCGCACCGTTCTAAAATGTAATCAACAAGAACAGTACTGTTGACTAGAAATCATATTGAATCACCAGAATTGGGAAAGGCTGCTGAATCTACTTTATGTTCAGAATGTTTCTTCGTCCTTTATTGCCAGGCCCTAATATGGAAAGTTATTACTTATTTTGACTCTTAATGTTCTTAGCATATAACACAATGGTCATTTTATACGGTCTCATTATTGTGTTTTAGATAAATACCTGGCATTATTATATTCGATCTGATAGCGTGTCATTGTGTGTTATTTTTGCTTAACTGTTTAATAAAGCGACGTCTCCTACCATTCAGTTCTGTTTTGTTCTGTAACTTCCTGACAATGTTCTGTAAATTTCACATATGAAAAAGCCTGATAAGCATGATAAGACTCAAGTTAATATACGAATTTAATGATGCATACAAATTTACAGATTACGTTTGACTTAAGCATCTAAGTCAGTGATACGTTACTGTATTTGATTTTGTATGCATTATTTCACATACCGCTAATAGAAATGTAAATTTTGTATGCTTTATTGATAATCTATAAATGGAACAAGAAGATTAATTTGTTTGCTTAATAAGGCGATATTCAGGTAAGCTAGGTGTAACAGATTTCTTATTAGTCTAACAGTCACATTTTTTCAGTAAAACTAGGTTGAGGGTTAACACATGAATACCTTACTTTTCTGGAAATTAAATTAATTCACTTTACCATCACGTGAAGAAGTGCAAGTAAAGACCCGGTTGTGATGTAACATGTCAAGTTAATATAATTTGGAATTTCAGTTCAAAACTAAAAAGGACGATCAGACGCAAATCAACTGTTTATTACTGACTCAACAATTGATGATCGGGAAACGTTCTTCGGGGCCTCTATGACAATACAGAATTACACACGTGGAATCACACTTGCTACCAATACTCTTCAAAACTGGTCAATTCCGCAAATGACAGATCGTTTCCTTCTAGCTTAAATTCAATAGTCAGAGAACATTGACTGATTTGAGTTAGTTCTTAAAGGGACATACTCTATAAATGATGTTGAGTAAATAGCCAATATAATCTTTGGTATTATAACTAAACGTAAAAGTTTCAGCTATTAATTCCGAGTCAGTATCGATAAAATCAGCGGTTAAAAATATACTGTGGTACCGTAAACCAATCAATAATCTATGTAAAATTGTTGTTGTACAATTAATGGGTGGATGTGATTTATTACAGAAAGCCGCTATATTGATTAATTGTGGTAAAATTAGTTATTTTTCGCCATAGGTTCTAATTTGATATTGTATTTATTTATCATTTTACGTTCATTGAACACATAATCAATGTTTCGAGAATATTATCTGCTAGATGTAGGGAGTGCCCCTTTAATACGGTGGCTAATGGTTAGGAGAATTTGTCAACTTTTATAGTTTCCCATACTTCTGTAATGATTCAAATGTAACACCTATTAGTCCCAACATACTAATTGCCATTTGGTCATATGTGTATGAGTCAGATGCAAACCATTTGAAACACATGCTAGTTCAATCATGCTTGTCCAATACCCACAGAACATCAATAATGCAGACTGTTCATGGAATGCAATATTTAACAGGCTTCATAGCACCAGTCAATGACATCTACTATCACGGAAACGTATATACTAATCTACTTCCACGGAAATGTATATACTAATCCACTATCACGGAAACGTATATACTAATCTACTATCACGGAAACGTATATACTAATCTACTTCCACGGAAACGTATATACTAATCTACTATCACGGAAACGTATATACTAATCTACTATCACGGAAACGTATATACTAATCTACTATCACGAAAACGTATATACTAATCTACTATCACGGAAACGTATATACTAATCTACTATCACGGAAACGTATATGCTAATCTACTATCACGGAAACGTATATACTAATCCACTATCACGGAAACGTATATACTAATGTACTATCACGGAAACGTATATACTAATCTACTATCACGGAAACGTATATACTTATCTACTATCAAGGAAATGGGGCGTTTTTCAGGCCTATTCTCATCAAATTTTATTAGTCTAATTTATTCGTTATCATAAAACTCAAGTTAATTTCGTTTCAAACAGCAATATTTGCCCAGCACGTTAATTAAAATGTTTATCTGTTTACAGGAATAAATAAACAGCAAATATCTCCCATAATCCATAGCTTAATATAGCCATACTGGATCAATAGTACGTTCTTATTTTCAAATCACGTGAGCGTTTGTAGTTACCTAGTCTAGTGCCAAAGTAATGAAGTTACAAGCGGATGTTACATACTTATAATTCAAAGTGATAGTTACATTTCATGTCTAGATTCTAATCAAAATTGATTAATATTAAAAGTATATATTTACAGACTGTAAAAGCAGTATTGTCATCTCGTTTAATTTACTAATGCGCTGATTAATTCGTAATTTGAAGCTATTAGTGCAGCTTGAAGTGTGTTTGAGCCCACTTTCATTAACATCCAAATCGTGTAACTTAGCTACAAACCAGCACGCACGCTATCATTAAACTTGGATTTAATAGGCGCAAAAGATTATTCTGCTATAGGTACAGATACTGAAGCTAAGCTGGAACCGGTTAGTCCCTTAGACCGTTTAACTTCAAGGTTAACCAGGCAGAAAGAGCGAATACATTATCGGTCATTGGCAAAGAAATACGCATGTTAAGTTTAACTTATGAGGAACATATAACAGTTGACAGGTCCGATAGGTTTTCCTTATATATTATGTGGTTGCAGTTTGGATAGGAATATCCGTCCACCCCAGATGAATTACCGATTTATCACTTCGCTAATGGATTTTCCAATCTGAATCTAAAACTTCCATGAATGAAACTTTTGATATTTCTCGAATACGTACAACCTTTAATACTCTACAAATGAAATTGCTTCAGTAACTGTTCTCTAGTGATAGCAGAGTATTTCACTACACATTCTCTTCATTTTAATCATAGGTAAGAGAATTGGCGACGAAATGAAAATCATCTTTTTTCTTGAATTCTATTTTAAAAATGCATTTGATGTGAATTATTATTATCTAACCGTGAAAGTAACCCCTTATCCTTGTGTTATTTCAAAAAAGATATTTTATGGTCATTCGTTTCTTTCCATCGATTTTTCATGAATTTCTGTGTTTGAAGCGTTTTTAGTGACTTGCCATTTACTTAATGATAAATTTATAACAACCAATGCATTTTCCGTATTTTAAGCATATAGCTATGTATAATTATTCTTAACTAAGTTTTAAAATGAAATGAAAATCAAACAATAAAAAAGAACAATATCATATTAGTTTAGGTCCTACACAGAAAGACACAAGATGTTTTTTATGAAAGCATTTCGCAGTATTTAACTCATGTGATATGGGAATGGCTGACAATGTTTAATCATCGAGAATGCAGATAGTAGATGCAAGCATACGCACTCTAAAATAGTAAAACAAAAAAAGTAAAACAAACACAAATGGATCCTGGAACTTTTGAACGGTCGGTGAGACGCAACGAAACATGTTAGATATATTAAAACAGACGCTACATTCACTGTATTTATATTAGAATGGCAAACAATCGTAAATGACAAGTATTGAGGAGTAGCAGAAAGTCAGACAATGGTTCCATTTAGACAATCCCTCTTACTCAGCAGATTACCTGTTCAGAAAAAAAGACATATCTTCGATACAAATTAAATTGCTGGGTCATAGAATGATTGAATATAAACTGAAAAAGCATCCCAGCAAGTTAGACGCCATAAAGCTGGCAATGAAATCACACTTTGTCTTGACAGCAGACGGTCAACTTGTCTCGGCTCATAGTATAATAGGAAACTGCTTATTGTTTAGATAAGGAGCTTTATTCCAGTTGTGTTCGTTCTCTGTCGTCAATTCTCAAGTCACAGACTGCAACTATCGACCCTTGTGGAAATAATCCCACTCGTGAAATGAACGACATTCAAAATAAATTCACAGCGTTAAATGTGCACTAAATTTTCGATACTGCACATGATGTTAAGACATATGCTTTTTCGAACTCTTGAAAGAAAACATTTATAACAAACTAAAGGCTTTTCTATGTTGCTGGTTCTTGTTACACTCTAACATAACGTAAAAAGTATTTGTACATGATTACTCACTGTCCATCCTTTAAAGTTTCCTTAATTTGTAAAACAACACATTCTCAACGAATTAAAAGAAATTATGAAAAAAATATTTTCAAAAACATCGTTTCAGAGCAACAATTTGTTTTCTATAATATTCAATACCACCTCCGGATTTTCGTTCTCTATAAATTTCAATCTTCACAACTGATGCAGTTGCAATTAGAATTACCCCACATATGGTTATAATTGTCCAATCCGAAACCTTCAATGTTTTATGATGAATCAGTATCTCTGGAATACTCTAGATAGACCATCCCTAGGAAATATTTGACCTAATGGCTAAAATTTGACTTGTTAGTGTATTTTAATAGCACGTGTTTAAATTATCTGTTTTAAATACCTTGAAAACTTCGAACAAATAGCTTTCAACGAATACATAATAGCGAATAAAAGATATGCTTTTTTTTAACTATATGAAATGTTGCCTCTTTTCTAATTCGATAAATTAAATCAACATTAAAACATGTTTATAATTTCTTGTCAGAAATTAATGGCAACATCGACTAAAATAGAAAGATTTATAATTCGAAATTCCTTTCTTGGGTTAATATTACAGCTATATTTTGAAGTTTTGGGTAAAAGTCAAATTACCACAGTGTTATTGAACGAAAGGCATTTTTTGCATTAAAGTCTCCAAATGAAATTGAATTCTCTAAATGCAAGATACAATAGATGATAAGATGGAGAATTCTATAGTTCGAGATTTTTCAAAGTTCGAAAAGTGTTTTGTCGGAGAAAGTCAATCCTCGGCAACAACAAGAATTGATCAATGTCAAATGAGTTGGTACGTTAGTTACAGTTAGTGAAATAAAATCATTAACTACTGGTATATTTGCCACCCGCTTTAAATGCATAGTCAATATTCAAACTAACGGTATTACTATTTCTTCCTGCACAGTACCATCTGTTTTTGTTCAAAATTCTAGTTTTCGGCCGCGCAATGGTGATGGCGATTCCGAATAATTTTTTTATCTACGTTTGGTAATACCTGTTGAAAACAAATCATGTTGAGATATTTCTGGATATGACTCTTTCGGAAATGTACATAATTTTGCCATCATATATATATGATGCTGTGAATATAAATTTTATTTTGGGTCGAGCTGTTAGAAAACAATTACCATAAAATTACTGTCCACATTATATATTGAGAGATGTTACGTCAAATGACGGGCCATAGATGTACATATTCAACACGTGTTATTTTGTATCAACTCGACAAATGATGTTGTATTTTTTTCACATTTTGAATTGCAAATATTGTTTTGTTAACCAGGTTTTCCGAAGGAAAAATCCTGGTTATTACTTGAGGTATGTCGGCGGGCGGGCGTAAACAATTTCTTCTGTTCGCACTCCTCCTACTTTCTCAACGGATTTCAACCAACTTTCACGAAGTATTGTCATGAAGTGCCCTGGCGCTGTTGTCGGGGTTTTGTGATTTGGTCATTTTTGACAGAATTATGGCCCTTTGTTTTTTCACATATGTAATTCTTCTGTGCGCACTCCTTCTACCTTCTCAAGGGATTTCAACCAAACTTTCACAGATTATTCTCACCAAGTGCCCTGGCGCATATTGTCGGGGTTTTGTAATTTGATCATTTTTGACAGAATTATGGGCCTTTGTTTTTTTCCACATAATGTAATATATATGAGAAATACTCTTCTGTGTGCAACTCCTACTTTCTCAAGGGATTTCAACCAAACTTTCACAGAACTATAATTGTGAACTAAAGAATTTTGAAAATATAATGTTCTGCCCCTGGTCGTCCGTCCGTTAGCAATTTTGTGTCTCCTTATTTAAGAATATATAAAAGGAGAATACTCTGTTATTATAAAGGGGAATCTCTGTTATTACTGTCTATTTTTACAATAGATTACCAGTCCTGTATACTTTGGAGTTTCTGTTACGTAAGATGACAAAATTTCCCATGAGACCAGCGGTTCAAACCCCACACAGGCAAGTTTTTTTTTTTTTTTTTTTTTTCTTTCTTTTTTTTATAATTTTTGCCTGAATTATGGCCCTTTGCTTTTTTTTCCACATATGTTATATATAGAAGAATACTGTCACGTGCCCACTTCCTCCTACTTTCTCAAGATATTTAAACCAAACTCTCACAGAACTGTTGTCATCAAGTGCCCTCGTGCATATTGTCTGGGTTTTGAGTTTGGATCATTTTGCCTGAATTATGGCCCTTTTGCTTTTTTACACATGTATATATAGAAGAAGACCTTTGTTTCTTTTTCAAATTATGTATATCTACTGACTTTAAAAACACTTTGCGCTCGGCCAGCAGACTGGAAAATGAAAACCTGGTTTTGTGACATTGTCACTTGTTTAAATATGCAAACAGCTTATTTCCTGGTTTTTTGTCCGAATGCCTATTGTCATTTACACCAAAGACTCATATTATACTTCTGTAGGAACTTGATTTGTTTCTGTAAACTAAGGTAACTATTATATTATAGACGTGAAAAAGTCGTGAATTAGGAATTAATAGGACATTGATCGAAGAAATGATTCAGAATGCTGTTACAAAATAATTACCATATGCATTCACTGTCCATATAGTTGAGAGAAATTTTACATCAAATTAAGGAACGTAGAGTCATTTTTTAGGATAGAAACTATCTTATATATAGCTTATCTTTTACATGTTTAATTTCAAATTTGAGTTGTTGTTGTTTTTGACAAAAAAAGACCTTTTCTCTTAATGTTCTGTACAAATGACACTGGTCTATTTCACCAAGGTCTTTCGTATAATTCCTCAGAAGGACCTGGATTTGTGTCTATGAAGGATGGTAACTATTAGATTAAAGACGTAAAAATGTAGATCATAAGGAGTTAATAGAATATTTACAGGAGAAATCATTCATGGTGCTGTTAGAAAATAATTACCTTGTTAATTTACCATATAATTTAGAAAGATATTGTCAAAGATGTACATATTCAACGATACTGCTTTCTTGTGTCAATGCATTTTTAAACATTTCAAATTTGTTTTGGTCAAAATGTGCAACAATCTCATCTCCTATTATTTTGTCTGAAAGGCCTTGGTCGATTACACCAAGGTCTTTGATGTAACTCTTTTGAAAATTTGCTTCTATAAAGTATGGTTACTGTAAGATTAAAGACATTAAAACTACATGTAGTTAAATAGAACTTAATATAATATTTACCGAAGAAATCGTTCATGATGCTGATTGGCATGACTATGATACAAACGTGAAGATCCGTCACTGCCAGTGAAAACAGGAAGTAGTTCGTAACGGTCTGCAGACGCTTTTCCATTGATACCGCCATGCAAACTAAAATATTTCCCGTGATTCCAAACAGTACGATTGGTACTAAAAATAACACACCCCAGTTATAAGTATCCGGCAATGAATTGCCCAAATAGCTTGTATTTGAAGCCATTTTTGTTGTATAATTTTGATCACTGGAAAAGTGTTTTTGAATAATATCCGTTGACCATGTGTAGTTTGACATAGACATGGGTAGGAATTTTTATTTGAATCTTTCAAAACTCATATTACATGTAAATCCTTTTTCATTTCAAAATGCGTGCCTGTAATAAGATACTTTTTTCAATTATTTCACGATTAGAGTTTTATACACTACAAATGTTTACTATTCACTCTCCTTTCTAACAATTTGTTAAATTTCACCATGTAAAATCAAGTTTTAATATCCATCGCTATAATACAGAGAAAAAAATGTTTTCAATATATTTGACTATTACAATTTCCAACTTTTACTTTTTCACCGTTCACTAAGCTTTTCTAATAGTCTCCAGAATTTCACTTTGTAAAGTCAAGTTGTATTGTTATTAAATATCAAAATAAAATTTTATGTAACTTCAAAACTTTCTCACTCTTAATGCATGCGATGGGAAGGCATCGTCTTCCACCGTTTATGCTATATTAGTAATGAAATACATCCAATCTAAAATGCGTTAGAAATTTTATCAGGTAATTTCCACAGATTTACTCGTACCGATACTAGACCACAACGTTTCACCAGTAAGTCTTATTGATATCCCGTTTCGCTTAGCAACAATTGTTCTTTAGATATAACGCTCTGCATCAGTGAACGCTCGCAATCTGCGGTGAAAATCACTTCAACCAATATCTTGAATGGATGCTGAAATAACGTTATATATCGGTTACTATAAACATTCTGCGGACCCATCTCTTGACATCTGCTGTACGTCAATGATAGGATATCAGACTTCCAACACCAGGTTTCGTGTCTAATAATGTTCTAAATAATAGAGTATAACACCTATTGAGTGAAAGATATTTAGTTCATTGACCAGACATAAAAAACGAAGAAGAGTGTTGATTAGCTTAAGTTAGTAAAACTGACGCCGATTCAGTGGACGATATGTTTGTTTATAGTTTCAGTAACCTTGAAGGTTCATGATTTGTGTCTAGTTTTCTAATACTGTAAATAACGAGTTTATTTCCAACTGTGTCTATCACTTTTGGTCATTAAATCTTAAAAGAGTAAAAACAAAATGTTGATACCAGTTTATATGCGAGTCGAGTCAACTGGGAATAAATCCAAATATAAATCAGAAATTGAAAACCTTTATCAAAATGTTATTACATTGAAACTAAAATATAATCATCTGAAATGTTGTAAATAAGGAAATGCGGAAAACGCTAGACATGTAGATTTTATGCAGGCGCGTGTTGAATGTTACCCCGCCAAAATGGTAGCCATACCAACAACGTGCCTACGAAGGTCCTACCGAAATTCGACCTAATTTTAATAGTGAGCTCGTGTTTAACGTTTTGAGAAAATAATCTGCTTTGGAATGCCTCTTTAGATGATCAAAGATAGCCAGACAAAATAATTTAAAAAAGACTCTTTCACTATCTGAAAAACCTGCAAGCTTTCCCCCAAATATAAGTATGGCAGGCTAACCAATAAATTGTACTGTCAGCGCCGGATGCTTACCCCCTCAAATGGCGACTATCTTCCTAAAGAAAACCAGACTAGACCTATATTGCTTGTTTCCCTATTGACGATTACCCGGTTTAATATTTTGTTAGCCATTGATTCGAAGATAAATCCTACACGAAGTACGTTTATTGGGGCATATATCACTACTACTCATTGGTCGGTATCTCACCGAAACGCCAAATTATTGATCTTCGGAAACTTCCGTAAAATATTTGTAATATTTCTGAGTGACCTCACTCCCAGTAAATTCACCATATTGATTAGCAGAAACAAGCTAAAAAACGCGGCATAAAACAAGATTATTTTAATTAATTAATATTGTTTTTGTTACATGCGTGGAACGAGGTGTGTTTTGGGCGAATGCAGCAACACGTGAAGTGGGAGAATAAACATGCATAAGTTTATGCTTAAATCGATTGAGGGTACAGTGACGAACGTGTTGAAAGCCGAGAGGAACGGCCCAAACGATGCAGAGTCCGCTCAGTCATAGCTTGTTTGCTCTGAACATTGTTTACTTGATTGTTTAACTTTGGCAGCAAGAATACAAAAACAGAGCCTGTTCAAAGATACCAAGAGGCACATTTACAAAACGCGAATCGGAAAAGATAAGAAATGTTTACAGAAACAACTGATGTCAACGAAATTAGCTGTGGTGCCAGACCCCTAAATGTTGGACCAGTGAAAATACTTACATATTTTTTCCGGCAAGTGATTTGATACGTTAATTTATTTGACTGTATTGTTCCGGCATACTTGCGGTTTGATATGAAAGTCGTTCATGTCATCTAGCCCCCACACAAAAATGTGTTGCATTTTATACAGTACTAGAGGTGTCACAAATTTCTTATACCTGTTTTCAAATTAATTTTATGCTTTTCTGAGTGCTATGACAGACGATTTTATCCCCTAAACATGTAATTTTTATCATAAACTAGCCCTAACTGTAAGCCTTGCTCAAATATTGAAGGAAGATAAAAAAAATTGTATAACACTAAGTGATCCCGTTCTTTTCGTTTAAGTCGAATACCGGTATTTTAAGGGTTTGATTTGTGTCTACCTAATCTTTGTAAGTAAGTAAGATTAAAAAAGTTATTTCAGCGGAATTTATTAACATCCCTCGCATAACTAGAATATAGAATAATGATTCCGGGCGGGTGTACTTATCAAGCTGGGATTCATGAGATTTTAAGCCCTTCTCGAGTAACATAGCGTATCTTAATAGCTGTTTGATGAATATAGATATTCGTAGTAACAACTCAAGAAGAAATTATCACCATAATCACCATACTTTACGTACACTGCATGACCTTGCTTTCTACTGGTATGTGCCAGTTTTGATATCACTGATTGTTAGTTGTACTTTTCGTTGTTTATCCTAACTGAAGAACTGCATGCAGGCGGCATTTACCAGAAATGCTATTGTAAGATCTTTTACAAAAATACTTCCAAATGTAAAAGAAATAGTTAGGCAATTATAAGATATGTTTCGAATTCCATTTTCTTTCTCTTTTGGGCCATGATTCCTTTTATATTTTTATAAAAACTCTGGTTCACAATATATAACATTATTATTTTGATGGCCCAAATGAAATCAAACGTTCATGCAAATATTCGTCATCAAAAGTGTAACCGAAATCCAAACACTATCATTGTAGTCGTCAGTTTTCCGTAGAAACCATGACAATTGCCATCCAATATTCTAATTAATTGCTAAATGCACTAAGTGTCAGCAAATAAAAATGTTTATTCAATATGCAATATGACAAGCAATATTCAAAACAGTACTGATGTAGAAGGAGAAGCAACACATAACAACCCGACTGTAGTTTCACTGGAATAAGTTTGATTTACCAGCTTTAGCCTAATGCTAATCTTCATGAGGATATTAAACCAATATTAATCTCTGAAGTACACTGGAATAAAACGTTGAAAATTAACTCGATGTTTGTTGCAAAAATAACAATTATAGCTTTTCTCTCTACTGCAATATTCCAATTTTTATGCTACAAAATACTATGTGCTTCTTACAGATGTGTTCAACTGAGATATGATGACATGAATCATCTTTTTCGTTTCAAGATGTAAGTTTTGCGCGATATTACTGTATTTCTGAAGAGTATTGCTTCTCCCATCATTTGGTCGTGTGATTTCGTCATTGTCTTTTCCTATATCGTTTAACGAATCTGATGCTATCACCTAGAAGAAAATAACATCATTTATCTATTCTTTTGTATCCTTTATATAGCTATTTGATATTTAGTGTTTGCTACAAATAAGAACTTCCTGCTTATCCCGGTTTCCCTACACATTACAAGATGATACATTAGTCATGGCACTCTTAAAGTCTTGAAACGACACTTCATCTTTAGAAACGTTTTCTGAAGGTCCATAATCACTTAGGCTTCGTGAATAAACGACATGAAAACGAAAGAAAGATATACGTCAACCGAGTTTTAGAGTAAAAAAGGTTCCGGTCAATACCCGGTATTACTATATCAATGAAATTCATTATTATAACCAAGCAAATTTAAAGTGATCTTGGGCATTCAATTATTACATAAAAAAATCTTGCTATAACATTTAACTAATTAACTAAGAATTTTTTAAACGTCGGCAACTACATGATAAAGTCGACTCTTTCATCAAATATGGAGGGAGAACACTTTGTTTCTTTTGATGTTTGAGATAAAAACTATAAAATCCACAAAACGGTTCCAAAAGTTAAATATCAATTAAATGTTACAGCAAATACTTGTGCATTAGTTTTTAAAACAATATATTTGACATCATCTTGAAACTGAAAGAAAATAACTTTTACAATTTTGAAGGTTGTGTTCAACATTTTGTGATGCAACACTCTTACTTTGTACAAGCTTTATTCAACACTATTTACCATGGCGTATATACATTAACACAAATCTTAAATATCATACCAACTACAGTGACACAGTATTACTGACACAGTACCAATGGTACAACCCATCCAGCAGTAAACTGAACTCAACAGCTGACGAAGTCAAGAGTGTGGTTTAATATACAACTCATGAAATGCAAAATTTAAAAGACTTTTAATGATATTTGAAATAAAAAGTATAAATCTACGTAGCAAATGATAGGGCAGTCTATCAACAATATGATCAAATATCAATTTAGGCTTTTCGATGGGAAAATATCAATGACTCTTGTGTAAGAAAGGTGAGCGATACATTTGCAAAATTGTCCGTGTGAACAAAATGGTATATGTCTGCGACAGCGTAAAAGTTTGAATCGCATCAGACAAATCTCGAGTGTACAATTTGTCAAATGTTAGCTAATCAGAGGCAGTGACAATAATAGTATATACACATATCCATGAGAAATCTCAAACTTCAAACAAATACAATTGCATTGCCAGGACAAATTGTTCCTCACGCACCATTTGTCAGTCTTACCTATTTATCGTTTTGTAATTTCACCGTAAAACGAATAGCATCTGCTCAATTGGTCTAAACAATATTTGTTTATTGGTTTTACGTACGCTGACCAGTGGGCAGTTAAAATAGTGTAAGTGGTCATAATTATGTGATAAATTCTGTAATTTGCAGACACGAGTATGTCACATGTCACAAAAATTATCAACTTATATCACGTTTTTGCAGCTTATTGCGGAAATGAATACTCGTGTTTTATATTATACAATATTTGTCACCTTTTGGTTAATAAAGATTCATTTCGATGTAAAGATATATTTTGGTTACTTTGACAAAATTACTCACATAGAAATAAAATTAAATAGTTCGATGGTTCCTATTGTTAGAAGTTACAGTTAAAATAATAAAAACCAGTCGATTTTATGTGTCTTTAACCTCTGAAAATCTCGTTTTTCGAAGTCTAATACAACATTTATCATCAATTCTGCTGTTATTACACGTCAACATAATTTCTTTAGGCAACCCGATCTTCTTTTCTGCGATCCACAGCAACATTTCTGTCTGTTATAAACTGTAATATACTGTGCGGCTCATGTCAGGAAAGAAAACATCTTATATCGGTGTTGAATTTATTGTGAACTTCTTTCTATAGAAGCAAATGCAGGAAGTGTCTAGTTTCAGTTATAATTTTCTTAATATACTTTTTATACAGTTTTATTTTTTAATTTATTTATAAAAGAACAGTATACAACACGCATATTTTAATAAAACGAAAAACATTAAATTTCAAATACGTTGTTGACATACCTATTGGTTTCAAAATTATGAGGTAGGCAATAAAACCAATGTAGTCCTGAAGGTTATCAGTAGTCAGTCTCCTTGACAGAAAGGTATCTCAAAACTTTATAATCACGTAAAACATTATTTACTCTAGATAAAATATATGTTCAGCAAATCTGACCTGTTACACTCAACAATTGCTAACTCTTTGTGTTTTATATAAGCAAATATTTCACAAACTTTCTAGTAAAAGTTCCATGCAAAATTCTTTAAATCGTTAAAACGGCTGATTAATATGTAGTTTTTCCGCCGTTCGTGTATTTAAAGGTACACTCCCTATATCTAGCATATTATATAATCTCCAAACATGAATAATGTGTTCAATAAACGTATAAACGATAAATAAACTCTAAATGAAAAAGGTCACAATATGTAGAAAAAATAGCTTGCCCATCAGCAATACTTAACACAGATATCTGTCTTCAAAGTAGTTAAAGCTCTAAAATATGCTATGTTTTGGATGACCCCTTTGTCACAACACATATACAAGAGCAAATATTTAGTGGGACAGGGCCAAATATTGGAAAAGTAATGTCATTGTCCCACCCGCTTCTAAGCTCTGCTGGGGATTACCTCCTGCCACTACATAACTTGTCATTTTTTCAAAATAATTATGAAGACGGGTATAATGAAATCTGTGAGTAGGTTCCCTCATGCAGTAACATGTGTATAAAAACGCTACAGCTTTACTTTACAGGGGGTAACTGTAGTAGACTTGTTCAACTTTGCCGAAGGGTTAGGGTTTTATACATTTTATGGCCTAATTCGTTCAGTTGTCATGAGCACTATCATTTGTTTCTTCTTTGCATAGGTATTAATCCACCTTTTTCAAAAATGTATAGGCTTTCGATGAGTTCTTGACATAATAAATAAGACATCAACCTTGAAGATATCGGCAAACCACTTTTCAGCTAATGTTTAATGTCTATCGCTACCTTATTCAGTTATAATAAGAAATACCTCGGCGCTATTTTGAGTATATGTATGCAATTGGTAGCTATATCTTATAGTAAACTATCCTTTCACGTTTAAGTGTTGGTGGTGTGCACTTCTGGGTGCTGTGGGGCTCGTTTTGGGGAGGCTGCGTTTTTGGTACGTGGCATTCCCTGTTTGATATTATTTTTGTTTTTAAAGTTTTTATGCAGTTAAAAAGCGCCAAATGATACAGAGTGAGAAAAATGTGCAACTTGATTTTCGTTTACAAGGTTTTAAGAGCGAAAGGTCTCCCGACTGAGCTTACCGGCCACTTTCACGTTTACTCCCTAATCATAATAAAGTGCTTACCGTGACGTGTGCATCAGAAAGAAAAAAAACTTAATCCTCATATCTTACATCAAATACGTTACTCGAAATATTGACCGTTATTCACTGTCGAATTGCCCTACACAATACATGGGTATGGTATATTAGGGTTTTATCGTTGGTACAGAAAGCGCCCCAATTCCAGAGACACCCCTGGTTCTTTATCATGCCAGGTTTTCACCCTTTTTTGTTTGTTATTGTGCTTATTGGGTCCACCAACCTTGTTTAAGGTATAGACGGTATGAGCCGGCGGTTTTCACCCATACATGGGACCTCGGTTTTAAAGTCTCATCCGAAAGACTGTTAGTAAGTTTAGTTGGTCAGCCCTGGGAATCGAACCCACAACCCCGAGATTACAAGTCTCGTGCTCTACCTATTGAGCCATCCGGGCTGACTAAAATACATGGGAGAAATGTTATGTTCTTTTAAATTACGAAGTTGGTATCCCTGCTCTTATGGTTAGGTATCATTGTTTATAATCGATGATCGTGGCGGTATCACCAAATATTTGTCTCGGTTGTATAAAACGCAACATTTGGCAACAAAAACATAAAAAGGGTAAGAGAAACGTGTATCCCCTATTCGGTTTACGTATAGTTCTATCAAGGAAAGTGGCAAATTTAATGGTTCCAATCATTTTATATAGGTTAAAATGGCTAAAAGTGTCAAAATGTATCATTTTCCGCAAATTTATTCATATTTTTACCCATAACTTTTATATAATTTCTATAATTATATATTTTTATAATTTTTATGACTGATAGTTTCACCAATAACAGCAAATTCATTTTCCAGAAGAAACTGTCTTAAACTCTCCACAAAATGCAAAAATTGCCGTGTATATTTAAATTTCGTTAATATTTACCAAAATCATTCGTCAAGTACATTTTCATCACTAGTTTTAGGTATCGTACATTCGTGTAGGGATTGTATACACAGTGCCACGTCTATATCGAATGCTCTTAGCTAATTGTGTGCGGCAGGAGCGATCATTTTTTATCTGTTTCGAAACAGATGTCTTTGGAGTTTAATTCTAAGAAAATGTTTTGCTTTTATAAGACCAATTGTAACAATTACGTAAAGTATAATTCAATTTGGAGGAAGAAAATGAATATAATATTTTTTTACGAAAACGGCTTATCCCTTATATACAATATAACATAATCTTATTTATCCCCTCGCCATCTTAGTTTCTATGGTATAATGAATAAATTGGCCTTCCAGATTTACAAGTGGTGTTCAAGTCCCATTCAAATCCATTTTTGTTCTTTTTCTTTAGCTTTTTTCTATCTTTTTCAGCTTTAAGGGAGGTAACTGCTGGCAATCAAAATAACAGGACATTTTATTTACCTTGTTTTTTATAAAGCCTAGCAATACTACTTGTTGATTTGTATAAAACTATTGAGAGGTCGATGACTTAACTTTTTCGCAAAATTTATCTTTAATGGTACACTTTCAAAGTGTGGTGTTAAATGCAGAATTAGCTAGATTTTGGGTATCGTAGACTTTTATGTACGTGATGTGTTTTACAGAACATAACATTTTTTCATCTTTTCTTATGTAATATGTCATACTTTAGGAAGAAAAATAAAGGATCGTGACATTGTTGTCATCACCTGAATAAATATTACGTTCCTTATCATTACCCAACATACTGTACTAAAAAAAACGTTGTTTTTATTTCAATTTTTGATAAAAGGTCTTTCATCATAGAGAAATAACAGAGTATGACTAAGACTCTTGTTGTAGAACGCAAAAATAAAAATTTAGGTTGATGTATCTGAATAAAACTGACAAAAATTTACGTCTGATACAAAGAACTGAAATATGAACTTTACTACTACTTGTTATTATTGTGTTTTTATTGTGTTTTTATATACTGACAATTCTCATCATATTAAAGTTTGAATAAAGCGAATATTGAATTGACGTATATTGTGTAAAATTGCATATATATTTCTGATATCAAATAAATGTTCCAGTTTGAAATTTTGTCAAAATTCGAGTAAACCAGAAACATAAAAGTAACAAAACTCTTTATATTTTCACTACACACAAGAGAACTTTAAATTGATCAGATCAAATTTCAGTAATTTCCGCAAATTACTACAAATTCCCATTTGTTTTTGCTCATTGAAGATTATCTGCCGCGTCTTTGATGCTTTGCCTCAATGCTTTTCTTGTTTTGAATCAATTTGTTTGACGAACCATAATTTGGACAAGCTCTATACGTCCAATAAACATGTACATTTGCTGTATGAATGCATGTTAAAACACAAGGGTATATAGTACTTTGTAGAAACTGGATAGACAATATCTAGCACTTGGAATCAATTGCATATAAATCAATTAAGGTTCTTGTTACCTCAAACAGACTAAGGGTTTCAATGCCACACACAATGGTCAATTTATTATACAGAAATTTCCGCCAGTTCATACCGTTTTTTGTATCGATTGTTTCCTATTTAGTCATGCTTGTATTTGTGCGACATTCTAATGTATGATTTGCTTCTTAGCTTTAATCAATTTTAGCATCCTTCTTTCAAACATATACTTGTTTATAACTTGACAGTTAATTCTTTCAATAAACTATATATATAACTCTTAACTAATTCCAAATATGTACAAGCTTAGATATTTCGAAGTGGAATGGTGAACTTATCATCAAATTCTAAATGAGTAGCTTTTCAAAAACTGCTTTTGAAAGCAAAATATTTATAAGGATCCAGAGGCAAATTAGAGTATGTTAGATATTACAGTGGAAGATAAAAGTATACACTAGTTGAGGTAATTGTGTTATATTTGAAAACTTTATTTGTTAAAAATGTATGGGCAATTTTGTCCAGATACGAATCAAGATTCTGCTCAGTATCTATACAATTAATTGTTAAAAGCTACAGCCTGTTACCGGGTATGTGTACTTATTCACGCTGACAGCTGTGTGAGGAATTAAGGTCAGGGCGGAACCTGCACTTGCCGGTGTGCTCGCTCATTCTGCTGTTGTCTGTATAGCGACCACCTGTCTTTCATGAGGATCATTTATCATGCACAAATTCCCCTCATTAAGAACGGACCCAAGCAAATTATCTGCGTTAATTTCTAACTGCATTGAAGTAGTTAGTTCTAAGTAAAAAGGGACTTTCAACAATCAACATTCTAAATAACAGTACAATAAGGTAGTAGTAGAGGTCCATGTTTTTCACAACCCTTTTCTCGAAAGTAGATTATTTCTACCTTAAATCATTTACGATAATGGTGAACATCAGCATTTCGTTTGAAATATCTCTACAGCATAATAAAGGAACAAAATGTCAATGTTTTGCAGTGAATTATTTAGTTCAGGGTACAATGTACAGCTTTCAGACTGCTATTCACTCATATTGCATGTCTGCACTTCCGTTATTTGCTCGCACAGTAAACAAGGTTATGGTGTTTTTTTCTGATTTTGATTGGTGCATTCTTTCATCTAAGTTTCTTTGTCTCCTCTTATTCATCTCTTACTAATTATTTCTGTCATAGATGTTACCAGTACTGTTGGCGACTTGTTCAAAGTATACGTGATTTAAGAGAACATTCCAAGATTGCAGGTGTCAGTGACGAAATTGTTTTGTCTAACCAATAATTCTGATCCTGTATGATCACGCACTTAAAGTCGAAATATAGTGCGTAAATCTTGCGATATGTCTGCAGTTAAATATAAAGTTGCTCAGATCCCAAATTATTGCGTAATATAAAATAACTCTTTCTGGTGAATATAAAAAAGACGCTTGAACCCTACACATTCCATCGGTTTCTGGTAGCACTTGCTAAATGAGGAATACCCTGATACCCGAGATCTTAAAGTTCCATTATCTCTTCAAATACTCCTGTTTATAATAATAAATTTACTGATACAATAATTATTTATTCACATTAAAGTAATATTACAGGTTATTCAATTTGTACGAGGGTCCTGCAAAAAGTTTTGATATTAAGGTATGATTTCTGAAAGACAGGGTTGTATCAAAGATAGTGTTGTTGCAAACTTTCAAAACACTCAAACATTCTCGAGTCGTAAAATGCAGTTAGATAATCTTCTTTTTGTATATATTGGACACACTGGTGCAAAGTGCTCCCTAGAGAACTTCTGGACATACATTTTTTCCCAGAAAGCAATGTCTTAAACCTTGGAAATTGCATGGACTCAGGTCTGGTAAGTAGCGCGGATGGTTTACCAAATGTTCGTTTTCACACACCATAAAAGTCTAAATATCCTTGCACCTGTGAGAGAAGTCATTGTCATCAATCAGATGGGTAACCGGACTATTCTTTGATTGCAAAACAGTTTTACTTTCTTCAGCACAGAGTTCTTACAGAAGTGTCCAGTGATTGTATGACCAGATGGACAATGCACTTGAACAACTGGCCCACTAGAATTTAATCAAAGGACTGAAAGTGCTGGAGGATCGATTGTCTCTGAACAACACAGTCTGCACACATACATGTGTAAATATCAGGACAACAATATTTTCTTTTGTTTGATATGCAGTCGGTAAAAAATGACACATTGCATTTGATTATAATCCATATAACAGGTTTTTATGGCTAAAACTAACACGAAAGTGAGCATGCCAGTTGTTTACACCCCATATTCCAGCAACACGACCAGGACTGTCTTACATCATGGCTAACATCCTGTTTTTTCTCTTTTTTATGTTTGTATATGGATAAATGTTCAAAATTAGGGAATTCGTGCAACATCAGAAATACATGTTTACTACAAATGCTCTCTTAAGCAATCTAATTTGAAAAGCTGTTTTTGTGTCGCCTTTTCGGAGAAAATGCGATTTATAGGGATCGCTTTGTCCGTCGGTCCGTCGGTCCGTCACATAAACTTAACGTTGACTATAACTTTGCCATTTCTTCAGATTTTCATCAAACTTTCAAATTGTATTGCTAATGACAAAAGGGTCGTGATGCCGCCAGATTGTGTAGGTCAAAGTCATATTTGACAGTGTAATGCCCCTTTTTGTACTTAGATTTTCACAAATTTGTTGGTTATTCTAACAAAGTGTAAGAGGCAGACACCAGTGTTCTACTGACCACCAATCTAGTCAACTATTGGTTTCCCATCATGCGTATTTTAAGTTGGTATCAGTTATTTGCTCAAACCTGCCTACTGGTAAGAAGAAAAGAAAATGTTTTAAATATTTATAGAGTATTTGATCTAGCGCCTGAAGTGGTTGACTTGAAATAACTAAATTTCTCAAAGGTTCGAGCCGCGGTACCAACACCTTATAAGAGAATAATGGTGAGGTAAAAGGTCTTGCGGTATTTAACTGAACATCTACTGATGTTGGTGTTAAATTCCCTTAAAGAAAAAAATGAGAGCATAAAGTGAAAGATGGTTAAAACTTCCGTTTTCACCAAACACAAACCGTAAAGCCGGGCACTGCTTCTTTCATAACACAAATACCAGCTCCGTTAGAGAACTTACCTGTATTTTACATAAAGGCAACCATTATTGGTTTTCTTGAAACCAACAAAACTAGCTGGAATCAAAATGGTTTGGCCATTAATTTCCTCAGTTAACAAACATAACAAATTAAGCTTGGCATTCATTTCTCGCAAATTATTAAAACAAAACATAACACTGATGTCATTACTGGTAAACAGTAATTCAGATCGGCATCTTGTCCTTTTCAATTCTATAAAAACAAACCTTGCAAATGATGCATGCATTAAGTTGCATGTTATTCGAGCATCGAATACTAAACCCACGCAGTCAGATTAAAGAGAATTGACGGTAACTTGTTGCGTGGTTATCTATAGTCTACTGGTCAGGTTCTAGTAGTATAGTATGGTTTCAGAGTAAAGTTTAAGTGACTGTATCCTTGGAAGACGAGCGCATGGTTCTAGTATACTTTTCTTGACGCTGTCGTGCTAGTAGCTGTCACTGATAAGCTTGTCGAAGACCTTGTTTTTGCCTTCCTCCAACCAAATTATAAAATAGTCATATTCCATTGCATATCGTCTTAAATTGTAAGGTCTCATATTGTCTTATATAGGATTTCTTTTTCATTACAAGTCTGTGTAGGACAAGTTCGTAAGAATCTAAAGCATGGCCTTGTAGTCTCTAATGAAGACAAGAAGCATCGTAAATGACCTTAATTATAGCCACTAGCAAAGATGTCTGTGCCAAACATCTTTAGGCTTTGCACCTCGAAGGTTTCGCAGTCATATAAGCTGTTGTTGTTTACAACCATAATGAGTCTGTCGTCACGCGCTATACTACTATATTGATAGACACACTCCTGTTTGAAGACGTTTAGTCCTGTAGGATATGCTTAGACGTAACTGAAACAATTTTTCAGTCTCATAATCATTAACAACTACTTTCTTAGCAAAGCTTTGCAACATGTGTACTCAAGTGAACAATTGACATGTTCTGATGTACCACCCAATCTTCATGTGTACTGGACATTTTATCCATTGTTACGTTACATGAAGTATAAGGCTCCTCACAAAGTCTAATCTGTGTATCAGTGTATACAATAGAAAAGAAGACTGTTATATATCTGCACAATATCATGCAGATAATAATGTCAAAAGTGTAAAAAAAAGAAATCTTTCTTCACGTATTAAATTAACAGAGGTTGTCCGCAATAGTTTGTGACGCCCCTCGTATATAGCACGTTATTTCGATTAAATATCAACTTTAAATATTTCATGCTTATATAAGACATACATTCTAACGCTATTGCCATTTCGTCTCACATAAGCAAAGAAGAATGTGAGCGCGATAATCATTTAAGATGATCGGGACTATCTTCAGCTGTGTGAAGTTGCACCCGTGTATTTTAACATAATTAAAAGCGTTCATACGCGTATATAAGGTCTTTGTTTTAAATTGTAGTGTAAATAATTTAAATAGTCATTGGATTTTCAACACAACTTACAGTTGAAATTCTTTATTCACTGCTCGAAACATAGTTTTGATATACAATGTAGTTGTTTAAAAACGAACGCGGGACGTTATCCGTCCTTGACGCTGTATATATGACGTCAGAAACGTTGTAAACCCGCTGCATCTTAAAGTCAGACGGGCCACAGATAAAATATAAATGCTGGTGATTTCACTGAAAATATTTGAGCTTGTCTGGATAAAAGCTGCTGTGACATAAACCCTTATTCCATACATTTGTTGTCATATGGTGTATTTTCCTTAATATTGTAATTATACCCCCGAAACGAAGTTGGGGGGGGGTATATAGGAGTCACCCGGTGGTTGGGCGGTCGGTCGGTCGATCGGTCAGGCAGTCTGTTGCATTTTCCTTCCGGAGCATAACTTGAAAACTACTAGTTGGAATTCAATACAACTTCATACAATGGTCAAGTACATTGAGAGGAAGTGCAGTGTACAGGAACCATAACTCTATCTTGAGTATTTCCAGAGGTATTGCCCTTTGTTACTTTTCCTAGTCCGGAGCATAACTTGAAAACTACTGGTTGGAATTCAATACAACTTCATACAATGGTCAAGTACATTGAGAGGAAATGCAGTGCACTGGAACCATAACTATTTCTTGACTCATTACAGAGTTAGTGCCCTTTGTTACTTTTCCTTGTCCGGAGCATAACTTGAAAACTTCTGGTTTGAATTCAATTTAACTTCATACAATGGTCGCGTACATTGAGAGGAAGTGCAGTGCACAGGAACCATAACTCTATCTTGATTCATTACATAGTTATTGCCCATTTTTACTTTTCCTTGTCTCAGAGCATAACTTGTTAACTACTGGTTGGAATGCAATACAACTTCAAACAATGGTCCAGCACAATGAGAGGAGTGCAGCGTACAAGAACCATAACTCAATCTTGACTAATTACAGAGTTATTGCCAAGAACAATATTTCTATTTTAGTTTTTTTGCAAGGTATTCTGTTACTACGAACTTCCTCAGTTTATAAAGCAGTCTTTCGGGGGTATTAATCACATTTAGTGATAGCTCTAGTTATCATTAGAAATAAAATATGTTTAAACTAATAAAATATGGTGCTGTAACTCTACATAAATGAAAACCGTGAAATATAATTTGATATAAAAATGGTCCTTTTAAAACAATTAAGGGCATGTAATGCCATAATGTTTCAAATGTGCGGCACAAGTTTTGGACTAGCCAATATTAGTAAGTTATCGTGTTGTCTAACGATATGTAACACCAGTCAAGATTTCGGCTTTTGTAATTACATGTCTACGCACGTGATATACTAACCAGCATAACGCTCACATCTTAATTTAATGTTCCATCCAAAGTGTTTGCGTCAACTTTTCCGTGAGGCACGACCAGTTCATCCTCTAATAATGAGCTCAAAGCTCTATTTACGACCATCATTACTATTATTCTTGAAGCAAAAAAGAACAGAATTAGCATACATGTTTTGTTAAATTGATAGTGATGAAGATGTAAAAGAGTGTTAGAACTAACTTATGAAATAAACTATTATATACTGAATTAATCTGTGTAACTAAGGTTTATTTGATGAAATGCATGGTCTTAGAACGATTCGTTCCTAGATGCCGAAGACAGAGTAGCACGTTTAGCACGTTTTCAAGTTGTTACATCTTTGCCAACAACATGCCTATTGTTAACAGATAATGAACGAAATCAACAGGTTTGTCTTTTTGCGTTCACATATAAAAAGAAATGTTTGATGCCTTTGTTTTTGCTCATTTTTCGATTTCGTTATCTTGGAAAAATCTGTAGAGTTTCAACTGCCAGGGGAATTATGGAATAATCTTCGTTAGTAAGATAATTAGCTTAAAGATTTGATGTTGTCTGCACTTGTAATCTGTAATTTTGTACAAGGAAGTTGACTTCTAATTTCATTTGAAAAACAGAATGCTATTATACACTTATAGGGGCACTAATTACATTTAGCAGGTTATATTCTCCAAACAGAAATAATGTGTTCAATGAATGTAAAATAATTAATAAATACTATTTTAAAGAACAACTTCTATTGAAAATTCTTCATTTTCCCATATATAATCAACACAGATGCCTTTTTGTACATAGGGATTGCTTTGTCCGTCCGTCCGTCCGTTTGTCTGTCCGTCACAAAAACTTAACGTTGGCTATAACTTTGCCATTTCTTTAAATTTCTTCTTCAAACTTTCAAATTGTATTGCTTATGACAAAAGGGTCGTGATGCCGAATTTTGTATATCAAGGTTATATTTAACAGAGTTATGCCACTTTTTGTACTTAGATTTTGTCACAAAACTATTGGTTATTCTGAGAAAGTGTAAGAGGGCGACACAAGTGTTATTATACTGAACACCCATTTAGTATAACAAATCGCTATCCACCCATTAATTGTACAACAACAACTTAATTTATCAATAATGTCTTTAATCTATAGCTAAAACTTTTGGTTAGGTGATAATACTTACAAAAACTCTATTATTCATGATTTGAATAAAATTAGTTTGGCGATATTTTGTGGAAATTATTCCTTTTCTTTTAAGTACTATGTAAATATACACAGTGTCTTACACTGAAAAATCACAATTGCCGGATAAGATTGACCCACGCAGTGCACTCTTCCATGAGACATACTTACGCTATTTTCCAGCAATGTTTCATTCTTGCGTTTTCTGACATTTCCTTACCAATAAATACGGTAAGTACAAGGTCGGTGATTAAATGTTAAGAAGTACAGTTAGTCACGAATATAAGTTGAGAGTCAATATGTTTTGTTTTAAATTACCATTTGCTGTACTCTTTAAAACAGACACCTGTATGTAAGGCAACTTTGAGCTATCTCTGTAACTTTGAAAGATATCTCTCTCAAAAAAAGATATCTCTCAAATGATGTTAAACGGATATCTCTGTAAGTAGAAGAGATATCTCCTAAAGTTCAGAAGATATCTTTTTGTGATAAATGATATCTCTCAATGTGAAAGAGATATCTCCTTTAAAATGAAAGATATCTCTTTGAAATTAGAGAAATGTTTCTTTTTGGAAAAATAGTTAAATGTTTTTCGACACATCTGTTACAAAAATTTAGAACAGGATCCACATATATTCCATTTTTGATATAGAGAAAATAATATGTACTTTGATTTACGATAAAATACACGGACCGAGCATCCAATCGTATTCATTGATACTAACAATAAAATACAGGGACCAAGCTTTATACAAATGCTCATCAAAGATTGTTTAAATGAGGTAGTTCAAATTAGAATCCTGATTGCTATGGAAACAAATAGGAAAAAACTTTAAATTGAAGGCACAGAGCTTAGATATTTGGCATGTAGCATTGTCTAGTGACTTCTAGAAATCATAGCCCCTGGATCAAAATTGACCCTGCCGCTGATTTTATATAGATTTCTATAGGGAAAACTTTTTCTCTGAAAGCATAAGGCCCCGATTGTAGCATTGCATAAAGGACCTCTATCAAGATTGTTCCAATTATGACTCCCTGGTCAAAATTGATCTTGCCCTAGGGGTCACTTGATTTTACATAGGCTTATATAGGTGGGGGGGGAATTAAAATCTTCTTCTCCAAAACCATATTATCTAGGGCTTAGATATATGGAATTACATTTTGTAATGTTTAGTGGACCTCTACCAAAAGTGTTCAAATTATACCCCTAAGGTCACTGGTTTTCATATAAACTACAAAGAAAAAATTATATACAATCCTCTTCTGCAAAACCACAAGGTATTTAGCTTAGAAATTTATTATGAAGCATTGTCTAGTTTGCTTCTATCAACTTTGTTCATATCATGTCCTAGGGCCAGAACTGACCCAGCGCGTGGGGTCAATTGGTATAGGAAAATTCTTCTTGAAAACCACAAGGTCTAGAGCTTACATATTTAGCATGTAGCATTGTCCAGTAGACCTCTATCATGTTTGTCACTGGAGTCGCTTGTTTAACCTTTAAAACAGGAGCTTAGATATTTCATGAGCAGCATTGTCTGGTGGACCTCTACCACGTTTGTTCAAATCATGCCCCTTGGGTCAAAATTTACAACCCCCTGGGGTCCCTAGTCTGTATATAGATTTATAGCAAAAACTTAGCTTCCAATGAGTTCCTATAGCAAAAGCGACTTAACATGCAACCACTGACTTCTTTCGCAACTAGTGACTTCCTTAGCTACCGGTGACATCCATAGCAACCAGTGACTTCTCCTTGGAACAAATGACTGCCTTAGAACCAATGACTTCCTAAGCAACAACGTAATTTTCAACCACATTTGCCGTAGGATAAGAAACAAAGCTTACTTAGCCATTATGCCAAATACCTAAAGCACAAATTAAAACATATATGAAGTCGATACCTCTCTAAATACGTTTCTACAGCCAGCTGAAACTTAAGAAAGTTTCGTCTGGAACCTGATTTGTCTGGAAACATTGCTATAGTCACTTGACGGTATATTTACAGTACATTTTGACATTCAAAATTCAGAAAGGATATCACACATAATAGACTTAACACTAATTATCTCAAGAACAATTTATTTGTTCTAGTATAGAAGTTTGGAACCAAATACCTATTATTAAGTATCAATGCACATATGGCTTTATTGTTTGATATTATTTTTGGTTTTAAAGCATGTCTGCTTAAAACTGACCAATAGTAACAACTTTTTAGCCACCTACTTTGTATTGAAAGTGAAATATCATTTTTATGTCTGTCATCCTTTCTATATTTTATGTATACTGTCGTACGATAGTTTTACCCATATTGTATTGTTTTGAATTTGCTTAAAACTTGTTCAAAAAGGCCTCATTGTAAATAAGATTAACCACTTATTAATGTATTGTTCTTAATGTATGTGTTGTCTTAATATGTCTGAAAATAAAGAAATTATTATCATTATTATCAATATTATTATTATTATTTCTTTTGTTATGTATTTCGTACATACGGATGAGACCTGTCTAAATTCTTGTTTCTTTGAAAGACTACTACTGACTACACTTTCGGACTTTTACTGCTCTGAATATTTTCTGTACAAACTAAAGTAGATTCATTACTTTACTTGATGGGAGAAGTCTTTCAGTCTTTCTTATTTATTTGCGAATCAAGATTCTAGCCCTACACTTAATTGTTAAGAACTACGGTCTATTACCGGATATTTATATTTAATCCCTCATTGGGATCAGTTATTATTCGCAAATACCCCTCATTAAGAACGGGCCCAAGCAAATTATCTACGCTAGCTTTTAACTGCATCGACGACTTTAGTTATAGATAAAGAAATTGACTTTTAACAATCAATATTCTAAATGACAGTGCAATGAGGTAGTAAAAGAGGTTCACGGTTTTCACAAAACTTTTCTCGAAATCGCACACTCTTTCTTCTACCTTAGAATATTTACGATCGCGGTGAAAGTCATCATTTCGTTTGAAATATCTCTACAGCATATGTTTACAGCAAATTATTACAGTTTACAGACTGCAATGGCATGTGTTCTCTGTTTTTATGATTTTGATTTGTGCATTCTTTCATCTAAGTTTCTTTGTTTGCTCTGTTTTATCATTATTTCTGTCAAAGATGTTACCAGTACTGTTGGCGACTTGTTCAAAGTAAACGTGATTTAAGAGAAAATGCCAAGATTGCAGGTGTCAGTGATGAAATTGTTTTGTCTAACCAATAATTCTGATCCTGTATGATCACGCACTTTACGTCAAAATGCAGTGCGTAAATCTTGCGATATGTCTACGTGTCCACATCCTAAAATATTAAATTATTCTACTCTTCCTGCTGAATTTAAAAGTACGCTTTAATTTGATTCTCACTCCATCGTTGTGAACATCGGACATTCCGGTAGCACTTACAAAGTATTGAGCATCCTAACTCATTGCCTTATATTAATTAACCCTTCCTGCTGAATTTAAAAAGATGCTCAAATGTGATAGTCTCTACCCTTACAGTCCATAGATGTGAACATCGGACATTCCGGTAGCACTTGCCAAGTGAGACCACTGTAAATGCTCCTTTATAGAATATTGTATAGACAGAATGATGATCTATATACTTTAAGACAATAAGAAGGTTATTGAACATGTTTGGCGAAATATTACTCGAAACTGCTGATTTGTAGTTTGATTACACATTTTGAAATGTTTGGATGGGTACCTGTTTATTAAAGGAACTTGCTGTATCGTCATTTTGTAATATTGATGGTGGTCCTTCACGGTCCACTCAAAAGTATTCCCCTTTAAAAGTTATTGCCATTTCCCCCTGTGTTTAAAAGCCATTTTCATTCATGGTTGTCCTTTGTTTGATATCCAGTAGGGTTAAGGGTACATTGCATTTGATTTTCATCTGTATTAATGTATGACTAAAGGTAACAAGAAAGTGAGTACCGTAAAACTAGAAATGTTCGCGGCGCCTTTTTTCGCGTTGTACCGACGCCGCACATTTACGCTACTACAAATGTTCGAGTTCCATCGGTATCGCGAAATTCGTGAATACTAAATAGCAAAACTCTTTTCTAATGCTTAATTATAAATTTGAAGTTCACAACAAAACTTGATTTACTAGTAATCTTTTACACTATGCCAAATGACAGATATATGTTACCCTTGGAGAGGGCCGTTTGTTGATGGTGCTATAACTCGTGGCCCAATCCATTTGTTTTATGTATTTAGAATGTATCTGTCTAAATGTTATAAGTGTATGTGTACATATAACAATAACATACTATTAAACAAAAGAAATCCAAAGATATGTGTTGTTTGCATTCCATGTTTCAGTTATGTGACCAGGACTTTCTTGTATCATGACTAACATCCTGTTTTTCTCTGATGGATAGATCTTCAACATAGGCTGGTCTTGCAAGACGTGAAAGATTGGATGAAAAGTAGCTGTATTTAACTGATTTTTGTATTAGAAAACGACAGAAATTGCATTTGTATCTTTAAACTCTAAGTGTGACCTCGGCCTTTGAGATAGGGCCGTGGGTTCTGCTCGCAACACATTGTCTTGATGTGCTGAAGATTTATGGTGCCATGATATTTTAAAAGCTTTCAATCAGCCTGGACACTACTGTGTTCATATATACAGGATTAAATAAACTTTAAACTCTAAGTGTGACTTTGACCTTTACCCTAAGGTCGTGGTTCTTGTACGTGTTACACTGCCTTGATGTGCTTAACATTTGTTCCATGTTATCTTAAAATCCTTCAGCATGACAAAGTTACAGTCCGAACTTGGGACTTGGGTCATTGTCTTTATGTGCTGAACATTTGTGCCACATTATTTGACATTCCTTCATGCATGGCACAGTTACAGCCCGGATACGAATATGTACATTTATACATATAGGACTTTACATTACGTTTGTTACTGATGCTGAAATGAAAAAGTAAAATATGGGTGTGACCTTGACCTTTGAGGTAGGGACGTGGATCTTGCACGCGATACGTTGTCTTTATGTGCTGAATGTTTGTGTCATATGGTTTAAGAAATAATGAATGTGTCCCTGTATTTTGTAGCTGAATAAAATATAGCCAGGAGTTTGGATGCTTAGTTATTAAAACATGAGTGTATTTTATTCAACGATAAAATATTGGCACATATCTATTATTTCGATTCGCCCAGAATTTTTTTGAAAACTATCACGCAGTATAGTCAGCTCGTAGCAGTACATGAATGTGACTTTAAAACACGAAATGCGATTGGACTCGCTTGTTTATATACGTCACAAATATAAAAAAAACAACCTTTTCCGTATATGTTAATATGGGAAACACAGCCAGTTGTGTCAGAATTGAAAAACTTATTGCATGAGAAAGTCAAAGCCCGACACAAAAAATGAATGCCGGACAGACAGACGGACGGATGGTACGATTTTAATGTGACCACCTTTGGGGGCATAGACACGGACATGTTTTACATATTAAGAGAGAGTTTTTTATCCGACTTTGCGGTCTAACGCTTAAAGTTGTAGACTTAATCTCTTAAAGACTGGGGCTTACAGATTCGGACCGCTTTACCCGACTCCCTTGTATGAAATTTGAGATTAGATCAACTGCCTGCCTGTGTATAACTGAACTACTATTCTAACACATCCTTTATAAACATATAGAGAAAAGTCTGTATATTATTTTACGATAAGATACAGCACGTTTTCAAAGGACTACGTGCCGTAAATGACGTAACGACGTGACGTATGTAAACAAACGCGTCCATTCGTATTTCGCGTTTTAATGTAACAATGATGTACTACTACGCGTTAAATAAAGTTCGGGATAGTTTTCAAAGAAAATAACGTGTTAGAATCGAAATAATAAATTGTTCCCTATATTATATCATTAAATAAAATACAGTCAATCGTTTGCTTCCGAAAAATTAAATCATTCGTGCTACGCACTCGTGATATAATTACTACGCATCCAAACTCCTGACTATACTTTATTCAACAATAAACTACAGGGAGACATTTATTCTTTCTTAATTGAAAGTGTTGTAAAACTCCTTGAAAGAATAAGGTGAGAGCTTCATCGTACATAAAAGACAGTTAAAACTTGTGTTAACGTACATCAGTGCCCAGCTTCTTTCATAACAGAAATAGACTCAACCAGTTGTGTCAGAAAACTTACCTGTATTTTACATAGTGGCAACCAATATTGCTTTTCTTGAAACCAACAAAAGCAGCAGAAACTAAAATGTTTTGCCATTAATTTTCTCTGATAACAAACATAACAAATCATTGTTGACATTTATTTCTCGCACTCTATTAAAACAAAATATAAAAGTGATCACATTACTGGTAAACAGCAATTCAGATCGGCATCTTGTCCTTTTCAATTATAAACAAAACAAACCTTGCAAATGATACATGCATAAAGTTGCATGTTATTTAATTGTCGAATACTATGACATAAACAAGATTGAAGGGAATTGACGGTAATTGATTGCGTGTTCAACTAAAGTCTCCTGGTCAATCTACCGCGAGTACTTATTAGTGAATGATGAATTTACAGCAAAATGTAAGTGATATTATCACAGGAAGACGGACTTAGGATTCGAGCCCAGTGTTCAGATACTAGTAATAAATGTCACTGATATCCTTGTCGAAGACCTTGTTTCCTGTTGTCGTCTGCCTCTTTAAATTTGTGTTAACGTAAATCAGCGCTCAGCTTCTTTCATAACACGAATAGACTCAGCCAGTTGTGTTAGAAAACTTACCTGTATTTTACATAATATCAACCAATATTGCTTTTCTTGAAACAAACAAAACCAGCAGAAACCAAAATGTTTTGCCATTAATTTTCTCTGATAACAAACATAACAAATCATGGTTGGCATTTATTTCTCGCATTCTATTAAAGTGACATTATGCGCATATTACTGCACAAATTGTATTTTTGGTCACAGTTTTATAAAAGCAATTTTTGGTTGCTGTGCATTTAAATGGGTTAAATTAATGATTATGCCGCATAAGTATTTGAAGTTGGTGCTTTAGATATAAAAAAATCGGACTGATAAAATGATAGTTGAATGTGTCGTTGTTGATGTTGGTAGAGATTTCGGCAGTGGAAGGGAAGCAACTCCTGCATGCAGTTGTTCTTTTCTTAAATTAACTCTCCAAGTCAAATAAGAAAATCAATATTTTGAAAGTTATTTTTTCATACTGGTAGCGGCAAGAGTTTGGTGTATTGGGTTAAAAGTTATTATTTTCTCCACACTTTTGTACACACACCATTTTCAGCTGGATTTTTACTTGAAAAAAATGCGCATAATGTCACTTTAAAACAAAATATAAAAGTGATCACATTACTGGTAAACAGCATCTTGTCCTTTTCAATTATAAACAAAACAAACCTTGCAAATGATGCATGCATTAAGTTGCATGTTATCTAATTGTCGAATACTATGACATAAACAAAATTGAAGGGAATTGACGGTAATTGATAGCGTGTTCAACTAAAGTCTCCTGGTCAATCTACTGCGAGTACTAATTAGTGAGTGATGAATTTACAGCAAAATGTAAATGATATTATCACAGGAAGACGGGCTAAGGATTCGAGCCCAGTGTTCAGATACTAGTAATAAATGTCACTGATATCCTTGTCGAAGACCTTGTTTCCTGCTGTCGTCTGCCTCCAACCAAAGTTTAAAAAAGTAGAATTAATTTCTGGTAAGGAACTGTCAGATAACGCAAGATTAAAACTTTGTTGGGAAATGACGAATGTAGGTCTCAACATGTAGTTTGCATGGAAGAGTGCTTTACGTAGATCAATCTACGCTTCTCCGGCAACGGCAAATTCGTCAGTGGAAGACACTATGTACATTTATGTAATGCTTGGAAGAAAGAGAATTTATAGTTCGCAAAAAATCTTGACCTTTGATTTTTATCGTATGAAAGTGTGAAAAGCATTCTGTTTTTCAAATGAAATTAGAATTGAAATTCCATGTACAAAAGTTCAGACAACATCAAATCTGAAAGCTAATTACCTTACTAACGAAGATTATTCTATAATTACCCTTGCAGTTGAAATTCTACAGATTTTTTCCGAGATAACAAAATGGAAAAATGAGCAAAAATATAGGCATTAAACATTTCCTCATTTGTGAGTGCAAAAGAAAAACCTGTTGATTTCATTCATTATCTGTAAACAATAGGCACCTTGTGTGCGTGAAGGGTTGCAATGATATAACAAGTTGATAAGGGGCTAAAACAAGCTATTCTGTCTTCAACATCTAGGAAAGCATCGTTCGAAGGGCATGCATTTCATCAAATAAGTCTTAGTTACGCCGATTAGCTTGGATTATATCAGCTATCTTTCGTTGATTGAGATTTAGTTCTACAAAAAACATCTAGACATCGAAGTTAATCATGTTCTTTCTTTATTCTTATGTATGTCAATCTATTTTTTTTTAATTCAAGAATAATGGTCATGATGATGATGATGATGATGATGATGATGGTGATTGCAATGATGATGATGAGGAGGAGCAGGAGGATGAATAGAGCTCTGGGTTTTTTAGTAGTTATAGAATTAGTCGTATTCGGCGGAAAAAAGGACTCAAGCAGTTATGCATTCTTAAAATAGTTATAAGAAGACATAACGATATGAGTAATGTCCTTCAGAATTATGAAAACAAAATCGAATAAATTGGATCAGTTTACAAAACTGATAACAGTATATCCTTCATTAAAGGAAATGACATTAACTATAGATAGGCGTTAAGTCCACGAGAACAACAAGCACGGGAATACAGGCGCGTAGCTTGTAGAACTCGTTCTGTATTACATTGTATATGCAAGTTCAATTAAAGGCAGTATCGGCGAAACGCATCGGCTCCAATTTAAAGACGCTACTAACATGACAGAACAATGCTGATTGCATAAACAAAACCCGCGTGTTGGATCTCAGAAAATCATTCAATTAGTAGACCATGTAATTCTATTATACAAGCTTGAGTGGTAAAGATTTTCTAACATAACATAATACAATTATTTCAGTCTCATCTTGTTATTAAATTCACACAATATAGCGAAGTTCGACATGACTATCAAGGCCAGTGTGCCAAAGGGTTCTAATTTACGTCCTTAATTTATCTAAATGATATAGCATAATGTATGTGATAACATGAACTTGTACGCTGATAACTCCATCCTTTACCAGCCATGTTATTTATGTAATATCAGACATAGAAAGCAGGTTTCAATATCAGCTGAACTTAATTGAGTTAAACGAAAATATAATAATTTACCGAAATATCTCAATCGATATTTGAGATTTTATTAATTGATTAAATATTGTATTTTGCACATTTATAAATAAAACGACTGGTTCCATTTTTATTCGATCGATAAAGTTTTCGAATCATTATTCTAACATGACTCACGATTTTGTCTCTATATACAAAGAGTAGAAAAATTATGTTATATTTATGAAATAAGATCCATTCCAGCGGTGTTAGTCGTTTAATAAACAATGATTTGGAGTACTGATACGCAGTAATTAGCCACGAAGGCCGAAGGCCTGAGTGGTTTATAACTGCGTATCAGTACGACAAATTATTGTTTATTAGACGATAACAACGCTGAAAAGCATGTTATTTCGATTCTAACATGATAAGATATTACAAAAGGTGAATAAATGCAAAGCTTTATTTTCTACGCGAACGCTCATTTAACGCCATGCGACAATGGACCTGTCTCCCAAGTCTTACATCATGCACGGCGTCAACAGTGCCGGGCTTGAAAACCGCTGGTGACGTCATAAATGTGACGTAAACAACACGGACGGTGTCCTGCGCATTATTGAACGTCGTACCAGTAAGAGCGTTTCATTTTTATTTTTATGATTGTTTATGTTATTTATGCTAGAATAGCGCTAACGAACATATTTACGTGTTATAACACCTGCAGAAACCCTCGGGATATGTTGGTGCCCTCGGGATTCTGCAGATGTTATAACACGAAAAAACGTGCGTTAACCCTACATTCTAGCATAAAATGTGCTCTTTTTGCCCACTTTGCCGGTGTTTTAACAGGAGAAAAAACGTGCGTTAACGGGCTCGGGCATCAACCATCCCTCGGGATTCTGCAGATGTTATAAACGAAAAAACGTGCGTTAACCCTACATAGAGACAAAATCGTGAGTCATGTTAGAATAAACCATATACAACGCGGGAACCGATATGCTGTAAACATGACGTCACATTACGCCGCATGACGTTAAATGAGCGTTTGCGTAGAAAATAAAGCTTTGCATTTAATCACCATTTGTAATATCTGGTCATGTTAGAATCGAAATTACATGCTTTTCAGCGTTGTTATCGTCTAATAAACAATAATCTGTCGTACTGATGCGCAGTTATAAACCACTCAGGCCTTCGGCCTTCCTGGCTAATTACTGCGTATCAGTACTCCAAATCATTGTTTATTAAACGACTAACACCGCTGGAACGGATGTTATTTCATAACTAATTTTAGAAATGACATAAACAGTATACCTGAGATGTGATAGAGGAAATCGATTTGTTTCAAATCTTGTATTTATATACATTGTCACCATAAACATGTGATCAGTAGGTAAGTAGAATAAAGAATTGAATCTGTAATTGGTTAGCTTATACGCAGTTGTAGGATGTATTTAAAGATACTGCCGTGAGCGGGTGCGAGGGTCAGGCCTAAGGGGATGAGGTCCAGACCCCAAGCATCTGTGTGTTACTTTACTCTTTTTTCACATTTTACTAAGGATGCTAACAATATCTGCATATATTCCTATATAAATATATCGAAAAGAAATCTGTACATTAATTTACGATAAAATACAGAGTGATCACGTTTTCCACGGGCCGCGCGTCGAATCGTATCTATTATTTAAATGATAAAATACAGGGACACATTTATTATTGAACAAATAATAAAAATGTCCCCATATTTCCTCGTTGATTAAAAAATACCAGGAGTTCGGATGCGAAGTACAATGTATTTGAATCACGTGTACGTATTTAGTATTATTTGCGGTGTTTTTGTGACAGTCATCGTTTCTCGCGATATGTTTGCAGATCCTCTGTTTCTTTGCCGCATCTCCTTAACATGTTAAATTCATGATACCAAAAGTTGCAATCATGCTGGAAAACAGTTTTTTTTGCTTTTTTTTTCGTGTTTATAGACACTATAAAATCATGTATAACTTTAAACGACTGTAGCGCTGTTTTAGAGACTTCAGTATTTCGTGGAGGTTTCTATCCGTTGTCAGATTATTATTTCATTTACTTGTGGAAAGTATGGTATATCACAAATACATCGTCTTACTATCGCGATGAGATCATTTTTAAACTAGATCAACATCTGACAAAAATCTAGCACATTTTTAAATCCTTTAAATCAACTTTTAATGAACAAAAATATTTTCACTCGTAAAATAAAGTAGGTTAATTCAGGGACAATTGTTGCTGTCTGAAATTGAGACCGCGGTTTGTAACATTTAACACGACGGCTTAAGGACCACTTCAGATTAAGAGATATCCTTTTCTCAAATATTGCAATAAAAGAAGTTCAGAAGTCAGATAATGTAGTCCAGGATAACAAGTGTGTGCGATATTTGTATTTCATTGAATATAAACAAGGCCAGTGATTGATACAGTACTATCAAAAAGTGAAAAATAAATAATGACTGACCTCGGTGAAAAGATGAGGTTCTTGCTTCATATAGCTCTACTGATCGTTTGCCTTTAAACGTCGATACCAAGAGTTTCGATGGAAATGATATTTTCTATTTCTTTCAGTGGTTTTGTTTTTTAATTCTGCGAATCGGAAGGATATAGTTAAATACCTATTACATGTATACATACTTTGTATATATCTCAGTATTTTGTCCAAATCCCCCAATAGTTCTAGAGTTATCGTATAGTCTTTGAAATGCTAGGTTCTATCCGAGAGTTTCAGTTTAATAATAGCGTTGGATGAAAATCTATGATACGATTCCTTCAAGTAGGGAAATGCAATAAAACATGGTGGTATATGGGGCCAAGACTTGATAATGGACAAGACATTATATTACAATTCCCTACTCCCTGACTAAATTGGTGCTTTGACTTGTCCGCTTATTTGCGGAGTCATTACTGAGTTCGTGCAAGCCTACTTGTGTATATCTAAGCCAAACCCAACAAATTTATTTTTGCAATATTTCATTTTGTTTTCTCCATAACTTAGACTAAAAATGTCAAGTAATATTACATGGGTTCGTCCAACTCCAGCTCTTGAAACTGTTGTGTTAACAAAAATGATACATGAAACTGTGCATCCTATATACGAAAAATAAATGTAAAATAGATTCATTTTAATAGTGTAACATTGTATGGTAGAGACTTTATGTTAAGTCCAATGAGACACCATGTGATACAACTGGTGCTTTTAACAATGTTTAGAAGTTTGACTGTATATTCTCAGTTGTAAGGAATAACATTCATACCTTAACTCGTATAATAAACACATTACCTTCTAGTAAACGGTTCTACAGTATTGTTTTTATTTATCAGTAATAAGAAATTCGTTTCAGAAGGGCAATTTTGGAATTTAGTTTTAAACTTTTCAAAGCTACTTACATTCCATGACAAAGTATTTTGTACATAAACACCTAGAATTTTATAAACAGTTACATTGTGTATGTGTGTATTACTTATTGTTAAATTAAAATGTAAGTCTTTGTAGGTCCTATGCTTATTGCTGGAAGTTAAGCTCATACATTTTATGTCAGTAGGATGTAATACCACATTGTTTAAACATTTTCATTAAGCCCCATCGTGGCGCAGTGGTAACGCGCTTACCTCGGGATCGAAGGATTCCGGGTTCGATCCCCACCAGTACCATAGTGGTAGTGAGCCTCGAGACCGATTAATCTAAATTGTTAGAACTTGTTTTGCAGTCATAAATGAGTATAAATCTGAATCTCTGAGGGGGCCTCCGACATAAAGCTGAATGTGTAACAATCAGTCCGTGCAAAGATACCTTGGTAGTTGTAGTTATCCCGCGACAACAAGTGTCCTGTCTTGTAATCAGTGGAGCGATTTACAGCTTAACAGGACTCTTGTTCAGTCTAAAATTTAGGGTCTTTTGATCTAATAAATTCATCCATTTAATTCCTACCTTAACTCGGTCTAATGAACATTGGTTTACTGATTTAACTGTCGTCTGATAGTAAATTAACAACAACTAAAGTTATGTTGATTGACGATATCACAACGTGTTTCGGCCGTCTGTATGCTATTATCATACTTTGTAATCTGCGAGCGATTGCAGAGTACGCCCCAACGGGGTGCAGTTTTTCTGGAGGCAATCAAGGAAAAGCTAAGTGCGACTTTGCGGACTGGGAACCTCCCCTTCAAGACTCCGACTTTGGACCGGGTGATATATACCAGATAGAGGTAGAAAATGTTGACGGAACCATACCAAATCATGTAAGATTTTGTACTTTCTCCGTATGGGTTTTTAAAAGTCTTATGATCAGGAAATCTTTTGTATCATACTCAGTTAATGCACGGTAGTTCATTAGTTGTTCGGACAAAACATCTTTTTCATACAAAACATCTTTTTCATGGGAAAACTTGTCAGGCATACTGCATTTTACGTGATATAATTAATTTGAGCGAAATTATCACGGTAAACGAACGAAGGATGTTCTCATTTATGCCACACCAAATTAATATCTTGTTCTAAAGAAAAACTTGTTTTCAAATTATCTTTTCTAGAAGCGAGTGAAAAAAGAATAAATTATAATGCATGTCACAGATGACAGCACCGGAAAGAACGTTGTACTTGATTAGTTTTGATTTCATTCATAAGCTTAAAACGACGGACACATTTTGATACACATTCGGAAGACACGCGTGTGTTTTTTGAAAACATTACACATAAGATTGGAAATAAAAAAAAACAAAATATTTTGGGTTTCTGAATATGTAAAAAAAAAAAAAAAAAAAAGAAAAAAAAAAAAAAAAAAAAAAAAAAAAAAAAAACCCCCCCAAAAAAAAAATAAAAAAAAAAAAAAAAAAAAAAAAAAAAAAAAAAAAAAAAAAAAAATAATTTTTTGTCTGGAAAAAAAAAAATTTTTTTTTTTTTTTTATAAAAAAAAAAAAAAAAAAAAAAAAAAAAAAAAAAAAAAAAAAAAAACCAATGGTAATGTACAGTTGATGAATTTTATAGATTCATTTTTAGGTCATTGGGTTAAAGGTCAATGCCAACGTTACCTTGTATTTCAAAAAACTGTATCCGCTTAATAATTTGAGAAAGCTCTGACCTAAGATCTTCAAACTGGCCAAGGGTCTAGGTTATGAAGATAAGATGATCCTTTTAGGTCAAGTACAAAGTGACTGCATTTAAAAATATTTCAACTCATTATGAAAATGCTTTTAAAAGCTATGGTCTTCGAACTTTCTTAAGTGTAGAAAAGCTTATGGAGTGTAGATGACTCCTATTGAATATCGAAGTTCAATGTCACAGTGATTTTCTGAGTAATTGGCATGGGATTGCGACCGGGATAGGCTTATAGAATGTCCCATTTTTACGTATTATTGCTTTCACTGGTATTGTATATGTCTTAGGCATGCGCACTATGGTAAACGTGATTCAAATTTACAAATAATTAAGTGTTGTACAGTTTAAAGTACAAAAGGAGTATTTGGGGGGTAGTTTAGGACAATATAGTTACGCGAAAAAGATGTGAGCATCAGCACACCAAAAATGATTGAAGTAAGAGTCAACTACCAAAATGGGATTTGAAGTGGAATTTTTCGGCCATAAAGTATTTATGATATAAGGGAAAGCGTCAAGATCATGCGATTCTTCAAGTACCACATATAGTGGGAGAAAATCACACTGCAAGCAAGAAAATTCGCCTTGTGACATGTGTAAACAAACGACCTGTCAAAGGTGTTGTTTCAATAACTTTTTATTTCCATACCTACGAACTTAAAATAAATAAGCCCAAAGTAGAGCCGAAGTGGCGTTATCATTTGCCAGAAATATTCATGTAATACTACTTACCAGGTGAAAATTCAAACACGGAGATCAAAAATCAACCTTAAGTCCACCATTTTTACGATCAGGCACCGAAAACTTCGCTTAAAGTGAATCAGCAACCTTTGCATGTCCCATCCCCTGTATATTGTCTATCATCAATATAAATAGTTTCTGTCAAAACAGCAATTGTTTTATCTTATTGTATATAAATTCTATTTCAGGCTTTTAGTGATATTGCTTCCGACGCTAACTATAACGGAAAGGATACCAAAATCAAGTTTCAGTGTGACTTAGAAAACATCATTTTATCACCAGAAGTATTTACATCGAATCTTGACTGGATAAAAGTCTTGAACTTCAAAAATTGCTATGTACAAGATGGTAAGTATATATGACGGTTTTCATTTGTAAGCTATAGTTCACCAACAGTAAAGGAGGCGTGTCCTAAAACGTTTTCCTCGGTCTTTATCGTTGTATTCCCATAAGCTATAACTGTCAGACATGGTTCATAGAATGTTGTTGATAACATTCAAGACAACAAACAATCTGCATTTGATTTACACTTATAAATGTTTCCATAAGCTATGACTTAAACGTATTGGAACTTAACACCCACATTATCGTTGTGAAAAAATATTTCGAAATCATACATGCATTTAACTCTACCGTTGTTAACAAAACTACTGACAAAATATATTTCAGGCATTTCTAGCGGCATGCTGTCAAATTTAACAAGTCTTGAAGAGTTCATTATCGAAGGGGGCATAGTTGGACCCCTGACCTCCGACGTATTTGCTGGACTGACGAATTTGTTAAAGATTCAAATAAATGCAGATTTTCTAGACACAGACATTCCGTCGGGATTGTTTACAAATTTAACATTACTAGAAGAAATAGACCTCAGATCTGCTGGCATCTCTAGCATACCAGCAGATATGTTTGCCAACCTTGGTCTACTGACGAAGCTTGACCTGTCCGAAAACTCGCTCACAACGCTACCTCAAGACCTCTTTACGTCACTTATATCCTTGACGACGGTAGATCTTGGAACAAATTCTTGGGACTGCACCTGCGACATGGCGTGGTTGTCATCGTGGTCTCTGTACTCAGGTAGGAGTGTATATATTTGTTCCATGAGCATGCGGTTCAGATCGAAATTTCTTGCATACCAGATGGGGATATCTGCAGTTTTTACCAGTGCTGGAAAATCTCATCTTACACCCCCCCCACCCCCGTGTAAGACGACTTACGTGAATTACTTATGACGTAACGTTGTAAACAATGTGACGTCACTTTCCCAAACATAGCTCTAAAGAACGTTTGTTTTTATATAAATGCATCATTTCGATAAGTTTGTTTTTAAATATCTATTTCAAAGTGCAAGACGGAATGCAAGAAAAGTTCTTCCATGGATACTTGGTTCAGATGGAAATATCCGTCACTTCGGGTAACTGTTTCGCGGGAACTCGGCAGAGCCTCGTTCCCGCCAAAACAGTCACCCTCAGTGACGGATATTTCGATCTGAACCTCGTGCTCGTATAAGAAACTGAGGGTATCTGTTTTGGCGGGAACGAGGCCGCGAAACAGTTACCGGAAGTGACGGATATTTCCATCTGAACCAAATATCTCATGGTAGGAACTTTTTCTTGCATACCGTCGTGCACTTTAAAATTAGTATTTAAATGCAAACTTTTCGAAATGATGCGTTTTGATATAAAAACAAACGTTATTCAGATGCTGTGTTTGGGGAAGTGATGTTTATAACGTTACGTGACAAGTACATGTAATTCACATGGGGGTGTAAGATGAGATTTTCACTGCTAAAAACTGCAGATATGACGATCTGGTATGCAAGAATAGTATATTATTCTTGCATACCAGATCGTGATCTGAAGTTTATATTCCTGCATACCACTGAATTAGTGATAACAGGCGAACATTTGATTACACAAAATCAATCTGAGACATCATGTTACAGTAAATAATATTCACTGCCGCTGAAAAACATGCTGGAAATGCTGAAGAAATACCTGATTGTTTCTGCGTTTAGTGTTTAAATAATACATAAAGTAATAGTGTACGTAATACTGTGTAGCATATTACCCCATGCTTTGAATAAAACATTACCTCAATTGCATTTGAGACTGCAGTAACATGCTTCACATGCCATAATATACTTCAATCGCTGCTTTAATTACCAGGTGTTTCTATTGACGTATCCTGTACAACGCCGTCGGAATACTCGGGTGTATCTCTAAACAGAGTAGTTGCGTCACTCGGCTGTATAACTTCGGTAGGTTAATATTACATGTAATAACTATGTCTTATGTATATAATTAGTTATATATAGTATCGTTATAGCGTCAACCTTGCCATAACCTCCGCTCCTAATGACTGGTTTGTTCAGCTTCATTATACAACGTAAGCTTGTTATTGGTGACCTATTTTTGCAATATTAATGCCCCCATCTAAATGTGCTGAATTAGTGGTAACCCGGTAAAGCTAATATGTTGTAACATGGTGCATGAAGGTCTTCTAAATTAGGGCAATACGTCCGCTTTAACCACTTATCTGTGGGAGAAGCTTCTTTTATTAGCCGTGTAGCGTATACGTGTAGTAAGCTTATACACATCGTTTAACATGAATATATCTAAGAGCACAACATATATACGTCAAGATCTAAATAAAATAAATAAAATACAAAAAGGGGCTGCCAGAATTATATTAAATAAACCATTAAAAACTAGTTCTTCAGATATGTTTAATAAACTTAAATGGTTAAAATTCGAAAATAGATGTGCCTATATACCATACAGGTTTACTTATATTTAAATGCCAACACCAGCTAGTACCGGAATATCTGACTGAGTTATTAACATTTTCGAAAAATACACGTTATAGACTCCGTTCATCGGAAAGAAATGACTTAAGACATCACAAACCTAGAACAAATTATATGAAAAATTCATTCAGTTACACCAGTATTGATATTTGGAATAAAATACCTCTTGAAATCAGAAATATCTCTTCAATATCATTACATCTTTCAAATACAAATACAAGAACTTCCTTTTTCAAAAACAGCAGCAATTATCTACCATTTCAAGAATATAAATTCCACATGCGCTACGTTTTAGATAAATTTAGATAAATTATGTGTTCTGTATAATTGATAATTATAATTTCACTTATTGAGGTAATGACGAGTGTTTGTCGGGATCGAATGTATATTTGCATAAATGTATAGATTGTTATTTCATTTACCGTTTTTCTTTGCCTTTTTGTTTCTTTTCTAGAAGGCCACATTGTAAATAAGTTTTGTATGTTTTGAACATTGCTTTATGTGTAAACCTTCTTTAAATAAAGACATTTTTTTTATTATTATTATTATTATTATTATTATTATTATTATTATTATTATCCTTTTTTTATTAGAAATAACCAGGCATAATACGCACGTGTTATTATATTCAGAGGGAGTAAGTAACTTTTTTAAAAAAATTAAATGGTACATTGTGTACTTTCAAAGTTTGAATACAGTTCTTTTTTAGATGTTCTCTGCATAAAGCGTAATAACAGCGGGAGATACTCAAAATCCCCTTGGTCATAATCCCATTGGTCCAAAAATAGCATACAGTAGTAGTCCTAATCCCCTTAATGGATTTTACATTTTAATTTCAATTTTTTTTCAATCATTCGCTATAGTAGAGATGAATAAAACAATTAATAAAAATTTTTATTCAATATACGATTTTCCACTTGTATAACCTTTGAGGGGATTATGACTATCTTGCCATTTTTGGACCAAGGGGATTTTGAAGTACACTCACTAAGAGCATCATTTGAATTTCATCATTTACAGGCAACTGCAACAACTACTGTGACAGTGTCAGGTGATACCGACAAGAGCTCAGGTATACATATTGCATGTATATATTTCTGCATGTAACAAGTATGTGCAATTTTACTGAACTTCTGGTTCAACAAATTACTGAGTTTCTTACCGAAAATCCTACAATATGTTGATACGCACTAGAATTATTTATATGTGTGTTTTCGTGTGCGTGTAGGCACTGGTTCCCTGTCTGCAGTTACCCCTAATGAAATATTTTCTCCAGTTTATACATTTATTATTACAAGTACTAGTAAATGAGATATATTCAGTTTCATGAAAAGAACTTTCTACCAAGTTTAGTTCTATTCGCTGTGACAACCTGTGCTTGCATTGATACACGTGTCCTGTAAATCGGCTAAGGTAAGAACTAAATAATAAAAATATATATTAAGAGAAAGCAATACTAGCATTTTTTATCGTTTCTTTTATAAATACAGACAACACTGACACGCTAACATATATTGCTCTTGGTGCAGCCGGATTCGCTGTTCTCCTTACACTGTTGGTATCTACAGCACTCTGTTGTGTTTGTAAAAAACTTAGCAGACTACAGGCCGGTGATAATGGACGATACAAAAACTGGAAAAGAACAAATGTTGTCGAACAGAAGAAGCCAAATCGTCAGCCGTCAGTTTCCACGGTAATAACTTTATAAGATATTGGATTTAAGTGGATACAGTGCAAAGCCTGTTGAAGGAGAAGTCGAATTCTTTTTAAGTCTGAAGTTTATACAAAGGTTTCCGACTGTTTTGTGGACCTCGATAGCTTAGTGGTTAGGGCCCTCGCCTCGTCCCAGGCTCGAATCCCGTCCGAGCATGAGGTGTGTCCTTGAGCAAAGACACTGATACCATACGTGCCTCAGTCTACCCAGCTGTAAGTGATACGTGATAACATCCAGAATGAGTGTTCGAGAGCGATTCGATAAGCTACGGAGCTTTCTTCGTAATCGAACTAAAAGAAATTTGTATAAACTATAAACTAAAGGTTTCCGAACAACTATAGAAAAATGTCTGAAACTGTTCCCTGAAAACATAGTATAAGGGAGATAATTATGATTAATGATTTAATACAATATCTCAATACTTTTTAATATCTCAAACATCAGCCATTGCGTGTATGTAACTTGCTCATTTGTCTTATTTTAAGGTACAAGAACGTCCTCCGTCATACAATAGTTCAGAACGTATGTTCATCAACACACCGATAAAGGGCCACCGTGATTCCAAGGTACAGCCTTACTATAACGTCACCTACAAAAAGGGAGTGCACGCGTCGGAGGCCTAAGTCGATCACGTGGAATATTTATTACCATGACTACGTAAGGATTTTCAACAAATGTATAATTTTTTGTTGCTTAGCAGTTACTTGTTGACCTGGATACGTTTCAGTAAACGAATGAAAGAAACATAAAATGAGAAACGAATAAGACATGAAATGCCAGGTACATTGTCGGAAAAGGCATATTATCTACACACAATGTTGCTATAAGGGTATCGCATACGCGTACTATTAATATTATAGACAAGCGTTGGGTGCAATTTACGTAATAGAACATAAAAAAGGCGACACCATATTCGTAATTCAAGCATATCAAGACATACTTAAATAAATCTTGTTTTTCTCCCCGCTAGCATTCAAGCTCAGGTTGCAGGTACTTCAGACACATATTTCCTGTGCAAATGTATCTTAATGTAGCCCGACATAGATCGGGAAATGCTGCTATATTGCACGCATGTTGTCACTTAATTGTACTGTGCCTTGTTTTTTAAATTAAGTTTGGCCACATCATCTGAAAATAGCATATTTGGAAAAGAAGGAAAGAACATTTATCTTCATTTGACAATGTCGGGAAATGAATGTGTATTACGTGATAATACTTTCTGGAAAAGGATTTCGACATTAGACACGTGGTGCAACTTTGAACATCTCTAAAAAGGGGATACAGTTTCTTGTGTGCCGCATCAGTAAGTTTTGTATCAGACAAATGCTGACTTATGAGTGTTACCCCTAATGCCGAATAATAGGCAGAAAGACAATGTGGATTTTTTTACTAGCTGGTGGCTGTCATGTGAAATGTATAGGACCATGTCCTTAATTGATATTTAGGTTCCCTTCCCATGGAAATTCCTTAGAGCAAAATATAGTCGATATCAGGTAGGAACGTTTATAATCTAATTTGAAACGACGTATCATGTTGCACTAAGGGCATATTCTGGTTTTTATATCCCAGTTGTCGGTTTAAAGTAAAAGTCTGAGCTTTACGTGATGGTGGTAGGATCTTTTTTCCTTATAGAACTGTTACAAATAGCTTAACTCAAGTTCCACAATGATGTAAGCATACTCAGTTATTTCTTAAAACAAAAAAGCTGTTTACATCAGTGTAAAATTGCGGCTACAGCTTAGATAAGTAAAAAGTTCCTACAGATAAAAAAAAACTAAATAAATATTCTGTTTTCAGTTTATTGTATGCAGTTGTTTTTTTTTGTTTTTTTTTTTTGATGCCATATATCGTCAACACCCACTGTGTGTCTTTCTAAATATACTACATGTTTACTTTGATTTAAAATACGAGCATATTATATATCATCAAAATATCACTTGTGTACGTGATTATAATAACGCACCACACGGATTAACACAATTTGTGAATTTTAAAAATAGAAAAGAAATCAGTCGCGCGAATATAGCAAATAAGACACATAACAGCAAATCAATTTAAGGTAAATATTTAACGATTTATATGGATAAAATCAGTAAGTAAATGATGAATCATCCACAGTTAACGGTTGTCTATTTTTTGTTCTTCAGTTTGCTGATATATAATGTGCGTATATGGCTTTTAATCACCAATAATCGCCGAAATTTTTTTAAACCAACTCAAAAACTTAAAGCTATACCCGAATTAATTCTATTTCGGGGAAGTGTTAATACAGTTAACCTGTGCTTAAGAGCGTGGGCTTGTATAAAATATAAGTTACGTATAACGAGGCGCTATCTATGTTCATACTTTAAGTTTTCTTGCCAAACATTACATAAGATTTTTATGTTTCTAGCAATGATTATGTATCATTTTTAGTAACTTACCTTGAATGTTTTCTAGGTTTTTAGTGCCTTTGTCGGCCAAAAAAGAATTAATTTTAAGAAGTGAGCTTTATTAATAACAACTATTTTATTGTTTATGTTACAAATTTCTATAGCAGAAAATTATACGCTAGCCGGATATGTCGATGCTAAAAACGTTTAAATAGCTGGCATCATTTTTCTTTATATTTAGGTGTTTATCCTACAATAGAATGCTTAAAGCATATTTTTATTTTGTTGATACCTGCGGTTGGTGGTTGGACATGTTTAAAAATGAATTTCCTATTCTTTCACTGTACCTGAAACACTTAAAGAGACTTTAATCTCAAGTAATGTGTACTCAATAATGTTAAACTCGTGAACGAATCACACAGACAAATCGAAAAAGGTATACAGATCGAATATTAGAATTCGCAAGAAATGGTACGGTGCACTGAAATAAGGCATACAGTTTACTACGCTACACACTATCGCTCTTTACAAGCACTCTTCCACGAAATACCAAATGAGAGGATTTTATATATCCAAATATTAATATATATCTCGTAACATTTTGCATGCAATTAATGTTCCTGAAGTAAATTATTTTCGATATCAAAATCGAATTTTACATAGCTGGGCGTTATTTTTCGTGTAAACTCTAACTCTGGTGTATTTTTCTTTGTAAAGTGCAAACAAAAAAACAAATAAGAGAAATTGAAAAACTTATTCTTCATTACTTCCTAGATCGCATTTTGCATTGATTTGAAAAGTAAACAAAATCTTTATCAAAATATCAGCCGGTGAAGGTGATAAAGTATGCATGCCCTTGACATTGTCAACGAAACCTGAAGTACAAAACTCCTAGCTATTTAACCTTCAAACTGGTAGTTAAACTTTTAACATAATATCTCTGAACATTTTTATATGTAACTTAAAACTCTTTTATAGCATAACAAACATTTTATCCCAGTTTTTCACTTGTAATTGGCAACTTCTACATGTAACCGACACATTTTTCAAATGTAACTGACAACCTTCATATATTTTATCCCAGAAATTTTCTATTTCTTTTACAAGTAACAGACGACATTTCATTTGTTACTGACAACTTTTCCGCTTGACACACAATGATTAACTTTTTTTCTCAAAAATGTAACGGACACATTTATAATAAAAACAACTTAACCAGTTACTGACAAGTTTTCTCTGTCTATATATTACCTACAAGTTTCATACAGGTTAAAGAAAACCTGACTACCTTCTCACATGTAACGTAATAATTTTGAATTATAACATTTAACTTTTCTTTATGTAACTTACACTTTCAATGAATGAAACTGAAACATTTCACTCCCTCTAACTGACAACTTGTCCATATGCTTATTTGTAACTGGCAATTGCCCCAGATGTAACAGACTACTTTTCCACATGTAACTGATTTTTTTATTTTAAAGAAATGACAAATTTTGTGCAATGCTCAGAGTGTGAAGAAAAGTAAGTGTGAGTTTTTGAAAGTCCTATCGATTTACTGACGTGTTTCAATGGCGCATCACTAAAATAAAATCTATAGTAAGAATAAAGTCCGACTGTTGAATTATTTTTGATGACCTAAAAAGTGTATCCGTCCGATTTTTTCGTGCCGGGCTGTAACTTTGCCATGCAAGAAGGGTCTTCAAAACATATGGCACAAATGTTCAGCATATCAGTACGACGTGCCACGTGCAAGATCCACGTGTCCGAGATTTTAAAATAACTTGGCACATATGTTCAGCACACCGAGACGTCGTGTTGCGTAGGTTTCCGGACGATAACTCCATAACGCTTTGGCCGAGGATCTTGAAACTTGTGGAGGTTGGTCATAACCAGCAGATTACCCCTATCGATTTTGAGGTCAGTAGGTCAAATGTCAAGGTCACAGTTACCCGGAATAGTAGAACGGTTTCCGGACGATAACTCGAGAACGCTTAAGCGTAGCAACTTGAAACTTAGGCCAGTAGGTCAAAGGTCAAGGTCACAGTGACCCAGAATAGTAAAATAATTTCCGGGCAATAACTCGAAAATGCGTCGGTGTAGCAGCTTGAAATTTAATGTGGAGGTTGGTATTGACCAGCTGATGACATATATCGATTTAGGTCAGTAGGTCAAAGGTCAAGGTCAAAGTGACCCATGCAAGTGGAACGGTTTCAGGACAATAACTCGACAACGCACGGGCCTAGCATCTTGTTATGTTATTCTCGGTCTTGTGACCGTGAATGTATGCCACATGGTTTCTTGCATAGTTCGACTTTTTACATATTACTGATAGCATCAAGGGGGGGGGGGGGGGCATTCGTGTTTTACAAACAGATCGTGTTTGAGTATAGGTTAGTGGTGTTCATTTTGATGCATTTACAAAAATAAATCGGTAAGACACGTGCGTACCTGACCAATTTATTGTAGCAAATGTATCAAAATGAACGTTAACCTACTTCGCTTTTGAATTTTATTTTGTAAAGCAGTAGCATTCCCTGTATAATTATTGATTTACCTCATTAAAAAGTGCAGCCGATACCAGGCTGTGATTGGACTAAAAGTATTTTTACATTTATATCTTTACAGTCTCTCAATCCTATAGGTAAACTAGTCGGTTAAAAACAAATAGGTCACGTTCTATACCTCTCAGTACCACATACGCGTGTTATTTAAACCAGGACTTGAAATCATATTCACTTCCTGAACAAACCACAGATCTTAAAAGTTCATTGAATAACCATAACGTTGATTGGTCTTCAGTTTTCAAAACTGACACACCCGATCATGACGACTGATTTTCTGAAAACGGATTGTATATTTACCTCGATGAATTTTTTGTTCTTATCAGCCTTATCGAATGAAAAGTATGCACTAATGGTAAATACGGAAGGGAATTCTTTCATTGTATAGACCGCACAATGGTATTATTCAACTCTTTACAAACAGTTTATCCCTGTATAATTCGAAAGACAAGCGACGTGGTGTGGTGTGACGTAGCGTTCGACTCCTTAACAGGGGGTTCACCTCGGCGGACCTCGCAATCGGATGGCAATCTCCTACACCTATTCTTTCAGTCCAAACACTGGTCAGAACTCCAGAAAGCAACCATTATGTGTATTATATAATTACAAGAACGAGAAAATACTTCCTGAACATCATCAAACAAATGACCAAGCAACGGCCCGACCCAGACATCCTCGACCATCTACCCATGTTACTTAGATATAAAGAGACCTTCTATAAGAGCAATAAATTACAAAAAATATTTCTAACAGTTATAAGAAGTATAAAGCAAACCTTTAAAGGCTGATAAAAAGATATACAAGAAGTGCGAATGATAAAGTTATAAAACTTCTTATCGGGTAAGCTGAAACAAAAGATCGCTTTCTTTTTAATAACCTCTTAAAAACGTTTGTTTTTTATTTTTTTAATTCATACTCGGTTGTATGGTATAACAAAAAATGGCTTGTTTGGCCTAGCTGACATTTTTCGACCGGGCACTGGTGGTCAAGTCATATATGACGACAAGTACATGTATTATATTTTTAGAAGTCAGTCTCTAACAGAAAACATAGGCTCTAATGATTTGTTAAAACCGGCTTCATAATCAGAAATAAACAGAAGTGTTTTTTTTTGTTTAATATTTAAAAAGTCAGTACAATATATGGTATGTGTCAATAACTAGATCAAACGAAAAACTTTTATTGACACATACATTCTTATGAAAACGCAAGGCAAAACTGGGCATTACCATATAAACGACAAGTTCTTGTGAGGGAATAAGATTGCGTGAGATGAAATTACCTAGTTAACTGGATTGAAGAAAATTCAGTCAGGCATAACTTTCAACAATTTAATAAAATCAACAATTAAATAGCACAACAATAATTCTGCTTATACAAAATCACGTGGCATAATGCAAACTAACAATCATTTGACTCATGCAAAAAACGCATGTAAATATAATAGCTACATGTATACATTTTCTAAGATGTAACAATGTTGTAAGTTTTACTAAAATAAATAAGAGTTACAAAGGTACGATATGACGAAAATAAATACTACAGACTTTGAACAACTAAACTCGAGTATGTAGGCTGTGTTATATTTCGACCCGTTTGAAGAACTGAGATGTTTTTTGTCATTTCTTTTCAAAATATTTTAGCTGTGCTACATCCATTTTAATACCTCTCGATTCGATAAAACTGAATTATGCAGCATTTGCACATAAAGATGATTGGTACTCATACCGATGTACTGACACAGTTTCTTATCCAATCAAATGCCTGACTGCTGGTCTTGACCAATGGTTGTCCTTTGCTCTTCGCGTTCTTGAATTTCCGACTGAGGCTGTGACGTCACAACATGGCTACTTGTACCGAATAACGTCTGAAGTCTATCATTTTCGTTTTGTAAACTTACGGAAGTAACACTCTCGTTTAAGAGTTGTTCATTATGTGTGTGGGGGGCATATGTTGTAACATTATGTCCCGCTTCAAGTCCCGCGACAGCTTGACAATAAGGAGGAGGTTCACATGATCTAACAATGTCCTCATATTTTGGAGGTTCATTAAAAACGGTTGAGTAACTTGGTGGTAGAATTGCGGCGTTATACAACAACGGAGTTCTTTCAGTTTGAATATTAAAGCCAATGTCATCGGGGTCTCTGCATGTTCTTTGAATAAGTATGCTTAGACATACACCGATTAAGAGAACTGGAAATCCATGTATTAGTAAATATGCCCATATTCTTGGAACACATTTTACATCAAATTCAGGATGGTTGTACTGTCCGAGGTCATAATCATAATCCATTACCCATATGACAGCGGTGTCACCAGGGCCGTCCAAAATAATATTACACTGTGTTGCATCCGTGCAGGAAGTTGTTGCATTCTGCATGTTATAGAGAGTATGATCAATGTCGATTTTGATATCTACCCAAGCGCCCATACCATTATCATTTGAATAAATGATAAAATATTCGTCCTCTACAAGCGCTTCCAATGAAAATCTACCATATCTATTCTCGTCATTACAACTCGAGTCTGGCTGCAGAAACGCTTCCTCATAGTAACAATCATTACAGTAGTTATATTTTTTCCATATGTCAAAATTAGTCCTCCCAACAACTACAGTGAATTTCATGAACTCTCTAGCACAGTGCTTTAATTCTATGGTTGACTGTTCTAACAAATAGAAGGCCAAATAGTCGTATGAATTTTCTCCAACAAAAAGTGCAGTACTTTGCGAAGAATGTTCAGTTTGAGACTGATCTATTTTTAAATCACCGGAAATTACGTAACCGTTAAATTGCAGTCCCGGGGAAACGATCTTCACTTCCTCACAGAACAAAAAATGTACATGGTCTCGAATAGGAATCATGTCAGACGGTGAAGCTAGCATTTTAAATGGGGCGTACACAACACAACCAAGAATAACAGCGGAGGTAGATGAGAAAATAAGAAGCCAGACCCAAAGGATTTTTATCCGTGTTGTTTTTTTCATTGGTCTGCAGCAACAGACTGTGCCGCAAGTTAAACAACAGCAAGCGGAGCAACAATCTTCACAGTCGTCTGGTCCCATTTTTAAAAAGTTTTGTTGAACGCTGAATTCCTTTTTAACAGTCTCTTGCTCACAGAATATGCTCCTTTTCTTTGTTCGTTTACAGTTTCAATACCTGCAAAGAAAAAGAATAAAGATCTGTTCGCATATTGAGTCAACTTATATTGTGTATGAATAGCCTTATATCTGTCAGACAGCTTCGTGCAAAAACCGTTTTGTCATTCAACAAAATAATGAATGTCTCTTGACTGACATCGGAGATCATCTAGGACATATTTTAAACATCCTTTCGTCCGATTTCAATTCACATGTTTTGTTAGACATTGAACTTACATATCTGAGTAGAGTAAACAAATATGCTCGTTGATACATGTAAATATTGTACCCGTCTGTATTTATTTACACAATTATCAGTGTTATCTACATGTCGGTCTAGACTAGGTCTCTCAACCAATTGCTTCAGAGTCTGAAGGTAAAACTGCTCAGTGGATAATATGAAGTATGAATCATGTTAAATCGGTGCTTGAATCTCCTACTGCTGATCATAACAGATACTGGTATTCCGTTCACATGATAAGTTTCCCCGTTACATACTCGTACATTAATTGGACAATATTTGTGATATAAGAGTGATCTTAAAGCGATACATTCCCGACCTCTCGGACAAAACCTTAAAACAAAACGCTTTTAAATAAACTTTTTGAAATATACCAGTACCGTATTTACTGTACGTGCCTCATTTAACAGTGAGTCGCCTCTAGCTAATCCTTATATACACCCACTGAATAATTGGAATTAGTAACGTTTCGTAGTCGATCCCTTTATTTTAAAAGCAGCATGATCTTATTGTTTACTGGCTCAATACAAGTTATCAGCCAATGATATTTAAAGGATATTCCAACTTTTTTTATTTTAGTTTTTATATTCATCAGCGTTATTGTGTTGTTTCAGTTTGTATATAATTAGGACATTGTTCTTATTGTAATATTGTCACTGTCATATTTTTCTGAAAACAGTGTGTTTAACAACTGAATAATACAACACTAACAAAAGAGTAACAATTAAAGATTTAATCTTTTTTTTAAGTTGTCACGTTACTTAGGTCGTATTCTGAACAAAAAATGCAAGCAAAACAAAAAATTAAAACCAACCATTTATTTCCGTTTATAAGGCAAAATGAAATCCGATCACTTGTAGTAAAGTAATTTATACATGTATATACTTTAATATATGAACAACTTATGACCTGTCAAATGACTCAAGTATAAATCCGTGTGACCACAGTGGTGTAAGTGCTCTTTTAAATATAATTAGTATACAACTATATCTCACTATGTCCGTCTGTACGTTATCATTGTAATATTTCATATTATCGTCTGGACCTGAATTGACAGACGGACGACCAAGTTTACATGTATATATCTCGTCATAACAAGAAAGTATAGCCACGATAAAACTTTATATGAAACTCAAATTTAAACAAAAACAACTTGTTTGAACAGGCGAACGAACATGTGCGTGTATGAGTCCGTGCTGTTGGTGAAAATAATCCTATAGACTATGTTTTATTTCTTTGGTATATTTTACAGACATACTTAGCGGAATACAGTTCAATGTTTCTGGTAAGACTACATTAAAATGCAGTCGAGTAGTATAGAAAGTTATAGATCGCATTGTGTACTGTTCATTCTTTGAAAATGTTAGTAGATATGTCATACTTAAATGGCATGGCCCCATCATATATGACAGATATACTTGGCTATTCAAAGAATGAACATAAGACGATGCGATCTACTTCAAAAAATGATTTAGTTTTAAATACACTTCCGATTATTTCAAAGATTCATTTTCTTATTATAGCATGAAAAACTGGAATGAAATACAAAATAATATAAGAAGTTCAAAGAAGCATACATCTTTTAAAGTTAACTATAAATTATATTTTTTACTTGCAGTATTTTTAAATGTTTACAATTTTTATACATGTGAAATAAATAGACAATTAAAACGCACTTATACGAATTGAGTTGAGTGTTTGTCGGTGAATGTATGAGTGAAGTATAGGTTTCTTAATTATTGTGTTAAAGTTTAATATTTATTTAAACATTCATATTATGCATGTATGTAATACTTCTTTTGCCTTTTTTCAGATTTGTTTATAGAAGGCCGCATTGTAAATATGATGTTGTTATGGATTCTTGTAGACAAGACAAGAGACAACTCTTTAATACAACAGTCATAACAATTATCATAAACGTGTTACATTCTAAGATAAAGATATTATTATCATGTATGAACTTATACTATAATATAAATATAAGATACATTCTTAGTAATAATTAAATGTTTTTTTTAATATAGTAACTAATCTTGAACATGCCTGATGATATTTTTCGTTGTGAACAATTCCTTTTCAGATGTAGTTTATAAAAAGAAACTGTTAATGGAGTCTTTTTGAAAGCCAAAGAGCTTGTTTGTACTGCTTTTATTGTATCGAAATAAATGGGGTTACCCATAGGGGGCCTCAAATTAAAAAAAAATGATATTATCATTATTGTTATTATTATCATAATTGTTATTATTATCATAATTATTATTATTATTATTATTATCATTATTATCATTATTATTATTATTATCATTATTATTATAAAAATGAGGACGCTTGTCCCTCGTGCAAAATTTGACAGTATGTGGGTGAGGCTTATTTGTTTTGTTTTAATTTTTAGACAAATCTCAAATACATGTCAGAGTGCTGAAAAGCATCTAAATTGTTTCTTTCTGTGTATCAAGCACTTTCATTTTATCTTATTACAGTTATATGTATTATTTACAGTAAACGAATAACGAAGGTTATATTAACTAAGTACATATACATGTAATTATCAACTACAGTTACGCGAAATAAGCAACATTAGCGTAACAAATGCGTATTTTAAGATGTTGCCCTTATGAATGTCACACAATTGTGTTTCTATATTAGTACTGAAATACACTAGAATCTGAAACATTTAGCTCTATTTTTTATCATTTATATAGAGTTGTACTCTCATTTTCCAGCATACTGTACATAAATTTTCTATTTACTTTATTTTCATATAGTCAGCAGATACACATTAATTTAATATCTGCTACACACGTTCTCCTTTGTTTTGTTTTTTTTTGTTGTTTCTGTCAGCTTAAACTTATTTCAAAACATAAAAAAAAAAAAATTAGCAAACTATTGGGTCATTCAGTAAAAATTATGTAAAAGCAATCGGTGTTTCTAACCGTTTGTGCTTGTTTTTGTATAAACTTTCTAACCGGCAAAGTGACCACGAATTGTATTCAACAAGTTACGAATATTTTTTTTTTTTGCATCAAAAAAGTTTTTCCTACGCTAGCATCGGTTAAAATATATATCTGTGACAACAGCTGGGATTTAAACCGATCTGGCAAGCGACTAACTCAATCTTCTTCTATAAGAAATGAAATACGTACAATCTCACCTAGTTATTTACACTCCGAGCCTGTTAAAGTAGTAACAGTGCTTGCGTTATGAATACTAAACTGATTTAATATGAAAACGGTAATTTTCCTTTTCTGAATTAAATAGAAGTGGGAATTCCATGCAGATCCGTGCTTATTTATCTAATTCACAGTTGTGTGATTATTTATATAAACCGTTGACAGATACTCACCTAACTTCCTTGTTTAAGAAAAAGATTTATTTGGGTTTAAAAAAAGGAAGTTTTATCTTTAATTTTCTTTAGATATTTACCTTTCTGCCACTACGGTATAACACTGGATGATATAACTCAGTTTGGGCCGCCTACGTGGTCATATGACTGTTGATCACTGTTATTGTTTGGTGATCACGGGTTCAAGCCCAGCAACCAACCATGTCTCTGTTATGTTAGAAATTAGTTGTTTCTTATGAATAATAACGATTATTTCATTCCCAGCTTCCATGTTGTTAACATTTTCATGTTTATATGCTACTGAATTAAAAAAGTGAACACTACTTAAATGTAGTCTTTATTAATTGACAGTACATATTTAACATAATACGGTGTCAGAATAGTTTGTTGGATATCATAAACATGTTTACAAAAATGGATTTAACAGGGAAAGCTCAAATTTACTAGAAAAGTAAGAAAAAATCGTGCAATATGTTGAAGACATATTTGCGGTTGCGTTAGAAAAGAACAGTGGGGAAGTTAAAGTAGATTATCTCTTGTGACAAAAAAATCTACAGAATCAATTACAAATGCATTCGAACGACACGTTCAACCAAAATCAAATCCAGTTTTCATCCGTTCATGAAGTCGAAATGTTGGTCCCGCGTTGGTCCCGCGTCATTCGGTACACGTCACCGGCACGTGGGGATTCCGTAGTTCTTCGTTGCTTCGGTTGTGTCTTCTAATCGCTGAATTGTTTCAACAAACGCCAACTGTTGTCAGGGTCACACACTCGGCGTTAGCCAGGGCCCAGACAGTTACAAGACCGAAGTCAAGTATATGTCGAGACCCAGTGCCTGCTCGCAACGTGCACTCCACGAGGGGCTGAGAGCAGGCTAAATAGATCACAACTGTTCCTTACTTATATACACGGCCCGTAAACGCGCACCTACTTCGTCGCTGGTGAAGCGGGAAAAATGTTATGCTAACTTCTGGTGGAGGTGCAGAAACGGAGAAAAACGGTGTTTATGCAGGTTTTGTGCATGATTGCTGTCTTTAATTAAATGAACTTCTTTAAAGTATCTTTTTGAAATCTAAGGTCGCTGCGAAATGCCAACATGAAAACATTGATGAAATGAGTAGAACCCTCCCGCACTCGACGTATGGCGAAAACGAGCACCCTTTTTTGATTTTCACAGAATGATGGGTCACTCCAGAGTACTATAGCTGGCTGGACATTCAATGAAACGTGTACTTTTAAACAGAGACAAAGATTGGAACAAATCCAGTTTAGAAATTAATATAAGCCTTGAAACTTTTCTCATGTTTAACCGTGAAAACCGCGACGATACACTGTAATGCTCCATCACTTTGAGAAACTTCGTATATTAACAATTTTGATATATTTAAAGAAATTTGACAACCTGTTGTTTTTGTATTATTTCCATTAGCAGCACAACCGTTACCAGCTAAGCACAACCTCCACCAACAGTTTTAGGGCAGAATTATGTTTAAATCAGCTATATTTTCAAAGAGCTATAATCAGCACCAGCCATCTATATGCCTGCTTAAGATTTTCCGAAAACAGCCATTGCTAGAAGATATGTTTGAAACATTAAACAGGGTGCTCGTTTTTGCCATTCGTTGAGTGCGGAAGTTTCTGCTCATTTTGTCAAATTTAGGTATTTCATGTCGTTATTTCGCATGGGAACGCCGAAATAATAAAAAGGTCGAACAGCGAGTTCAGATTTTTAAAAGATCTTTTAAAATATGTTATATAATTATAGAAAGCAATCACATACCTAACTAAACACCGATTTTCTGTTTTTCCACCTCCCGGTCGGAAGTTGGCACATTTGCCCCGCTTCACCAGCGCGTTTACGGGCCGTGACATAAGTCTTGCGTATATTTATTACTTATTTATGAGTATGTAAATATTTAATAGGACGTTAACTGTTGTATAGGATATGATAGAGAACATTAAAGTTTTGGGCACTTACATCCTCTATGGATAACAATGTTACGAAAATCACTGAAGAATTTGAAACCGTTTTTCTTGTTAAACGATCTTTTACAATATTTGAAAATATAACACAAAAAAGGTCAAATTAAGGCCGGTTCTCAAGTGCTTATGTTATTCAGAACCTTATGTTTATTTCCTAGAAACGTTTTTTTTTTTTTTTCCTTTTCATGCCTAATGCAACGAAACGCCTTCTTCGTCTGTGTAAATAAAGTACGTTCGAACCGGAACATAGCACTCGAGAGAAAACGTCACTGTCGGAGATTAATATCGCTTTTTTTAGTGGTTAACGCAGTTATTAGACTAAAGTGGCTCCGGTAATCAGGTTTCGGTTTTACTTCTTGATAAGAAAAGTCATATCAAGTTCTGTCGCTTTGAGTACTTGATACTTAGTAACCCACAAAACACATACCGAAGATGCTAACACCCAGAAACATTTGTTCTTGTTTTTTTTTTAAATCTAGGGATGGCTTTTCCATTCACAGATAAAACCCATCGTATACACATCTATTCATTTTCTGAAAAAGACCCTGTTTTGTAATTTTTATATATTACGTTTTTTAATGGTCGGAAACTTTAATAACGGCGACAAGAAAACGGAGGCTTTTAGCACCTGAATAATGCAGCTATGAAAAAAATCTTGAAAAGAACAGCCCTTCAATAAAGTTACTGAATAGTTTTCATTTTATGCGGCCTTGTTTAGTTTATAAAAAAGGTATATAGAGGGTATTTGTTTGTTTTGATTGAATATTGGATATATCTTATCGAGAAATAATACAATTGTTATATTCTCACGAGCGCATTTGAGCGCGAGTTAAAATGTGAAAATTGTATCACTTTAAGTTGAGATATGCCATACCAACCCCCCAAAAAATATAATTAAAGTGACATTATGCGCATTTTTTTCAAGTAACAATCCAGCTGAAAATGGTGTTTGTACAAAAGCGTAAAGGAAGTAATAGCTTTTAACCCAATACACCAAACTCTTCCCGCTACCAGTATGAAAAAATAACTTTCCAAATATTGATTTTCTTATTTGACTGGGAGAGTCAATTTAAGAAAGAACAATTGCATGCAGGAGTTGCTTCCCTTCCACTGCAACATCAACAACGACACAATCAACTATCATTTTATCAGTCCGATTTTTTTATATCTAAAGCACCAATTTCAAATACTAATGCGGCATAATCATTAATTTAACACATTTAAATGCACAGCAACCAAAAATTGCATTTATAAAATTGTCACCAAAAATACACTATGTGCAGTAAGATGGGCATAATGTCAATTTAATTGATGCTAACTATTAAAACAAAAGCTAAAATATGTATATGCACCACTGAAAAAAAAGTAGTTCCGGCAAACCTATATCACCAACAATGTGACTGATGTGATATATATATCATTCACCACTCTATATTTCACTGATATAACATTTCATCAGTTGACATGAAGAAAACACGTTCATCAAAGTTATGAAAACTATCACTTTTCATATATTTCTTTAAAATACCTCAGTATGTTATTATCCTCTCGGTCTAAATCTCCTATAGGACTTACACGTTTCAAGGATTTAAAGCGGCGTATTTTCTGAAAATGCGGATGTGGCAAACCAGACTGGTTTGTGAATTTTATGTGCTAAAAATAATCAACCAGGAGGAACAAAATTGGTTTAAAAATAGTGGATAAACCGAAAGCAAGCTTAACCAAAATGATAAGGACCGAAAGCAAACTTTCCCAGAATGATAAGGACAATATACAGCATTTTTTTTTAAATCGGCAAGTTTTGCCTTCTTGTTTATTTTGTTTCCGGTGTCTTTGCAACAAATCTTAGTAGTTTGAATCAAAAAAGCAGGCTGTTAACTGTAGCGATGATCGATGAGCGATTTTCTTTTTTTTGTGCAATATTTTTGTTCCAACCAACATGTTTATAAACTAACCCAATTAAAGTCTGATTGAGTATGCTTGTACTAAATACTTAATTGGGTGAATGATACGAAATTGATCGTCAGTAGTGTTGTTAAAACGTGTCAACAAAACAAAGTTTTTCATGATTTATATCAAGAGCTTTGTCGGGTCTCCTTGTACATGTACACTTCTACGTCAAGTGTGCTTATATATTGGTGCAATAAATTTTTTTAAATTGTATTTGTTTTCGTTTGTTTTACAGTCTGTGTTTTTTTGTTGTCTGGTGGCGGGAATCAAGTGAACAAAATTCAGGTACTTTATACTCGACTTCCAAGTGTCGGGAATCACGTGACTAAAATCCAGGACCCTTTCGCCTCGACTGACCAGTCAAAATCTGAATCTTTTCTCTCCGTATATGGGCCTAAAATCCTTAAAGCCGAAAATTCACTTCCTAAAATCTTCGAAGTATTATATTTATGTTTAAACCTAGATATTTATTGGAAAAACTCTTAAGCAGTAAAGTTATGACTCTCAGAAAGAAATAGGACACTGAAAGTATCCCGAAATAAAAATTCTTACTTGTCTTCAATTTTAGAACAGTGCTTACAGCTTGACTTTATACCTATATCAAAAAGGTTTAATGCATTTTATTCCCGTGCCATAGATCTTTGAAATATCTATTTGTTATAACTTATAGTATGCGGGTGTAACCTTTTATATGTATATGTATTGTTTAAATAGGTCTATATTTTTCAATTCTCACTATAACTTAAATTGCTTTTTTACGCACTCTCACTAAAAAGTAAATTGAATATTGTATTTTGATATACATGTATATATATAATTTATATAATATACTTTTCTTTATGCATGCTATTGCATGTTATATAAAAGAAGATAAGCTGTATATGCTTATTTTTAATAAACTATATGTTCTGTTCTGTTCTGTTCTGTGACCTTTTATCACAGCACTTTTGAGAGCAATCTTTAATCTGAGGTAAGAAATATTATACAGGGACTACAAGGGACTTCCTTGATCAAAACTTGATGATTGATTACATATCTTACGACATTAAATTGCCGTGTATATTTTTTATAAATAGGTTTATATACTTTAACATGGTAAAATATATATTTTTTTTGAAACTATACCTATCACTAAATGTGATTAATACCCCCGAAAGACTGCTTTATCAACTGAGGAAGTTAGTAGTAACAGAATACCTTGCAAAAAACTTAAATAAAGATATTGTTCTTGGCAATGATTTATTTTGGAAAAACAACATGGTTGATATAACATGAATAAACGCACTAACACTTTTATATCATTTTTGGAATACATATACATGCAGTATATTAATCAAGTAAAATAAATAAATAATCCCCACTTTTTGTTTTCTGCATCTGGAACACGATCCAAATTGTTACAATTACATTAAAGCCCAGTGATCACTGTCATCACAGATAGTGTAGAATAATGAATTCACGGATTGGAAAATGACAGAACTGTGTTCTATTTACTCTAAGAATGTTGGCATCTTTTTTTTTCGTTCATATTAATTTTGTTTTGTTTGTTTTATGTTGTTGTTTTTTTAAATATTATATCTATAAGGTGTTGTTAAAAAGACTTTCTTATAGTTTAAAAAAAAAACAATAGTTTATTATATTCATAACATGTTCTCCGATTTAAAAAGCAAAATGAGGAATACCTGTGTACAAATAATGGTACCACTTGCGTCAATAAATTATCTACCTGTCAAATTTATTCAAGATGTAATTATAACACAAAAAGTGATCATAGGCCCTGTATAATGTTGCTGATAGTTCAATAGAATAGTATTAGTCGTTGGCAAAATAAGTCGGTGCTTAAAACGTCAACAGATTGCAAATACTGTTACCACTATGGATAAAGTCTACTTTACTACAGAGTTTTTTAAACACAAAAATAAAATTCCGTGAACAAAACAAAAACCTTCGCGTAGTTTCAGGTTTAATAGATGATGCGACTTGAAGATTATCATTTTAACATATTTAATTTCTTTCAACAAAAATTATATTAACATATGAAACAGAAAAATACCATTCGTTGATACATAACCTATAAAAAAACTATAACGAAAGTTTTCAAATTCCTATTCAACATCTGGAGTACGCACGTATAAATAAATAGCTGAACAATAAATAACTTTCACAAATACGGTCACGTACTCGAAAACATATCAAATGGCACTTAAAATAACACTTGAAGCAACATGTTTACATTGATAAAATAAAATAATGTAAACTTGACTTTGTTTATTTCAAAGAAACTCATGTCGCCCCCGCTGAACAGCCATAAGGGGAAATTTAATGTATACTAGCTAGTCACTTTGACCTTGACTCTTGACCTACTGACATCCCCAACTGTAGGGATCATCTCTTTTACAAGACAAATCATATGACTATGGGTCACATGGATCTCGAGTTATTGAACGCTTTTTAAAGTTCTAGTCATTGTGACCTTGACCGTTGACCTACTGACCCCAAAACAGTAAGGACAACCTACTCAATCTACTCGGTAAGACCAACCATCCTATGAAGTTTGAATACTGTACGTCATATGGATCTCAAATTATTGAACAGAAACGATTTTCAAAGTTCGGATCACTGTGCCATTGACAGGCATACGGACAGGGCAAAAACAATATGTCTCCACCAAGTTAGGGGAGACATCATGTGCTGCATAAAAATGATTTGTAAAAAAAATACTAGAGTTAAAAAATAGTAAAATCTCCCACGTTATACTAAGACTGCTTTTGGTCGTTAAGAAAAGATTTCGTCTGCATAACTTTGTTATGCAAGCTTTGAAATCTCAATATATTATATGACATAAGAGACTACTATTAAAAGTTAACGAAAATATAGCCAATAAAAAATAAAAGACGGTCATGATAGCGCTGGGTCGCTCACCTGTGAAACATTGCTTGAATTTTACACATTCTGTGTAAGTGAAGAAATTAAGGGCTAGAGTGTGAACATAGTTCAATATTGCATTTTTTTAAATCAGGGGTTATAACTCTAAATGTTAGCCAATACTCGAAATAACACTAGATCTTAAAATCATACTATGATAAGGATTAGTGAAGGAATTTAGATGCTGAACTATAAACAAAGAGTTAAAATCAAGGGCCATAATTAAGTATTAATCCGGCAAAGGTCAATAACAAACTATTCCTGGTTCAAATAGTCATATACATTCTGTGTAAGAATGATGAGGATTGGCGAAATGAGTTAAATATTACATTTTTTTGTTAAATCGGGGTCCATAACTCTTGGAGATTTAATCCAATCAAGCTCTTATTTAAATGCAGATGCGATCTTATAGCCATACACATTATGTTCAAGTTTGATTAGAATTACTTCAGAAATGTGATAGTTTGGGTGTAAACAAACCAAATATTGACTGACGATGAACATTGGGCTATCGCAATAGCTCACCTTGAGCACTTTATTCTCAGGTGAGCTATGACCCACTGCGTGGATCTACATACAGCAAAACGTAGCTTTACATAACCTCATGATGTGGCTTTAACAAGTTCAAAAGTGATATCATTTAGATTCAATGTTATTGACCTAAAACAGGAATTTAACAAATTTCTAAGTCTAATGGTTTACAAACTTCATCTTTTATTAATTGATTTTGATGACCGAATAAGCATTCCAAGTTGGGAAGTGATAGCCTTCGTATTTTGAGGAAATTGTCTAAATGCAAAACATAACCAAATTGCTAACACGACTAAGGTCATCACAAATAAATCAACCAATACCCCCGACTGCAGTAGTACAAAAATATATGAACACATTTTTACATCAGACAAAATAACATTTACTTACTTTCTACTCAGAAACTCAGAAAGTTTAAATACTGCAACTTTCAGTCTTAATAGAAACAACGTTCATTTAGTTACCTATCTCTTTACTCTGACCATATATTTTTTATATAATGAATCAGTTATTCGTAAGAATGAGTTCAACGAGGGAAATACATCAGTCTCATATTTCACCAGTATCGTGTAACACATGAGGAACAATACATTAAAGTGTAATTATGCGCATTTCTTTTCAAGTAAATATCCAGCTGAAATAGGTGTATGTAAAAAAAGGTAGAAGAAATAATAGCTTTTAACCAAATACACCAAACTCTCCCTGCTACCAGTACGAAATAATAACTTTCCAAATATCACTTTTCCTATTATGAATGGGACAGTCTTTAAAAAAAATGCATGCAAGAGTTGCTTCCCTTCCACTGCTGAAATCTGTACCAACAACAACAATAACAGCACAAGGGAGATCACTGCGAAGAAAGGAACTATTATTTTATCAGTCCGATTTTTTGTTAATTTCTAAAGCACCAACTTCAAATACTAATGCGTTATTATCATTTATTTAACACATTTAAATGCACAGCTACCAAACATTGCTTTTATAAAACTGTCACCAACTAGACCTACCACTAAATGTGATTAATACCTCCGAATGACTGCTTTATAAACTGAGCAAGTTCAAAGTAACAGAAAACCTTGCAAAAAAAACTAAATAAAGATATTATTCTTGGCAATAACTCTGTAATTTGTCATGATAGAGTTATGGTTCTTGTACAATGCACATCCTCTCATTATGCTGGACCATTGTATGAGGTTGTATTGAATTCCAACCAGTAGTTTTCAAGTTATGCTCCGGACAAGGAAAAAATTGCAACGGACCGACTAACCAACCCACCGCCCGACCGACCGACCAACAACCGGGTGACTCCTATATACCCCCTAAACTTAGTTTTGGGGTATAAAAATACACTATGTGCAGTAAGATGCGCATAATATCACTTTAAAGAATACACTTACATCACGTTACATGACGAAATGAGCATCATCGTGCGCGTACCAACGTTGGCTTCTGGAACCAGTATGAACCACAGTAACAATGTACCCTTAAAAACTGTTAAAACATAACAACACTATTTTCTGAAAAACTGTACTTTTAAACATGATGGTTTTAGTACGACTGACTTAGATGTGCATGCGTTAAAAAGAGGAATCACTTTGAGTTGCATTTTCTCCCTGTGGACTGCATTAACTTGACAACATTTTCTCAGTTCGTATAGTGTAAATAACTGTTATAACTTTCGTCTTTCAATACCTCGAGCATTGCTTCTGCTACATTCAGTCTACTATCTGAAATATACAAAACATTGTTTGTTCTTTTTAAATGATGCGCTTATTCCTTCTCATCGGAAGTTGAATTTTGCGCACTTTCCGATGTAATTAGGGCAAAAACGAAAGCGTCGCAAAATGTCACGGTTTGGAAAATAACTTGGTCATACTACAACCAAACCATATTTTCAGCGAATGGTATTAGTTAATAAATGAATTGCCTTCAATGTTGAATTGCGAAACATAATTTTTGATCAACTAAGGACACATAACTCATTTGGCCAGTAAAAGAGCATGGCCGCGACCATTCTTTTTAATTATAATTATAGTGAATTGCGAATAATTGAATGAAACAGAAATTTGGCATTACAACAACAATCATAGATTATATCTGCATACAAATAATGGTCGGATATGACATATTTCAAGATCATGTAATCATGGGTCCTCTGTTCATATTTTACCAGTAAGTCTAGTAAACTTGACATAGTTTTAGGACCATACCCATTCAGGTCAATTTTAATTAAATTGATGCTAAAATTAAGAATTGCTAGAGTAACATCATATTATGGAAGTTTGTTTCATATATATGTATATAAGTAAAGACTCGCTAGTATTTCTCTATATCTTGGTCCGATATGACCCATAACTGAAACTGACTGATATCTTATGGACATGCACGGGTTATGACTGCCCATTACTGTGAACTCAGTAACTCAGAACTCTGTAAAAATCAGTGACATTCAGTACAGATATACCTGCAAGACGTTACGCATTTATTGACATTATTTGTAATACATAGCGGCCAATTCGGTTCAAATGTTTTAAACGCCAGGGTTATAGCAAACCAATACTGTGGGCTAGGCACCCTTTTGCTTCTGGAGCTTTCTGTCGACTACTTCCTCTCAGTTGACTGGCCTATCGTCTTTGAATGCGCAAGTTTTAACGGAAGTAACGTGAAAACTGATTTTAAAGCTGATAGATACATATCTATATTAGCAACAAAAAAGCTCTTTTAAAACGTTTAAATGAAACATAAAATTTCACTTCCTGCTTATACTTTTCTTATTCAGTCAAGCTTACAAAGTCATAGGTTTTATTATATAGGGGCTGCACCTAATTATTAAATAACTTGGATGTAGGACAGTACTGTTCCGTGTACCCGATTTCAAATCACCTTTAAACACGCAAGTATTGCGTTAGCAAAATCTTGAATATGAAATACAAAAATGTCTGAACTACTATAGAATTTAATGAGAAAACTGTTGGATGTGAATGAGTACACGTGATTCGCTCGGCTTTGAGGAGCATGTAGTTCCGTGACAAAAATGTAGATTCCAAATCATTAAAGATCTAATAAAAATGTAAGAAACATAACGACAAGGACCTACGGGAGTAGTGGAAAAAAACTGGAATGAGTGATTTGATATATTTTGGAAGCATGGACCATGGAATACATATTTAAAGAACAGATGTCTTCTAGCAAAATGTTGACAAAAATGACAGCAAATCCACATTTTATTAACTATCTAACTGTGTTGCATCACATGACAAGAAAAATATCTGTAACAATTCACACAGTACTTACCGAGAATTAAACGATAGAAACACATGTATTGTTTAAAACTTACCGTCGTAATAAAGCAACTTGGCCTTATTTTTCACACTGTTTCTTGAGTCGATGATTCTCTGAGCAAGTTCTTTGAATTTCCATGCCTCGTCATGGAGATGTGTTTCATCCAGACCTGACAGACTCGACAATTCTGCCATTTCTTTAAGGCATAACACTGCATTTGGATATTCGACTGCCACAATATAGTCCTGCAAGTATATGTGTTGAAAATATGTTGATAATGTACTTGAGTAATGTAGATACAGTGAATGAGTACACGCAATTCGCTCGGCTTTGATGCTCATGTAGATCCGTTACAAAAATGTAGATTCCAAATCATTTAATATCTCATAAAAATGTTTTAAAAAAGCATAACGACAAGGTTCTACGGCAGCAGTGAAAAAAACAACTGGAAATTAGTGATTTTAAATAGTTTGGTAGCTTGATCTCACTCAATTTACATATCGACCAACTTACTGACAAGCTTAGTGAAAGCTTATTTCCAAGCCTGTCAAAAAGGTGGTCTACATGTTAACTGTAAAAGTGCAGACACATTTGACTTTGCCGAAAATTTAAATTCAAAGTTACATTTTTTTCTAAATATGTATGAAATAATAACCCAGCATAAAATGATGCTGTCTCTTGCAAGTGAAAGCTAGAATATAAGTGCTCTTTTCAACGAGGTTAATATCTTTTCAATTATCAATGAAAATTGTAATGTGTTTAATGTTTGGTAATAACAATTAAATGCTCGTATGTTTCAGTGTAATATGTTTTATGGTGTTTTATAATCTGTGAATTGATTAAATGCTATGTTTAAATGTGTGATGTGTTTTATTGTACAAGTGAATGCTATGTACAAATGCATCATATTTTGATCATGACATATTGACAATAGTCTACTTGTAAATGAAAAACTAGCTATGGAAATTATAGGGCATTATGATGTTAAGGCCTAAAAAAATGTTTGATTCAGGTTTCGTGCCCCCAAAAAAGATTTTTTCATTCATTATTCTCAAACAAACCAAATTCAACATATATTTTAATGAATTAATACTTAAACATATTAACAATCAAACAAAGTTCTAGGGTCGGGGCAAAAAGATAGGGTAGGTCGGGAAACCTGAAACAAACATATTTTTTTACGCCTAACTAGATTTACTCTAGTTACATTATGTCAACTGAGATTGAAGTCTGAACAGAAATCTGAAATAAAAACCATATGTCAGGCATTTAATTTGAATGATCTGCCTTGAACACAGCATTTGTTATATTTTCTGATTTTCAAGGGCAGTCAAGTCAAGATCAATGTCATTGACCTATAATTTTCATTGCAGATTTCTGTTTCAAACGTGATTCTCAGTCAACATGTCAAGTTTGATAAAATTCTACGAAAGGGAAATCTTTGGCCGTTTATAAGGAAACTATAACAAGTGTTCTTAAGGTAGTACATGGCTTACACTTTGTATCTCTCCATTTTGTTCTGTTAACATCTATCCTTACTAAACCTTACCTACTAACACAAGTAACCCTGACTATTGTATTGGCTTTTCCTAGAGGGAAAACTTTAATCAACATTTATCAAATATTTAAAAACACGAAACCCTACTTACACTTTAAAGTCCCGTTCAATCATTATTTGTATACTGTTTCAAATGATTTAAAAACCTTTTAAAATAGGAAGTAGATATCTTCCCCATCCTTTTCTAGATGGAGTGATAAAATGATATCAAGTTATCAACATCACAGGGGAATAAATAAGTGTACAGTGTACGGAGGAAGTTTGACTTTTAGACCGTGGGCAACAAACAATGTCCATAAAAGGTGTTATAATTAAAGAACCAGTGCGTATGTTACCAATGTCTGCACAATTACCAATAAGGAAGAGGCAGTATTCTCTTGTATAACGGTTCATTGAAATGTTTCCCATTTTTCAAATCAATGTACATGCTGTATAATTTTTCAAAAAATGACTAAACCTGTTATTTTGAGATTTCGATTGCTTTAAAGTGCATTCATATACATGAACACGTACTGTACTCTGTATCAAAAATGGTTCGAAAACGAATTGAAAATGTTACAGAAATACGAGGATATATAAAGGTTACGTTGACCCTCATACTGGTAGAACAACCTGATAAAATATGATCTAATTTCCAAACATTTAGAAGAATTAAAGAATTAAACCAAAATATGAAAAGATGGTGATCGATAACATTGTTACAGGTGAAGTGGATAACGGTATGCGCTCGCAAAAATGCAAAGCGCCCTAGTATTGCCGAGCGAACAATGTTGCAAAGAGGGGTATTGTCGTGGTTCTAAAAGATTTGTGCCAACGTGCGGAGTCTGAAGCTCAAGGGTCTAAGAGGTCTAAATCTACCCCTTGGGCCTTGTGGTTCTAAACCAAATGATTTTTTTTTTTTCCCTTTTTTTTCCTTTTAAAATTTAAAACCCCCTGAAAAGTAAATTTTGACCAGATTTGGTCATGATTTGTACACTTCACCTTGATAGAGGTCAATAGGCAATGCTAAGCCAAAATCTATATTCGATGCTTTGCAGTTTCGAGAAGATTTTTAAACCTTCCTAAAAACTATGAAAACCAGGACCTCCGCTGTTGGTCAATTTTAACCGGGGCATCAGATAGGAATCGATTTTGGCCATGTAACATTTGTTTAACTTACTCTGATCATTTTACTTTTGGAAGAAGTCTACAAGGCAATGCTACATGCTTAATCTAAGCTATAGGCCTTGTTCACTTTTCCCTATACAAACAGATGAATAACCAATTTGAACCAAAACAATTTGAGTATTAATATCAATTCTATGTCACAAAGGGAGACTACTCCAACACTTAACAAATGTCAAAAACTAGTATAGTAGTTTCCGCTCATATCGCCTGTTATTTTCCATTTTTCTTTGATCTTAACGAGGCTGACACTGCAGTGACACCTTTACGTTAGCAGGAAAATATTAGGTCACGTGTCATTAAATAATGCAATATTATATCGTAAATGGGAAGATAAAGTAAACTTTTCTTGCAATCACTCCATTTCCCGCAAATATGTATTCCTCATCATCCCGCTCATCCAAAAATGTTTCAGACTAAAATTAATTTGATCGGAAAGCCTTGAAAGTTGTTTAAATCTCGTCTGCCATATTGTTTTTAGGAATAAAGTTGTTTTCATCACGTGACGGCGCCAGTAAGCATGTCAAGGGGCCGTCACTTTGAACACAAAAAATAACGGACACTAGCACGTGGTCCGCGCATGAAAATGGCTTGTGCGGTGTCAATTGTGGCCGGCAGTCAGAAAAATAATCAGACAGAGAGTAAAGGTTACCTGCATTAAATTGGACAATATGACTTTTGTCAACATAAGACAAGCTAAAAAGTTCTATATGAGTCTGTTTTCGTTTAAACGATACATGGAGTTGTGATGGCCCCTCTGTCCTTGACAAGAAGAGTAAACAAAATGGCGTCGACAAAGTCTAATAATTCAACTGTTTTATTTTCCAGTAAAAATGGTTGAATATTTTAAAAAATATGTATTTCTCCTTAAACTTAGACTGCCATAAATCAACAATGAGTTTTATAGTGTGTAAGCACATTTTATAAACAGAACGTAGGGCCGCAATTACAGAGAATTGTGGGATAAGGTGAAACATGGTGGATAACTTCCTTTGTTTCATTCTTTATTCAAACAACGATTGTTTTCACTTTATAGTAAAAATGTTGGGAGGGAAAGGTCAAACAGATATAAACCGTCATTCACTACAAGTGTGCCTGATGAATTGTATGAAACGCAGAGCACAGTTAATTTAGTTAACTAAATCATGATTTTAAAGCCATATCAAGTTATTTTTATTTAATTCATTTACATATATATATATTATAAGACTTTTGAAAGAATTTGATCTTCAGATTAAAAGCGCTCATACTCAATAATACTCCTTTTAATAATGAATGTGAAATACTTGGTTTCGTATGTATGTTGTTTACCATGCAAGTGAAAATAACATCTTGGTTTCAACTGATTCAATTTGTCGTGCTCTATTTACATGAAAAAAGAACCTTCCCCCTGTTGTCAAAATGTTACATAGTTTAGGTATAACTCAACATGGACAACTGTCGAACAGATGTAATACACAATAAATACTGCCTTAATTAAATGCCAACCGTGACGACTTGTAGAGTATATAAATGAGGTTTCACTAACACATGTGTCAAGGGTTTTCAAGTGACATTGTCGAATTCTATGCCAATAGAGATTATGAAGACATCGTTTATTGGAAGGAGATTACTACGTAATAATCTAATAACTTCCCTTCAGCGGCTTTGTTTTTTTTTAAAAGTGGGTTTGGGGGGGGGGGGGGGGGGGGGGGGGGGGGGGGGAGAAGAAAGAAGGGGGGGGGGGGGGGGGGGGGGAAAAAAAAAAAAAAAAAAAAAGGGGGGGGGGGAAAAAAAGGGGGGGGGGGAAAAAAAAAAAAAAAAAAAAAAAAAAAAAAAAAAAAAAAAAAGGAAAAAAAAAAAAAAAAAAAAAAAAAAAAAAAAAAAAAAAAAAAAAAAAAAAAAAAAAAAAAAAAGAAAAAAAAAAAAAAAAAAAAAAAAAAAAAAAAAAAAAAAAAAAAAAAAAAAAAAAAAAAAAAAAAAAAAAAAAAAAAAAAAAAAAAAAAAAAAAAAAAAAAAAAAAAAAAAAAAAAAAAAAAAAAAAAAAAAAAAAAAAAAAAAAAAAAAAAAAAAAAAAAAAAAAAAAAAAAAAAAAAAAAACGCCCCCCCCCCCCCCCCCCCCCCCCCCCCCCCCCCCCCCCCCCCCCCCCCCCCCCCCCCCCCCCCCCCCCCCCCCCCCCCCCCCCCCCCCCCCCCCCCCCCCCCCCCCCCCCCCCCCCCCCCCCCCCCCCCCCCCCCCCCCCCCCCCCCCCCCCCCCCCCCCCCCCCCCCCCCCCCCCCCCCCCCCCCCCCCCCCCCCCCCCCCCCCCCCCCCCCCCCCCCCCCCCCCCCCCCCCCCCCCCCCCCCCCCCCCCCCCCCCCCCCCCCCCCCCCCCCCCCCCCCCCCCCCCCCCCATAATTGGCTCGTGCACTACAACAACAACTGGAACGTTTTCATACGCTAATCAATACTGTAACAGTGCGATAAAATAAAAGTAAAATCTTCCTGACACTCTTTTCTGTATAATCAGTTTGAAGTAAAAAAAAAAATAACGTATCATCACGTTTCATTGACATCCATTTGACATATTATCAGACTAATGTAAATTAGTTAAACAGACAAGAATTATTAATGTACATAAACAAACAGTTCCTTTGTACGCAGCTGCGTATTAATCAGCTGGGAAAGTCTGATCTCAAAATAGATATTACGGGTTATAGTTTTTATAGTCTTATTTTCGGAAAGTCAGCTAGGTCATGGTCTAAAAATAGAAAGCAGCTTTATTCAAAGTCGCTCTAAATTTAGACATTAATCTGCTATTAAAACAATTGTTACAGGGTCAGGATAAAATTCCAATGATTTAAGTATTGGAATTTATTTCTTTACATTATTTTTATGGCTTTCTCAATATAAATCATATGTGAACAGCAAGCAAATTTACAGTACATAAACAAAACTTGAAAGTAAGTATACAAAATGACAGTTTTGAAACTTCTGTGTACAATTAATTCTACCTGAAAGTTAAAGTTTAAATAATTAACCTTATATATCTCATTATCCTACCTAAAATTTCGCAATATATCGCTTTCCATTTTTATTATATTCTGGAATATATTTGTAGTTTCAAGAAAATCAAATAGGCAATGTGATCTGCATAGTGTGAAGCAACATTTGCTAAATTTTGCTTAATGTCTGACAAGGCAAAACTTTTTATTTGGTATGCTTAAGCCATTACTCAATTTTGGCAAAGAACACTCTTATAACCATGCACATTCTGTGGTAAAATGACATCGATAAGTGAAGCAATAAAGAAGCGATAGTGTAAACATTCTTCTATATGACATTTTTAAACATACAGGGGCTTATCCCTCGGACCTTATAGTCGGGCCAGGCCCGTCTTTGAACCATTATCTTGTAGCAATACACATATAACCCATATTTGGTTAAACATAAATTTTGAAGCAACTTAGACTGAAACGAATCCCAACTATAGATGTGAAGGGATCCACTATTGAACTTGGTGATATTATGAACATACATATTCCACAAATATTTTATCATGAGTGCTGAAATGTAAACAAGTCAAATGTACCAGGTGTTTAAAAGTTGGTCCCATTTCTTGTCATATTAGGCCTACCATAAAGGTCGAGATCTTGTTGACTGTAAACTTGGCTAGAAAGGGGTTTTTACAGTACAGACTCTTTTATAATTGGCATCATTACTTAAATGATGAAATTAATCAGCAAAATTAATCTGCGGTTATCTTCGTGCATCACAAGCTGTTAGTAATACTGATTAACTTTTACCAATGAAGAAGCAATCGGCGGAGAGTTTAAATAAATTGAGTTTTTAAAAGTAAATGACTGTATCAACAATTAAGTTCCTTGAAAGAAAACAAAGGAAAATCGAATATTTCCATTTCTGTTTCATTTTAACCTCAAACATATTTTTTGTTTGAATTAAACATGTCTTATTTGAGTAGAAAAATACTTTAAAGAAAGGGTTGCTAAGTGTAAAGACGGCCTGCGTAAATTTCATCTACATACTGTATAAATTTTGGGCTAAAGTAATGATACCAGTGATGAACAAACTGGTGTCGTTAAGTCTTGATTAACATAACTTTATTTAACTCATAATATTTTTATTACCTTGACTCTTCCTTTACAGGCATATGGCGCTTTTTTTCATTACTTAACTGTACTTGCAAATCGTCATCAAAAATCCAAATTTACAACCGTTAGAGGTGACTTTGGAATGAATTAACTCATTTTTGTCCAAGCTCGCTGAAGATTTAGCCTATAGAATGAGTCTTAATCAAAGTATTTATTTGTTAAAATTACTACGATTCATGATTTCAAATTTTAAAGTCCATGCAATTTTGTCAAGATCGAACTAAGACAGCGGACAATGTTTGTGGCCGCCGCCCACCACCCGCCGTCGAAGGGGTTACTCTCACAAGTCCCATCTACGGATGGGCATATAAAAAGAACGGAATCACTCAAGTTCTTCCTCATTTGCAACAAAAAGTTTAACAATAACATGTCATGACACATCTTGATGTGCTTTATGTAAACATAATTACACGCAAACTGAAAGAGCACTATACAATGTTCTTAGAATCAAGAAATGGTTTGTAGAACTAAAGGTACATATATTCCTATAAACAGTCCTATAAACAGTCAAATTATATATAGAATCAGATAAGATTAAAAATTAATAAAAAGTTGTTTATATATATTTGAGCATAATATACTGTTTTATTTTTAACAACAATTTGGTCCTTTTGAGCCACTAATTATTAAACACATTAATATGACTGTGTTAATATATATGCATAATTTTAGAACAATACCCTCTATCTTAGAATAGTACAATATTTACCCTATCTTCAGCTTGAATTCTGTATGGAATCAGCTGATAATCTCTGTTTTTCACACCTCCTACTGAAGTCGTTTTAAAGTTTATTTCATCCAGTTGTTTGAATCTCGGATCAATCTGACGCCCTTTTTCGTCCACGTCCAGTGCTTTCAACGCTTTTTTGGCACATGAACTAGGTACAATGATAAACAACTTCTTGTATACACAACCAGACGGGTATTTCTCTTGGATCTGCTCAAGTCTTTTAATATGATCTGTGAATAAATCAAACAAAACTTGCGAATAAATTGAACAAACCCCGAAAATAATAAATTTACATTTAGCAACAAATTAACATAACTTAAAGCGTTTCTTCATCTGTGTGTTAATGGGAGGTTTATGTTGCATGGGCAAAATTTGTGCCGTATAGCTTACATAGGTGGTAAAATTCCTTATACATGTACTGATGCTATCGAAGTACTTCAAAGTCATATTTCCTTTCTAATCAACTGGCCTTAATCCAAATTACCAAAACTCTGCAAGTTGTAGATACAAACTTTCAAGTGTTACATCCAGATAATTTAACACGTATGCCCAAGCAAGTCCCTGGTGTACGTCTAGTGCTGAAACAGTTGCTTCCATCTTAATACTGCCACCTGTAATAATAGTACGGATAACTGGTTCTGTTTACTTTAAAACTGACAAATCTAATGCCATACAATGCATGGCGGTTTTCAGTCAAACTGAACAAATAAAATACTAGCAAGTGAATAATGACAGACAAAATTTGTTGACAAAGGAGGACATATATAAATTGTTTTGCATCACTCTTCCAGCATTAAGGTACATTATTGACGAGCGAAGATGCTTATAAAAGGGCAGCAGAAATAAAGCTTACATTTTAAAATTTTCAGAAGTTTCTCCTGGTAATTTGTCTCCTGTTTCTTCAGAAATGTAACAGCACTTAAGTCTCCAGGAATATCTTCCTCGTTCACGTCATCCAGAATTGGTATTACCCGAACCTCATTCTGAAGCACACTTTGATGCAAAGCTGTTCGCCACTTGAAAGTCAACAACCTTAAATCTTCTTTATGTAATGCTGCTGAGGATATTACATACACAAACCATTTGGACTGTTTCAAAGCGGTATCTAAGTTCTGAAATTCTGTTTTGCCTGGGTCAGCCCCATCCCAGACATTTATACTGTTCTGTTGTAGAAACTCCTTCAAATTCTCCCCAGTTTTCACATCTTCAGGACAGTCTGTGTGAAAGTCAATATACACTGTCTTACAGAAGTCATTGTTGTTTCCTTTTGTCGGCCCTAAACACACATTCCGCATCTCCTACAGAAGAAAAAAACATGATGTGATAAACATATATGTATTCTAACATGGTGGTTTGTCAGCTTAATAAAGAAGGAAATAAATATTGCAAGAACAGTTTGACGTGCGAGTCCAACAAAACATCAAAGTGTACCTTATGACATACTAGTGTCTGTCCGCGAAAAACACAGCCTGTAGCAGTTTTATCTTTTGGTGGTATTTAGTCTTGTTAAAATAGAAATACAAATTTTAGAGCACATACAAATACAAGCATATATACAACTTTTAGCGTATAGTCACTTTTATGTGTATATACAACTCCTTTAAGCGTTATGACAACTCTTTGTCATTCAGTTGCTTAGCTCTACGGCCTTTGTGGTTTATTACTGAGCAGCATAACTCCAAATCGTTTTTAAGATATTGAACAACACTAGAAAGAATATTATTTCCTAAATATATATGCACATGTAGGTGACAAGACTTTATGAAAACTTATAACATTAAATTAACAACTTGTAAAATATTACATGATTTCTACTTTGCTCTTGAAAATACAAAAACATAAAGCCTTAAGTAAATGAAAAACAAAAACTTTCCGATAAATTCATAACCCTTGAAACCACAGGCACTTTTTTCCTCTTCTATATATTACAAAGTAGAAGGTACCATTTTATGCATTTACGGAAGTCAGTTCACTATACCGTAACATTACCGTTGTTCCCCTTGCTATTCATAAACCAAACCAGGGGTAAAGGTTTTCAGGGTTCCTACTGTCGGTCGCCAATTGCGCCAAATGCGACCAAAAAAATCATGGCGCTAAAATCTTTCAGTTGGCGAATTTTAGTGGTGCCAATTATTGTAATCGTGTCAATCAAAAATCTATCGTCGTCTGTTGGCTAGTATACGAAAGAAGGCGGAGCTGATCAGACACTACCTGATAACTTTTGCAACCAGTGATTGACTTCCGTAAACTAAATCAAAACGGTAGAATCTGATCTTCTATTTTAGAGCAGAGAAAAAAACGTGTGCAAGTTTTTCAAAACATAATCATGTGTATATGCTTTATACATTTCAAAGATCAGACAGATTCCTCAAAGTATTCTAAAACAACTATACTCACAGCTGTATTGAACTGACAAAGATAATTCATCCTACTTCTTTATGTGGCTTTTTTAACAGCTTATCAAAATCAGCTTCTTCAAACACTTAAAATTGATTTAAAAATCCAAACCTTTGTTATTTGTTCAGTGTTTGTCATTCTGTCACACTCTTGTTTGATTGCTTTCAGCAGTATCTTTGCTGCATCATCTCCATCTGAAAGAGCAAAGGAACTCAACACCGAGAAGGAATTAGTCCAGCTAATGATTATAACATGATTTCTGTAGACCTATTTCAGATCTGAAATCTGATGCATCTGTTTGGTACAAAGATAACACATAACACTCACGTATAAAGAAGAACACACTTACAAAACTAACCAGTCAAAGGGAACACACAAAACTGACCAATCAGATGCATGAGATTAAGAGAAACAGACAGCACAAATTAGTTAACCATTATTTCCAAGTAGAACTAGTTATAGACATCTTCACCTCTCCGAGAGGCTGTTAACTTTACGTGTAATACGAGTTACATTACAGACGTGCCCCAAACATATGACCCTTTAAAAAGTGAAAAATACAGTGGAAAACTACAATGGCTAAGTAAAGAAGACACTGACATTAGCTATTTGTGCCAAGAGGGCCTAGTGAAAATGCAGCCACTATTACATACCTAAAATTGTCCTATTATCTGACCTGGTGACCTAGTTTACCATACAATATTATTCATATTCCCACAAGACCTAGATTTCATTGAGGTTCTCATTCTGATCAGGTTTCGTGAAGATCCTGTGAAAACTGCCGAATCTTTTGCATACACAAGGTTAAGTGTGGACGGACGACAAACAGACGACAGACACCAGGCAATCACTCTTCGTGCTCAAGTGAGCTGAAGGGAGCAAATATAGCTGAGTAAGGCTCCTATATGTCAAAACGATGCTAGTACAGTCACATGTGTAAAGGGCAAACAAATAAGAGACTTTGTCTTTATTTCAGACAGTCTATCATGTATTGTCAGACCTTAATTGCTCTATCTATCTATCTATCTTGTTATACTCCCGCCGGGTGTTAATAAAGATAAAACTACTGCAAGATAGCTCCCGCAGTCAAGAGAAACAAGACGGTTAAAACTGTTAAAAATAGTAAAAGAATAAAAGGGTTAAAAACAACTGTTGTACGATTAATAATTAATTTGGGCCACTGCCTGGTTGAATGATTCAAGATCAGGCAGGATCGCAATATGCGTGGGTAATCTATTCCACAGGACTGTGGTATGGGGGAAAAAGAGTACTCAAAGAAGTCCAAGTTTGCATGGGTCTGGCGGAGACTAAAGGGGTGCATATGTCTTGTTAACCTGTTTGGGACTTCTAGGTAACTGGGCAGGGAGATTGCTACAAGATTGTAGTATATTTTGTAAAACATAACTAATTTGGAGGATTGACGCCTGTTCTCAAGGGGGCTCCATCCAAGGGTGTTCTGCAGGTCTGACACACTGGTATCTCTGGAATAATCATTTTTTACCCATCTGATTGTGCGTCGCTGGACCATCTCCAGCTTGTGAATATTAACCTGGGTGTGTGGTGACCATACAGATGATGCATACTCTAGTTGTGGTCTGACTAATGTTTTGTAAGAGAGTGATTTGATATTTTCATGTTTTGTTTTGATGTTACATTTGAGAAAGCCTAGAGTTCTGTTTGCATTTGTTGTTATTCTTGAGATGTGAGTATTGTTATTCCAAATGACCCAGTTTCTATCATAAAATATAAAGATTATCAAGACCAACACTCTGAGAGGTTTCATGAACATTTGAGAAGAGTTGCTCAAATGCCAATACATATAGAGTATTCCTTTTATTACCTCGTTATCCCTGAGCTCAGAACAGTCGCAGTCCTAGCCGAGATTTTATAAAAAATAAAAATTCTGGCCAAACATCGACATTGATAGTGTCTTAAATATAGACATATGGTCAGATGATGAGCAAAGGGTAAGCACTATAAGTTCATATTGAGTCTTTGGCACATGTGAGCTAAAAGAAATGAAGGAAATTATCTAGAATTAAAAAGTGAAAAGCTTGCCAAATGCCCTTTTCTATAGGTATGAAATATTTCTATCTTCAGACAATGTTAAAAATAAAAGAAACTTTGGGAAATAAAAGGGAAACAGTGAACTTTATTACTTACGTCTGTAGCAAACAAGTTTAACAGTGTTGTTACATTCTTCATTTCTAGGATGGTTCACAAGCCGATTGTAAGCAAAAAAGAATCTTGCAACCTACAAAATACATTCTGATGTTTACTTAGTGTAATACTTTCACCATCAATCATTGTTGGCTGGTAACATCATTTGTTAAACGACTAAAAATGGCACGGTTCTATTCATTCCACAGAACCAAATTATGATAAAATCCATTCATAAAAGGTAGTAAGTACGTTGTTCTGGTTCTTTACCATGTATGATAAAATCCATTCATAAAAGGTACACAGGAATGTAAGCAATCTACAGTTGTTCATTTTCATTGAGAAATGAGTTTGAGTTTTAATTTGATGCATATACAGATATTATTTGAGTACTACAATAGAAATAAGAAAGTCTACTCTGGCTATAGATCCCATCAATATTAAATTTTGTGGTTTTTACAGAATGATGTAAAATCATCTATTCTATACTATCTATTTTACAAATGTCTCAATAGGTAATGGAAATATAAATAGTTCATAAAAATATGTTATTAAAACGTACCTGTAATGACCTTTCTCCATTTGATATGTTTAGAGCTGGACTATTTTCATCTGCTGACTGGCTCTCAAGTTTACTTAAAACACTTAAAGTATTTGGAATCTGAGCTACAAAGTAGTACGTCTGAAATAGAGAAAAGTAGTACTGTATAGGTAAAATTGTGTGTTTTGTGCTATTCAGATTTTCAAGACAATCTATCAGTCACATCAATTTTTACCAAGTAATTAAACGTTCAAAATTTCAGACAATGCTGTATACATTTACGTAAATCTGGAAAATGCTTTGACAGACTAGATGCGTGTTAAGTAGAATACTTGTGTTGCCCTCTTACACCTTGTCAGAATAATCAATACTTTTATGACTAAATCTAAGTACAACAAAAGCTGTCCCTCACAAGTGACGAATGCCCCCGAAAGAGGTGTCTCACAGTCTTTGTCCTCTCCATGTGCTCAATAATTGTGGTATGTAATTTTAAAATCCATGCGACACACCGGCTTGATGTGCTTGACATTTGTGCCAAGTTATTTTAAAATCCTTCAATGCATGACAAAGTTATAGTCCGGACATGAATGTGTGCATATATACAGGATTCCATTACCTTCAAACTCTAAGTGTGACCTTGACCTTTGAGGAAGGGACGTGGGTCTTGCATGCGACACGTCATCTTGATGTGCTAGACATTTGTGCCGAGTTGTTTTAAAATCCTTCAATGCATGACAAAGTTACAGTCCGGACACGAATGTGTGCATAAATAGAGGATTCCAGTGTGACCTTGACCTTTGAGGTAGGGATGTGGGTCTTGCATGCGACACGTTGTCTTGATGTGCTTGACATTTGTGCCAAGTTAGTTTAAAATCCTTCAATGCATGACAAAGTTACAGTCCGGACACAAAAGTGTGCATATATAGAGGATTCCATTACCTTCAAACTCTAAGTGTGACCTTGACCTTTGAGGTAGTGACGTGGGTCTTGCATGCGACACGTCGTCTTGATGTGCTAGGCATTTGTGCCAAGTTATTTTAAAATTCTTCCATGCATGACAGAGTTACAGTCCGGACACAAATTTGTAAGTGGGGATGCACAGACGGACAGACGGACGGTGCGATTTTCATATGCCACCTTTCGGGGGCATAAAAAGGGGCATAATTCTTTGCATAAATTTTGCAGAATCAGGACCCTTTTGTCATGATCAATGCAATTTGAAAGTTTGATGAAGAAATCTTAAGAAATGGCAAAATGATAAAAAGGGGCATAACTCTGTCAAATATGACCTTGACCTAAAAATTTGGCGGAATCATGACCCTTTTGTCATAAGCAATACAATTTGAAAGTTTGATGAAGAAAGCTTAATTATAGCCAACATTAAGTTTTTGTGATGGACAGACCGACGGAAAAAGCAATCCCTATACATGTATATCGCCTTATCTCCAAAAGGGCAACACAAAAAGCAGATTTTAGAACGCTAGATCAGCTAAAATAGTTTGCAAAAGCATTTGGAAACCTCAAATCAGTATTGTAACAACTAACTTTTGCCCTGCTGGATGCAGGTGGTACTGAAGCCTGTTAATGCCATTGTCCACTATTCAAGAAGTAAATTTCCAGTGAGAAGCAACCCTTTGAACAAAGTTATAAATGGAACTGTCTGAAACAAAGACAGACAAGTCCATTGTAGAAATATAGAGGTTTTCACCTCACTCTAGTAGAAAAGAAATTTTAGACTGTATTATCAGTTCTCCTACCATCTGAAAAGTAATCTGTTCAAAACATTCACAGTACCTGTTGTGTTTCAGGGTCCACTATACTGTACACTGCAACCTTGTAAGGCCTGCTTCGGAAGCTTCCCCTGTCTACTATAATGGCAGATAAGTCTCGAACATACTGCGAAGTCAAAAACAAAGTAAATATCAGATTTAAGAGATTTATGTTGTCAAAATATAACACCTGCTACAAAATACACATGTATTGTACAGACACAATAATTAGACTATTCTGTTGTCCTGTTTTTCTGTTATAAGTAAGTGACCCAAGATATAGCAACCATAACATTGTTCTAAGAAATCAATTATGAAATCACCACACGCATAATTTTTTATTATATGTTGACCAAATTTCAAGTAACTACGTAATATTCTTATTTTTAGTGGTTTTTTAGGGTATTTATGTACTTTTATTGTTTTTAAAAGTTCTTACAACTTTGTTTAATCGCTGTTGAGACTCAATTCAGATCAAAGCAACCTAAATGTGAATGAGATATATAATGTGGAATTAAGTGTCTTGCCAAATGATACAAGTACCTAGTTTATATTAATTTCTTTATTCTTGATTGCCCTACAAGTTAAATTCTTACAACTTATATATATCGCTCTCGAGACTCATTCCAGATGAAATCAACCCCGAAGAGAGAGAGGCAATGTGGATTTATTTGTGTCTTGCCTAAGTACACTACCGACATGGCGATGGTAGGGATCAAATCGGGGGTCCTTCGATCCTGAAGCAAACACAATACCATTGTGCCTGGCGGCTCCACAAAGGATACTACCACCATGGCACTGGTGAGGAACACACCCTAGACCCTCTGATCATGTGGCAAATGCAATACCACTGCATGAAGGTCACTTATGAAAGTTTATGGCAAGTCACAAACTAGGCTACCAGCTAAAGAAATACTGTAATCTAATAGCCCTAGTTTATATTTGAAAAACCAGATTTGCATGGGAAATGCAGGGATACCAAGATTGTAAACTTACTTTGATAGATGGATCTAGCTCAGTGAGTGAACACACAGTTTGGGCACTCTGTGGAATGATGTTAAACTCAACTGGTGGAAATCTACCTGGGTTGTCCTGATACAATCTATCTGAACGTATCTGTGTTTTCAGTTCTAAAATAAATTTAATTACTTCAAATTATTTTTAAATTGATCTACAATAACTAGATAGCAAGCTATTCTATGGATACACAATGTGATCATATTTTAACCGTGAAAAACATTCCTATCATATCTGCTAGATAACGTATAACATTGATTTCTCTATGGAATGCCTACAATATTTACACACATGTAAACAATGGTGGATGGATGAAACACTGAAAGTGATTATTGCATAATGTAATTGGCCTGCTATAAGTCATCATTTAAAATTTATGGTAACATGTACTTGTATGTATGGTGACATGTACTTGTATGTATGGTGACATGTACTTGTATGTATGGTGAGGTGACATGTACTTGTATGTATGGTAACATGTACTTGTATGTATGGTGACATGTACTTGTATGTATGGTGACATGCACCAGTATCTATGGTGACATGTACTTGTATTTATGGTGACATTTACCTGTATCTATGGTGACATGTACTTGTATTCACGGTGACATGTACTTGTATTCATGGTGACATGTACTTGTATTCATGGTGACATGTTCTTGTATTCATGGTAACATGTACTTGTATTCATGGTGACATGTACTTGTATTTATAGTGACATGTACCCATATCTATGGTGACATGTACCTGTATCTATGGTGACATGTACCCCTATCTATGGTGACATATACACATTTTAAACAAATTGTTCAGAACAGTTACAGTTGAGTTCATGCTCATTAAGACTAAAGGGCAGTGATGGCCCCTTTTGTTGTTCTTATTTAAACCTTACCCTGCTCAATTTCTTGAGGCCCCGTTTGGGTAAACCCACCCTGCTCAATTTCTAATCTTTGAAGTTGGACACTGTCATTAGTTGTTCATAGATGCGTTCAGTGAAACTTTACCGACTAAATACTGAATAGTGAAGATCATGATCAAATTGCATGGATGTGCAGGTTGGCCATTTAATATGGCAAAGGCAGTATGGGTGATAAACACAAAGTGCAAATAAAATCATACTTGGAAGAACAGGTCTTGCATATCCAGTAAAGTGACTCCAGACTTGACCCACTGAAAGATTTGCTGCAATCTGCACTGGCTTTATAGATGTAGGTTCTGAAGTAAAAAAGACAAAAAAAATACAATAAGACAAACAAACACAATCAGACATACAGTAAAAGTCTTTCCATAATTTTTGCTGTGTAAAAGCTAATACAAAACCTTTGTAACTCAAAGTTTCATGTTTACTGTTCAGTCTGTACAATATTGAATTAAAACAATCCTCAAACACCACCTAGCACTCACCAAACCACACACCTCCAAACACCACCAAGCACTCACCAAACCACATCCTCTCAAACACCACCAAGCACTCACCAAACCACACACCCCTCGAACACCAACAAGCACAGCAGTAACCAAACCATACCCCCTCAAACACCACCAACCACAGCAGTCACCAAACCACACCCATCTCAAACACCACCAAGCAGAGCAGTCACCAAACCACACCCATCTCAAACACCACCAAGCACAGCAGTCACCAAACCACACTCATCTAAAACACCACCAAGCACAGCTGTCACCAAACCACACACCCCTCAAACACCATCAAGACCAGCAGTCACCAAACCACACCCATCTCAAACACCACCAAGCACAGCAGTAATCAAACCACACCTATCTCAAACACCACAAAGCACAGCAGTCACCAAACCACATCCATCTCAAAAACCACTAAGAACAGCATTCACCAAACCACACCCAACTCAAACACCACCAAGCACAGCAGTCACCAAACCGCACCCATCTCAAACACCACCAAGCACAGCAGTCACCAAACCACAACCATCTCAAAAACCACCAAGAACAGCAGTCACCAAACCACACCACCCCTCAAACACCACAAAACCATCTCAAACACCACCAAGCACAGCAGTCACCAAACCACACTCATCTCAAACACCACTAAGCACAGCAGTCACCAAACCACACCCATCTCAAACACCACCAAGCACAGCAGTCACCAAACCACACCAATCTCAAACACCACCAACCACAGCAGTCACCAAACCACACACCCCCCCCCCCCCCCCCCACCCCCCCCCCCCCCCCCCCCCCCCCTCTCAAACACCAACAGCACAGCAGTCACCCCCCCCCCACAACAAACCACACCCATCTCAAACACCACCAAGCAGAGCCCCCCCAGCACCAAACCCCACCCACACCACCAGCACAGCAGTCACCAAACCACACCCATCTCACACACCACCAAGCACAGCAGTCACCAAACTACACCAATCTCAAACACCACCAAGCACAGCAGTCACCAAACCACACACCCTCAAACACCACCAAGCACAGCAGTAAACAAACGATAACCCTCTCAAACACCAACAAGCACAGCAGTCACCAAACCACACCCATCTCAAACACCACCAAGCACAGCAGTCACCAAACCACACCCATCTCAAACACCACCAAGCACAGCAGTCACCAAACCACACACCCCTCAAACACCACCAAGCACAGCAGTAAACAAATGATAACCCTCTCAAACACCAACAAGCACAGCAGTCACCAAACCACACCCATCTCAAACACCACCAAGCACAGCAGTCACCAAACCACACACCCCTCAAACACCACCAAGCACAGCAGTAAACAAACGATAACCCTCTCAAACACCAACAAGCACAGCAGTCACCAAACCACACCCATCTCAAACACCACCAAGCACAGCAGTCACCAAACCACACCCATCTCAAACACCACCAAGCACAGCAGTCACCAAACCACACCCATCTCAAACACCACCAAGCACAGCAGTCACCAAACCACACCCATCTCAAACACCACCAAGCACAGCAGTCACCAAACCACACACACTCAAAGACCACTAAGCACAGCAGTCACCAAACCATAACCCCTCAAACACTACCAAGCAATCACCAAACCACACCACCCTCAAACACCACCAAGCACAGCAGTCACCAAACCCCTCAAACACCATCAAGCAGTCACAAAACCACACCCATCTGAAACACCACCAAGCACAGCAGTAACCAAACCACAACCATCTCAAACACCACCAAGCAGAGCAGTCACCAAAACACCCATCTCAAACATCACCAAGCACAGCAGTCACCAAACCACACTCATCTCAAACACCATCAAGCACAGCTGTCACCAAACCACACCCCCCTCAAACACCACCAAGACCAGCAGTCACCAAACCACACCCATCTCAACACCATCATGCACAGCAGTAAAAAAACCACACCCATCTCAAACACCACCATGCACAGCAGTCACCAAACCACACCCATCTCAAACACCAACAAGCACAGCAGTCACCAAACCACACTCATCTCAAACACCACAAAGCACAGCAATCCCACAAACACCACCAAGCACAGCAGTCACCAAACCACATCCCTCAAACACCACAAAGCACAGCAGTCACCAAACCACATCCCTCAAACACCACAAAGCACAGCAGTCACCAAACCACTACCCCCAATCACAAGACTGAATCATTTGACTTTGAGAAAAGACACCAAAGTTTACAAGGTACACACTGCAGCTACTATATCAACTAGCAGAGTTATATTGTGGAACAAATAAAAAACATCACCAGTCTGTATATACTGCTGTAACGATCGGTGAAAAAATAAAAAACCCTCCCCTATAAATTAAAAAAAAACAAATTTAAAAACCATCTCCATGTCTTGGGGATAAGGGGTATATATAAGGCACAGGACCCATTCAGGGTTGAGTATACTTTTCACTGAATGGATCTGCTGCGCTTAGGCCCTCGCTGCTTACAAATGAAGGCAGCGGTGGGATGAAGACTGCCGACGGAGTTGCATTACCCACGAGTTCCCAGGCCAAGACTCCCGAGTCTTCTCGGAGGGGGAAGTTAGCGAGCGCGATAAGTATCGGTCGCATATGATGATAATATGCAAATTTAAAACCCATGTACATGTGTTGGGGATAAGGGTAGTATATATAAGGCACAGAGACCCATTCAGGGTTGAGTATACTTTTCACTGAATGGATCTGCTGCGTCTTAGGCCTTCGGCTCTTTACACTGCAAAAACATCACAAAGCACAATAGAAACACATTAAAAAATTTGATCTGGTTGAATCCCAGGCTACAATAAGGATAAATTGACAACACTACCAATATTCACCTTTAATTACTCGGACCATCTCCCTCAACAGATCTTGCTCCCAATTATCCTTGTTGAAGTTTGCATGAATCATCATAGCATTGGTCAGCAGTCCGAACTCAGCATTCTGTGCCTCCACTGGGTCCACATTGAATAACACAAGTGTAACACATAGCCGTCCTTGCTTCTGGGACTTCTCGAGAGCCAAAAGGGTTTCGTACCTCACCCAGTTCCTCGTTAATGAGGTCCTCGTGAGGAAAACAAATGTATTGTGACATTCCTTTATCGAATCTGCTATACTGAAACAGGAAGTTGTATTAATTAAACCTTTCATCGCTTAACCCACCTATCAATATATGTTACCATAGTAACAATTGTAGACAAAGATCTGCTGGAGAACAATATTCAGCAGCTTCCTAGAAAGTAAATTGTTTATCAATGAGAAAATTGCGCATGACAAAGAGTATACCTGTTCTAAGAAAAGGATTATAACTGTTTTCTTTGAATTCATTTTTTCATTTCATTTCGACCCAATTTCACACATAGATCTATATGAATTTAGATGTAATCCCTTGAATAAACTACAGTAAGAGTTTTTCCCCTCAGCACCATTGTAAATGATCTTTTCATGGCAGTTTTGAAATATCATTTTGGAAAATTAGAAAATATGTTTGTAAGATTAATATACGGTATTCACAACAGAGTAATTCAATGGCACCCTACACAATTAAGACATTCAATAATGGTTTCCCCCTGGTAAAGATACTTTTTAAAAGTACTTAGGAGAGACTAATATACTGCTGTATTCACAAAAACTAGAATGATATAAATTATAATATACAGTGAAACAATTAACATCATCAATTTACTGGGGTAGTTTACAGGTTTCTGTGCATTATAAAGTTCACATACTGATTTCATTACTGCCTGGTTGTCTTCATGATGTCTTATTTTCATCTTCATGTTGTTGTAAGGAAAATCAGATTCTGTTCTTTAGCCTTTTACAGTAAAATCTGCTTACAGTGAAACCAAATTTTCAATAAAATAAAATTTTGTGTCTGCAGAATTTTACCAAGTGCAAGTTACTTAATTCCCTATACAGACAAACCTGTGATAAACATTTGGATAAACAGTTTACTAAGAGAAAGGTGGCTGTAATACACAGGTGTGCATGTATTACTGACTTCAACAACAGCTTAAAAACAGATACAACTAAATGGCTTAACCCTTAACCTCCTGGCGGCACGTGATTCTGCCTTTGGGACCAGTGCAGATCATGATCACCGCTGTTATCTATTCAATCATTTATTTTCATTGAAAATCCCTTTGAATAATTAATGGTACAACCCTAACTGGAAGATGGGCAAGTTCATTTTCGAGATTTAGGGTTAACTTACCTACATATTCAAGTCAGCCGGGAAACACAATTATGCATCAGGCTTTGAAATATTTTCAAACAAACAAAACACCCACTCAAATTTATGAAAACTAAAGATGACAGACATGATATTATATATTAACTGCTTTAAACTGGTATTAAAGAGGTTGAACATACTTTGCTAAAACTGGTTTTCCTGGCACAAAAAGTCCATCATACACACATTCCACCTTCAACCCACCAAATAAATCCTTCTCTAATGGATCTATTACATATGGCTTGATAACTTCAATATCCTCACAATGATGAACAAGAAATATCTTCCTAATTGTTGTTACCTAAAATACAAATTACATCAATTGATGAAAGTATTATTTGTTTTATTATCTCTCCATCTTTATTTGTTTAATATAATCTTCATCGAACTATGAATTTGAGGCCTACAAATTGTTAAAAATTTCCATTAAAAATAAAGCAGAAGATCATGTCGGAGATATAGCATATTTCGAGAATTTAATACACTATAAATTGATGGAGATCAACGGCTGCTGTATCTTACGAAATTGCGACTAATTCAGATGTCCATATAGAATGAAATTTCTACAATATTTGAGTAGCAATTAAGGAATAAGATTCTAAACAATTCAATTTGGTTAGAAAGTGGCATTCTGACTTTGTGTTGCTACATTTGTAACTTTCTATTAAAGGAATATTGTTGTAATGTACAAGACATAGTACAGGTTCATATCTTAGTTTCTGCCTTAAAATATGAATATTTGTCTTTTAAAATAATGCTATTTGAGCAATGTGGCAGTTGTATATAATCTCCCAATTAATTTCTGTCATGAGTATCACAAAAAACTCTGTCCAGTGGTGGTTTTGATTAATATTATACACGTAAACATTAAATTTTTACACAAAATATTATACTGGATTCCAGCCAGATATTGTCTGACTAGCCAAACGGTTTTCGCTAGTCTCACTATTTCCACTTCGAAGGCACACCGATTCTACAGGTCAACATTTTACAGTTGTCTGCCTTCTACAATGGTAAAGGTGTGACAGTTATAAAATATCAGATCTGTGAAAAGGGTCACACTGAAATGCCAAATTAATTAGGCTAGGTTTTCGCAAGAAAAAAACCTGTGAGTGAGTCCTAAGCTCATCCTAACCACAGGCTTTTAATGTGTGACTATAGGACCACAAAAAATGTATATAGCAAATGTATTAAGAGACCCCCTAAGGAAAAGCCCAACCCCCGCCGCTAATAAAATGGTCTCTTAATACAAAGCATCACCGGAGATGGCAACCGTTAATATCGTACTTATGTCACGTGGATTTTTTCCAAAAATAGGAAAAAAGTACCTAAAGTCAATAGATACCACCTGAAAACAGAAGGATTGACAATGATCCTTATGAGATCTGACACCTCCGTGTGTAATTGGGACATCAAATGCAACTTTAAAGCAGTCCCTTTCCCAGAAATGATCTGTTTGCACATAAATGGCCCCATCAAAAGACCATCAGGCAATTAATGGGTCCAACCAAGCCCCTCCAATGCATGCAAAACGTGTGAAAACGCTAGGGGGACCCGCTTAAGACAAAGGTGCTAATCCGGTATGGACAGTATCTACGACCAAAAATGTCTCAAAACATGTACACATATTTTTTTTTTTTTTTTTTCCTAATCATAAACCAAAACCACAGATCTAAACAGTTATAGGACCTAACTGCTCCAGAACCTGATCTGGTAAATGGAATGATGAAGTTCTACATGTACACATAGTTTTAGATAAAATATCGCACGGGAGACTGCAGATCAAAATGAAACACTCAGGCACCAGGGGATCAGTTTTACCTGTATTTGGAGTTCCTGACAAATAAGCGCAGACAGCAGGCCTTTGCCGAGGGTCATAATATAGGCCACTCATATAGATTTCTGGGCCCCTAATGTCATCTTTCAGATTAGTCTATTTCGACTTCGAAGGCAAACCGAATTTATAGGCTGATATTTTATAGTTGTTCACCTTCTATGTGTAGAGGTGTGACAGTTATGAAATATCAGATCTGTAAAAGGGGTCACACTGAAACACCATGTGAAATTAGATGCCAGCCTTCCAATATGCATTGAAGTGGGATTTCGCAAGATTCTAAGATTAAAGTTTAATTTTTAATCAAGAGCTTCACACTCATTGTGCACACTTCACAATACAAGAAAATGCTCCAGAGTTGGCCCTGTAAGACTGTTTATAAACGGAAGGAGAACAAGAATTTCACACTGAGCTGAGTGACATAGTTTCATGTACAGTATTTAACAGTAACAGGAGGCACAAAAGGAACGAAAAATGTATGATGAAACAGAAAGCAAAAACAAAACATAAACTTACCATATTTAGCACATCAGCTTTTTTTGTCACCCCAGAAGTTGAAGATAGGTGCTAACATTTCTCTTTACAATGTTACATTTTCCATTTGATGTCATATTTAACAGTACAAGAAACTCTTAAAAGTTTTTAGTATGACGTATCAATGAAAATGGTTTTCCAGAAATAAGTTTATTTTTAGATTTAGTTTCCACTTCCTCGGTGAGGTAAGAGGAACAACTGGTATAATTTTGACTTCTGATTATTTCACAGTTACTCCCCCTGTTCCAAATTTCACCCGACAGATAGTTCTTAATTTAATGTTTTTATCCTTTTTACTATACATGTATGTAGAAAGTATGTAAAAATATACAATTTTGAAACTCTAAACAAATAAAACATTAAAACAGATGATTGTGCCCATGGTTACAAAAAGAAATAGGACATTAGATATGATAAAATGGCTTTCTTATCATCAATAATTTATTGTTTGAACAAGACTTGCAGCTACAGATTTTATGCTCTTACATGTACAGTCAAATCTGCGTTAAAGACCACCTCCAAAGAAAGACCAACCTGCAAATGAAGACCACCTCCAAATAAAGACTGCCCTGCTAATGAAAGCCAGCAAGGAGATCACAGTGCACTATTCATCTACAGTAGAACACCTGTGAATAAAGACCACCTGTCAACAAAGACCCCATTTGTAGCTTCTCAACAGTGGTCTTTATTCACAGGTGTGACTGTACTGAGATAGACGGTTATACACCCCTATCCGTACAATTATGTTAATAAAAGTGTAACAAAAGATGTTTTCAAAACTCAATGACATGGGAACAATGTACAAAATGCAAAAACATTTTTGGTTACAGGGGGTTACCCTTTGATGTATGTCTTGTTCAAAACTGAATTTATAATAATTGCTGACATGTATTATTTCTTTTAAATTTGTAAACATGAAAAATGTCATGATTTTGTCTGATTTGTGTAGAGATTGAAAAAACCTTTCCAAAAATGAATAGGTATAGTACGGTATATTATGGCACTTGTACTTCCTTGCCCTTGAACTAGCTTTTATGGCAATGTGGTAGTGTTGGCTTAGGATACTAGAGGACCCGAGTTTGACTCCTGCTTGGGGCAAAGAATCTTTCAGGGTTACATTTGGCATCCAACATAGATACCGGTAACCTACGTTTTTAGAAGTGATATAGCACCCTTATAACGTCCAACAGACATTCATGCTCCAATAATTTAAGGACAAATTCTGGTAAGGAGGGTGTGTGTGTGTTTATATGAAGTAGAGGTATAATACAGCACTGGTACTTCCTTGCCATTGAACTGGTTTTTATGGCAACCTGGTAGAGTGCCCACTTGGGTAACTACAGAGGACCCAAGTTTGAACCCTGCTCCGGGCGAAGCATTTTTCACACGGTTACATGTTCTACATAGGTTTACATAATTACATAAAAAGAATATAGCGGTTTAAAGATTTTGGCTGATGAAGTTTTAGCTATTGTTAGCAGCTACCTTAAACTTGTAGTAATATGCAATATCATCTCAGTATTGAAATATTCCACCTTATACTTCCTTCTTCCTAAAGCTAGGGGATACAGTGCCACAAACACTGAAAGTAGCATTTCAACCTGGACATGGTGATGACATGTATATTTTGTCAAATTATGCAATTAGTTTGAAAAACATATTTTAGTTCAATTACAAAGAAAGCTGCATAGCTTGTTGAATCGCTTTTGAACACTCATTCCAGATGTCATCGCACTGACCCAAGAGTCAGCGGGTTTTTCATCACTGCTACTCATTTACAGCTGGGTGGACTGAGGCATGTGTGGTATCAATATCTTTGCCCAAGGACACACCTCATGCTTGGGCTGGGATTCCAACCTTTTACAATTGTTAGACCCATTTACAATGAAATTCTCTTTTAGTGAAAAAGAAACTTGTTCTAATGAACCTGATTACATTGTAAATTAACTCAGGCTGATAATATAATTCCTAATTTGTAGTAAACTTATCTCTTATGACCACAACCTATTCCAAACTTTATATTAGTTCAGCTAATGTATGTAATACTAGGAACAGATGTATTTTTTAATTTCCTCATTATGCCTAAGCTGTAATATTTAAAAAAGCAAAGTTGTGAACATTGAGGTTATATTTTGTAACAGTTCATTTAATTGCATAATTAAATTTTCCTGATAATATGCACAACTAGGCCTTCTGTCAAATTTCCCCTCCAGCTGTTTAAGAAGAGCTGACAAGAAAATACAATATTTGTGACCTTGACCATGACAAAAATATATTTTCTAACGATATAATATGCACAACTTATCACTTCTGCCAAATTTCATTGAAATTCCTTTATCTGTTTAAGAAGAGCCAACAAGAAACACACTTTTTAAGTTTAAAATTTCCTGACAATATGCACAGCTAGGCTTGGTATTAATCACTTCTGCCAAGTTGCATTGAAATCCCTCAGCCGTTTATAAACAGGAACATTTTTTGTTATTGTTGCCATGACCTTGACCCAATTTCAATTTTCAAATAAGATAGGCTTGGATGATCATTATGCCAAGTTTTATTAATCCCTTAAGCAGTTTATAAAAGGTTGACAAGTTTGGACATATCAAGTCATCTCTTCAGAAAAGACAAAATCAAAATATCTCCCCAACTAGGGAAAAATAATAATCCTGGTATATTATACTAGTATCTTAAATGTTCTTAGTGTTCAACTTAGATCAGGGGAATTACTTTCCTATTCAATCTGCAGAATTAAACTGTGCTTATCTCCCTTGATCTATATATTACATTAAACGACTGTACTTTCATATAATACTACATGTGGTTTACTGACTGCAACAGATGGACAGGCCAACAGGAGGTTCATAGAAAACCCAAATTTTTTACCTTCCCTTACTTACAACTCTTTCATACTTATTTGTTTTAGCATGACAGCATGACAAGTCCTATGAACAATAACTGTGGTTGGCCGTACTGGTCTAGTGGTTACAGTGTTTGCTTCACAACCTAGGACTCCCTGGATATGATCCCAGGTCCAGCCACATGAGGTGTGTCCCTGGCAAAGGCATCTACAGCAACACATGTCTCAAACCACCCAGCTGTACATGTACTGTAGCAACGCAAGATGCTGGCTTTCTCTCATATTCAACTGGTATAATCTTTCATGGGCTGTGCATCAAGAACAGTTAGCATAATTTGCAAAAACTTGCTTCCAAATTGTGATAAAACAAAGCCACATTAACTAAACTTAACTTAACTGAGGTACATCTGGTGTCACTTGATATGACACACCTTGCTACAGAAGAAAGAAAATACACACAGATGTAATTTATAAAAGTTTATATCATGATATTTAGTTTATTTTACAAAAGTATTACAATATTATCATAAACAATTAAAGACATGTGAATAATGTGCTAATGTGCAAATATAAAAACAGCATTTTTTCTCAAACAAAGCATTAATGAAGCAACTTTCTTTTATCAACCTAGACAATGACAAATTCATGAAGAGGCTCTCGTTCACCAACACCACAGATCTAGTATAGCACACATTTTATAACTATACAAAAAACGACAACTTTTGGTGGAGTTTTAGGACTGTATTGTGGGTACAATGTACATGTAAATTGGAGTAAGGGCACTGCACTCCAACCCCGCTAAACATTTTAGTCACACCTTAATTCTTTCAAGGTAAGTGTGATTTACAGCAGTACAGCTTATTTCTGTACTGTGATATATTTTAGCAATAAAGAATGATGTAGATCATGACCAGACCAAATTGTCATGTAGACAAATTATAGTGTATTTATCTGCACAAATAAAACCCTAAAATAACAGAGAAAAATATTACATCTGCTATTATAGTTCTTGTTATGGAGTTATTATGCATCTTGAACATTAAACAGATGTTTTACCATTATATATTGGACAATATGCAAATGATAAACCACAGACGTTACAGAACTTGACACATGCCATTTAGGGTAAGAGCAGAAACATTTTAGCCGAATGCAAATATGTGAAGTATTGTACAACTGTAGTTTTTTTCTTATTGTTTTTTGGCTGATTTTTTTTTTTGAGATTCTAAGACATAAAAGAGAACAAATATAGTGTGTCTGGGAAGACTTAACTCGTGTCCATGGAAGAACTGTCGTACAAATTTTCTTGACTACAGAATAAACAACAATGCGCTATATATAGATAAAAGAAAAACCTGTGAATAAAGATTAAAGCCTATGGTACAAGTCGGTAACATTATAGTCAATAAGTATGGTATCAAATTGAAGGTAAACTAATAGCCTTAAAAAAAAAAAATTATTAAAGTGCATTACAAACTCAACTTTAACAAATTTTTTAAAGTAAGCTGCAAACATGTTTTTTAGTTCAAAGATGATCAACAAGCTCCAAAGAGACTTCTCTGAGACTGTTGCTTAAACTAGTTTTACATGACAATAATTATTGTAAAATGTTGCTGATTCAACCAATTTTTATAAACCAAAACACTTTAATAGATTTGCCCACTTAAGATTAACAAAATGCTGAAAGCTTAATTTCTTACCCCATTTTGTGTGAAGTACTTTATTAAAAGCAGACGACAAATGCAATGTCGTCTGATCAGGATTCAAGTTGTAAGCCCTTTTATAACAATTCTGCACAATACCCCTATTTAAAGAAATAAACTTGCCCAAATTGGAAGTTCCTGTTTCTCAAAAATCTTTGTATAAATAGGTTAAAAAGGAGGGTCGTCACAAAACAGTTGGCTTTCAAGTCCTTCAACGTTTTATATAACCTACAACTGTACTGAATTTAACGCTATATTTATTCAGGTTCGTAAGACTGTGGCAGAATCATTATGCATCTATAAATGGCTTCCTTGAACACTATTTTCCCAGCCCAAAATACGCACTTGATTCAAGTGTTTGTACTTGTCAACCTAAGAGTGCAGATGTTCTTGTGTCACTAACTGGTCCTCCCTGGAGATGCTACAAACTGGTACAGTAACTACAGTTCTCGACAATGAACAATTAAAACTAAAAACTTTCTAAACTGTACTTAAACTAAAGAGAGAAAAACAGAAACTAAATAAAATAATAAATAACTTTCAAAAATTCAAGTTCAACTTGTTTTCTTTGTAAATAGTGTTTGCTAAAGCCAGTACATGTATATATTACAATCATTTTATCATTTACAAAAAAAATGCATTCATTCTGTAACAATGTTAATAACAATTCATCATAGCATTTACAACTGCATACAAAATTAAATATTTTAACAAAACCCAGCAGATATATGAACTTTGTATTTGTATTACTGAAGTAAAATATTAACTGATTTCATTTGCTTCGTTGACCTCATATAATGGTGCTAATGTAAAACATTCTATGTTGTTATACCGTAAAGGTCAGCAAATAAGCACAGTAAAATAAAAGTACATGTACATGTAGGTAGTAAGTATTCAAATCTAATAATAGCATATACTTTAATAATTTATTTTTCTGACTTCATTTGATTGTACAAAACCATCACAGAGAGTAAATTTAGGTCAAAGTTTTAAGTTTGTATCTCAAAGCATCACAAAAATTACTGTGAGCCTATACTCTTATTTCAAACCTTTATGAAACTATCATTTTTCATTTTTTTTATTTTATACCCAGACTGCTTTGAAAATGTACAACCACACTGACATAAATACTTAAATAGCACATATTTACATATGCCCATAAATCAGGGCTTGTTTTAGATTTTTTACTGTACTTCCACACATTCAAAAACAAAGTAAACCTTCCTACGCTTAATTTATATTTATAAACATCAACATTTAAGGACTTTTATATTTGATTTCCTCAGTAGCCAATCTCACCCTTAAGACTGTTCCAACCTTTTATACACTGGCCAAGAAATGTTAAAACTCTATAAAATACTATTATGAAAACTAAATAACAGTTCACAAACAATTGGAGAAAAAAATAAAATACATTCCCTAAATAACTCTACTTCACCTTGCCAATTTCCAGTTAAATTTACTTGTTTGTTAGAAAAAAAGACACAATAATGTAACCTATACTATAATCATTATCATGATTTATTATCCAACCTAACATTTCAAAAGTTAATTCATCTAAAATCTTTTGTAAGAATATTTTCTCATGACATCGTTCTTGTATCTCACAAATATAATTCAGAAGGACTATATCAAATTTCTTTTTCTACAAACACATGACAAAATACTAAATGTTTTTCAAATTCAGGATGCATTCATATATCATAAATCAATTTAAAAGAAGCTGCATAATATGTACTTAAGCAAAAAATGAACCAGACTCTGTGAAAACCAAATTTTAGACTTTTGTGACCAATCTGGACTAAGTTAGTCTGGATTCAGACCTTTGCGACCAGTCTGAATAAATGGGACCAGTTTGGATTTAGACCTTTGCAGAGTTTGAATTGATAGGAATAATCTGGATTCAGACCTTTGCAGCCAGTCTGAAGTGTTTTGAAGACCAGTCTGGATTATAACATTTGTGACCAGTCTGAATTAATAGGAACTGTCTGGATTCAAACCTTTGCAGCAAGTCTGAAGTAATGGGACCAGAATCCAGCTACAAGTCTGAATTAATGGGACCAATCTCTATTTTAAGACTTTTGCAGCCAGTCTGAATTAATGTGACTTAATGTCTGTTTACATGTGTCCGTTCTGGATTCTTCTGGATTCTTGCAACCAGTCTTGATTCCGACCTCTACAGCCAGTCTGAACTAATGCAACCAGTCTGGATTCATTTGACCAGTCTGGATTCCTGCAATTAAGTCTGTTTACAGATCAGTTGTACCTCCAAGCGAATCCAACTGTAACCACTCATTAATCCGTAACCTGAGTAACATTTGTTTTCTTGTGTATCTCCACAAAACCTGATGTAAAAACATTGGTATCTCATTCACACAACTGCAAAAACTGCAATCTTCCTATACTATTGTCTAGAAAATTTGATTCAAAACCAGTGAAAAAAGATTTTCATAACCTGAAATAAATTGCTTTGAAATTACGTAAAATTCTGATTTTAAAGTACAGAACATGTATATCAAACAATACAATCAAAATTAAGCTTGCATAATATAACACAATCATGTATACAAATATAATCAACAAGACAAGCATTCAGAAACACATGTTCTAATATCCTGTACATAGATTGCACATAGAAATATTACTTCCTGATATAATGTACAAACAGTGTTACCACAGAAGCCTGTTCTAATTACAGTTTGAAACCTTCAAGAGTAAGTATGCACTGCACTGTCATGCACTGTCAATATTTTTACCTTCCCCTCCCCCACTTTATTTCAGATATGGACTTGTCCATTTTCCAATTTGGACTGTACCATTTAATTATTTAAAGGGGTGCCCACTGAAAATTTACTGGCTGTACAGCGAACAATGCAGTACATAATCAAACTACATGGATGTGCGGGCTGATCATGATCTGCACTGGTCACAAACTTTTAGGCAAAACTGTGTGCTGTCAGCAGATTTTTTTCGTTCTCATGTCAAAACTACCCTGTACGTATAGTTACAATACATTGCCACTGACTTTCTAATTCTAGTTGTGGATGAAATGGTTTTGTATGATCAATGTCAAAAATATGCAGTTCATAAGAATTTAACTGAATTAACTCCAATCATTTTCAGCACTGTTCACTTATCAGTCAATAAATTTCTATTATATTTACTGAGCACCTTTTGAGTAAGTAATGGTACAGTCTAAATTGAAAGATGGACATTAATTTTATAGCGTAAGGGATTAAGACAAACAAATTTGAAACATCTTATCACAAAAGTACATACCACTTGTAAAGCAAGCAATAAACAGTCCATACCAAGCAACCGCACCTGTCAAGGCAGGTTGAAAACATGTTACATGTCCAGCATCTAAATATAACAGTTAGATAGACATACGGATCAAGAGAGCCATGATGGCCTTATATTGCTCACCCAAATACCATTGGTCCAAAAGACAAGTAGGTCAAGGTCATGTCTAAGGTCAGCTGAGGCCAATTTTGAAATCTGCTTAAAAAAATGTACATAGTCCATATTTTATTACTGAAGCATTTACATGATCTGACCTGGTGACACATGTCACAGTTGTGAACTCAACCTAGAGTTTACCAAGACAAACAGTAAAGAACCACAAACAGTATAGAACCGACACATGTCACAGTTCTGAACTCAACCTAGAGTTTACCAAGACAAACAGTAAAGAACCACAAACAGTATAGAACCGACACATGTCACAGTTCTGAACTCAACCTAGAGTTTACCAAGACAAACATTAAAGAACCACAAACAGTATAGAACCGACACATGTCACAGTTCTGAACTCAACCTAGAGTTTACCAAAACAAAGTAAAAACACAAACAGTATAGAACCGACACAGGCGCTGTGCTAGAACTCAACCTAGAATTTACCAAAAAAAAAAAAAAAAAAGAAAACAGTACAGAACCGACACATGTCACGTTTGAATAACTCAACTAGGTTTCCAATATGACACTTGTTTTACAACAGTAGACTGAATTTACAGTTCTGAGCTCAACCTGTTTACATGGCAGTCATATAGAACCGCTGTGCTAGTAACCAGTAATGAAACCATGTTTAAGGCCTTGTTTTACACATCTATTTTTTACATACAATCAAAAAACCTTTGTCCAACCCCCCCCCCTTTATAGTTATTATCATATTTTTCCCACAGTCAATTCATATGAATGCACTCAAATGAATCCAATTGCAAAATAAAGAGCTTGTTTTACTGTATTAAAAGCAAGAAGTATGGTAACATGGTAATGTTCCTGTAATCAAGTATCAAAGTACTATTACAATCAAAAATCTTTGACGCATTTCAAACAAAGCAAAAGTCCTCCACAGCCTTATGACTCTATTACTAAATAACCAATTGAAGTCAGTGTTTGATCTTTGACCTAATTTGTGCCCGACGTAAAAAGATGCTGCAATATCGATCATTCATGTAAGATGTAGCCAAGGACTTGTTTACACTTGTTTACACATCTTATAAACAAGAGTACAGTTTTCCAAAGATTAGATTTGTTTGACGTAATTATAACATATTGTACTGGATCAGGACTTTTTGTGATTCTGCTGTATATGGATCAGACTCTACTCCTAACAGTGATGCTTAACAGGCACAGATGAATCTGGTCTTGACCTTGACCTAAATTACTTTAAACTTAACTGCTAGTAGTGGGCAACCAACAGGGGTCTTTGACTTTGACCTTGACCCTGACCTATATTTCTTAGTAGACAAATACCAAGTGAAACAGTATGTTATGAAAACCAAATGTAATGGTGTCTCATCATCATCATCATCATCATCATCATCATCATCATCATCATCATCATCATTGTGTGTCTTCAGCGATTGCCTCACCCTCCCAAGTGTATACCACACTTTAATATTCAAGATTTAAGTCAAAGGACCATATCCTGGACTTAGCCGATAAATTCCAATTAGTGCAGTAACTATTACTGTTTAAACATAACAAATTACTTCAATCATCTTTTCTTTGTCTGTTTTAAATAAATGATGTGTTTTCTGAAAGCTCCAAACTGCACCAGATGCAGACTTACAATTCGGGAACAAAAAGCCCATAATGAAAGTATGGATCGAAAGGGGTAATTCAATGTACACTTAATTCAATCAGATGTACAGATCTCGGAAAATGCAGAAATCCCACCATCGAAAAGCAGCCAATTATGGCGGTAATTGTAAACGGATGACACATAAAGTTGATAGAGAAGTTATCAAGGCATTTGTAGGTTCTAAATGATGAAACTGTTCTATCTCATTAATCCCTTAGGGGTCTTATATAGCACACTTACACTTATTGAATAAAGGCGTTTCAGATTAAGTAATATCGTGTGACATTTTGTCGAGAAAGTTGGGAAATGACAGTCACGTGCCGGAGTGTAATTTACAGTTCCTAGTAACGTTTCATTTCCTTCCTGCGGAGCCAGCATTCTTTGGGAAAATGTCAATCTACCTTTCCACAGGATAATCAGGGAACAAATGTATATCCCGGAGCTTTAGCGTCTGTATTGTCACTTAATAACTAATAAGAGTCCATTTACGTCCAAATAAAGTCTGCTACAGTAATGACCCATTAGGAGATTCTCATTAATAAATCAGTAGATATCTAGATAATGAACTACAAGATTAGTGAAATCTTTTTTCCCACTCTAGAAAATCAAAATCAAGACTGTCTCTATGTCACACATAACCAATACATAAGTCACAAACATGCGAGAGTCATCACAAGCAAGCCTTAAGTACACACATTCCAGTTACATAATCCTTTAAACCTAAACAACTAGAGGTTTTACTGTGATTAACATGTGACGACTGACGGTACTTGTGGAATTACGTGTCCTTTGTCTGGATGAAGCCTTTATTGGTTGAGCAAGTTTTACCTCACTTACTTCCTGGACTTATACTGATTTATATTAAGTATGTACTACACCTCAATTGACCTTACATGTACTTACAATACATGATGTTATATCAGCTGACCTATAATTCAATACAACCACTTTGGATTAATTGTGATTATTGTGGGTTTTATTGTTGCTGTTGCTTTCTTTTCTCCCCTACACAATGATGTGGTTCTCAACAAAAATGCCCTTCTAAGAATTATTTTTTTTAGGCCCCATTTTTATTACCTAATACACATTCTTTCCACAGCACTAGTATGTACTGAATGTTACACATCTGTCCTAAAATTTAAAAAAAAAAAATGTGGAGAGCCTATAGCTTTTCTCCTTTGTATGACAGATTGCAAAAATAAGTATATATTTATGGCATGACCTGAATGCTCCACGAGAAATGTTGCACACTGCTGGTGAGTTTGACATTCATACAGTAAGAAGATAACTGTACAGTAAACTGACTATTAACAGTATATCAGTTAATTACATACATGTAAGTTTTGGAGTGTAAAAATTAATAAGATAAATAAAGAGTGATTCTTATATGGTTTGATTCAATTCTCAGTTAAAAAAAAGAAGCAAAATATGTGTGGTAAATTATGCCAAAAAAACCCATCAAAATTGACATCATATTAATTGTGCTGCATGAGGTAAAGTTTGACAGCATAGAAAATTACCTGTTGCATTTCTTCACCTTTTTCTAATATTTGGGCACATCAGAATAGTTTAAGCATTGTTTATGATCTAATAAACAACTTTTTGTCATTCCGATGCTTAGTTATAAACAATATCTGACCTACCGCCTTCATGTTTAATAACTGAAACATCAGAACTTCAAACTGTTGTTTATTTGATGCTAAACAATGCTTGAAAAGATATTATTTCTAAAGAATGAGGGGATAATAAAAACACTATAAATTTTCATTTAGATACTATACGGACTAGAAAGTATTCATTAAGTGCAGTCCGCACTTTTACTTTTTTGTTTTATAACAGCTAAAGCTGCCCACTCACAGTTGAGCTGTAAATTTGAAAAACACACTTAATTTCTTCCCCATAACTAGTCAGATCTCAAACATCATGTTGAATGTAAAATTAATACAATAAAGGAAAATTTGTTTTCAAAAATATCTACTTAAAATAGTCTGAAACAGCGATAAATTAAAAAGTATTGGCATTTTGTGGTGCATAGTTTCATGTAACAGCTAGATTTCCATATCGTATTTCAATTTATTGGTTTACATAGGTGTTTCTTATAACTTATAGACATTAAAGACATTTTCGAGGAAACTCAAGTTTTTAGCAAAATCTGTGGGAGTGCTGCTTTAATGCCTCAGATATTCAGTCATACTTTAAAGAATACTTTCAGAAACGTGTAAGTATCATTTCGGTGAGAATCTGTAAGTTCTATGGTTTTAAATAAAATAGAGAACATTATCTCCAATGTGTTAAATGGTTTCAAAAATACACACAAAAATAAAACATATACAGAAAATACTGGTATGCGACTGTGTAGTAAAGTTGTTAGAATGTTCGAATACTTGAATACATGTACTGGTTTTTACACAGCTGAAAGATTATAGACCAACTGTTCAACAGGAGCATGAAGATGTCTCACCCAGCACACAGAAGAACAACAGGCACCGGATCTATACACAAAATATATGCCGTTATTCACTTTTGCATCAATTACTCCATGCAGTTATTCAGACAAACTTTCATCCATTGTTTCCTGCCGTCAAGTTTTCCACGTAGACATTAGTTGTACAAGATGCAGACGTGAATCCACTCATCACGACACATTCAACAAGGCAGATAACCAGTCACAGGACACGTGTAGACAAAATATGGAAATGGTCCAGTCTTCATACTGAAAACAGAAAAGAAATAGAGTAAATACTAAGAGAAAAACATGTCAGAATGATTTAAATAAAATCATCTTTCAACTTCTAACCTAGACTGGCATCTGTCGTTAGAGTCATAACCTCGTCTTTTCTGAACATTTTACATCTTCACACTTTCTCCTTCCCTTGTTGAGATGAGCTTTGATTGTGACAAATTTTTGATAGAGATATTATAAGACTTCGAGAGAAAAATGCCTCTCATTCTCAACATACTTTTGTAAGTCTATACTTCTAACCCTTCCATTACTAGATTTTTTAAATGGACTCGACTATTTTTATCCGTTTATTCTGACTGTTCAATAATCAGTAATAATCAATGAATATTTATTGCATCAGTGCAGATCATGATCAGGCTACATTGATCTGCTGGCTCACATCTGTCAGCATTTTTTTTCTGGCTTTTTTGGGGCCGAAATTCGGGTTTTTACGGGTCTGTAGATGCATTCCTTTACCTAGCAGGGCTGTGGCAGCACTCAGTTGTTTATTTTCAATCTAGATAAAAAGGTTTCTACAATCTGTGTTCCTTTGCATTTTCAGCTGCTGCCTCAATGTAATGAAGCTTCTTGAAAATCTATCAATAACAAAAACCTAGTTTGATTCACTTCGAAAAATGAAATCTAACCTGTCTGACTTCACACTTGCACGCCTAATTTTAAAGTAAAAGTTAATTTAAATATGCAAAATATCTTCTCTCAACCTCTCAACCAGTGTATTAAAATCCATAATGAATTCACAATCTTCAGGCTATTTAGACTATATCAGCAGCTAAATTTAGATTCATGTAAAAAGATATATGTGTATTACTTATACATGGTTCGACAACCGATTTACTGGCTTGTTTATACATTTGTATATATGACAATTTTCCAGACAGTAAAAACAAAAGGTTGGTGTCAATGCACGGTAACTAAAATCATATCGTGCTGTTGCTACTTGTTTATTAGTCAATATATTTCATAAACTACACAGAGTTGATCGTCAGTAACAATATTAATGATTACTTCTACACACAGTCAGTACGAAGAACTTTACCCCTTACATTCATTTACAACAATGGTAGCCAAGCCCAGTGGGAAATATGAAAATGTATAGGAAATATAACACTACACGAAACAACTAAAACAAGAGCAACCACTAAATGTTACATAAGTACCAAAGCAACCCTAGATGGTTTTAGTTAACAATGATTTTATCAATGGGACGAATGTGGTATTAGACATAACGGTTTCTTGACAAACAGTCCAAAAAAGATATTTTCGTTAGAATGTTGTGCCTTAGCCTGTCAATAAAACACACTACAACTTGTATGACATCAAGCCTTGAGTTTCATTGTAAAAATGCTCCAACAAAAGCATTTCGCGGAAAGGGTTTGTGAACACTGTAAAGAACTCATAAGCAGTTTAATGAGTTCATGGGCAGAAGACTCTTATGTGCTTGTAATTGTATAAAGTTGAATTGAATCCCAAGCAGAATAGTGTTTCAAGTTAGCAGTGTAAATGATTCCTTTAAAGTGTATAACTGTTTGTAAGTGTGTAAATGATTCTTTAAAGTGTATACTGTTTGTTAGCACTGTAAATGATTCCTTTAAAGTGAATAGTGTTTGTTACCATTGTCAATGAGGTCCTGAACTGAATGTCAACTAGTAGTTTGTAAGCAAGTTAAAATGATTTCTGAGCACAGTAAAAGTGTTTGTTAGCAGTGTAAATGATTCCTGAGCAGTGTAAAGTTTTTGTTAGCAGTGTAAATGATTCCTCTGAACAGTGCAATTGATAGTGTTTGTTAGCAATGTAATGATTCCTGAACCAGGTAAAGTGTTTGTTAGCAGTGTAAATGATTCCGGAAAAGTGTAAAGTAACAATGGCAGTGTAACTGATTTATGAGCAAGTGAAGTATTTGTTAGCATCCTATAAATGATTCCTGACCAGTGTAACAAGTTCATGGTAGTGTAAATGTTTACTATCCAGTAGTTTACAAGTTCAGGACAAGGAAAATGTTTCTTGAGCAGAACCAACGCTTTATTTGTCGTCATAATTTTAGAATATTATTGAGGAGTCACATGAAAGTTTATCACAAGAAAATTTAAAGGATAGCACAAAATACATATACATAAGCAGCCTTTTCTCCAGTTTCACTTAAGAGTGCATGACATTAAATAAATTCTACATAGGATGCAAGTACATGTACAAGATAAGACGTAAGTGCGGGATGTATATGGTTTTACGGTCCAATACATTTTAAAACCATTCAGACACTTGATCAGATCAATTCAAGGGGGGTCAATTATTGAGCTGAAAACACTGTAAAATTATTGTCTATATAAACCTCATATGTCATCTTTGATCTTCAACTTCTGATATAAACAAATTGCTTTTTTGTAATTCTAAATAAAAACAGAAAAGTGATTTAGTTTTACTATTAAAGGAAGTTATAGTCTGTTTCTTACAAGTTTCAAACATTTCCTTATACACACTACATAAGGTCTGAAAATGATTACATGTCAAGGGTTAAAATAAGTTCCCTATTTATTCTGCTGAATAATGAAAAAAAGAAGCTTTTAAAATATTACATGGAAAATAAAAATATTAAATTCAGTTAATGTATAAAGTCAGTAATTAGGGTATCCTATAGCTGTTAAGTTTCAATTATTCAATAGAAGGCTACATTTACAGTAATTTAATACTAAAATAAGTTGTTCATCTCAGAGCACTACAGATATAAACATTAATTTTGAGACATGTGTACCTTTCCTTCTATTTTTTTTCTAATTACCCTCACAAAGACATGCTTAGCCTACCCTTAAAATGATTCTGATGCAGTAAGTGTTTGCCTAAAAGACTAGAAATTCAACTTACAATGGGTCCAATCAAAGCCTCCTCTTTGAAATGCAGTGTACATGATTTCATGAACATTTCAAAGCTTTGTCAAGAATGGTTAATGATTCCTGAACTTTAGATGTAACTTGATTGGTGTTCATGAACTTTTGGACATGAACTGCTCCTGAAAATACTTCATAAACTGTTCATGAACTACTGAAGAATCATTTCAGAGTTCTTAAATTATCTGTGATCTGATGTTATAGGATCAATCACTGAGCATTTCATGTACCACAAGCATTCATGAGCAGTGTCATGAACTATTTAAGAACTGGGACTGACAAATCTCACAGCATGTAAATATTTCTATGTGTACCAACGCTTTTTTGTCACAAGTTTTTGGAGGGATATTTTTCTGATGGAGTACAGAAAGTGTTTTTTTGCAAAAATTTAAGTGACTTCATGACAATATTTATGCAAAAGTAAGTGCTTTTCTTGTTTAATTTAACTGTTCATGACTTTTAAGGAACATTCTACATTAGGCTGCAAGTACAAGAAAATATGCGTCAAGTGTATAGGTTTTGGTCACAATATTTTAAGACCTTTTTTCACACATCTGATAGCACAAGTCATAATTTAACTGGTCAATTATTGATCTGGCAACACTGTACGAAGTAGTCTATACTAAACTAGAGTTTGTTACTTGATCTTCAGGAACTTGTGATGATAATCACATTGTTGTTTTGCAAATTCTAAATAAAAAAGATTTTAACTTAGTGCAAATTCATGGTTTTGGCCATTAAACTAGTCATGAAATTCATTGCCTTTGAACAACGTTTCAAACATTTCTTATAAACTGTCCATCATAGTGAATCTGATACAGCACTGGATTTAGTGTCACATTTAAATGGTTACAAAAAGCGTTTTTTATCACGTTATTGTCATTATTCTGATAGGAATGTTGTCAAAAAAATAGCACGACAAACTGTTATTCCTGTTGGACAAGTAAAAATATTAATCGTCAGTGGATGAGTTATGGGAAAGTCTGTAATGCATGAATCCTATAGCTGTTGTAGTTCATCAATTATGTAAGACAGAAGGCTTGTCATAAACATTTCATTAACTATTCATGCATTTTAAGTAATAAGCTGTTCATGCCCAGAACACTGAAGTAAAAATGGACAATATGCTTATAGAGACATGTAAACTTTCCATGATTTTTTCATCTACATTCAAGTTCACAAAGACGTGCTTGAGCCACTTCATAAAACAATTTGTTCTTGAGCAGTTCATTAGTTAATCATGAACTGTTCTAGACTACCCTGACAAAGAAAAGTACTTGCACCAAAAGTTCATGATGCTTTATTAAGAACTGTTCATGAACTCTTTATTTCATGGACATATAAAGACATTTGTCTCATTTTACTTTCACAAAGTCATTTTTGAAGCAACTTTTCATGAATTCAGGATTTGAACTATTCATGAATATTTCATGAATAATTCATGAACAGTACTGGTTCATTTCGCAGGGGCTATAGCAAATTTTCATTCATGTTTTAACTCCCGCTTACAGTGGCTTTATGACACTGTTTAACTTTAGTGACACCCTGTCTCATAGGACAAGAAGCATATTATAAACGGTAAGTAATTATTTCTTTAATATCTACAAATACACAGCTTACATTGTTGTATATACATAGCATAATTATGTAACTGTGTCAATATACAAGCCTTTTCATAAACCAAACCTTCAACAGTTGACATTTTGAACTGCCACAAACCTCACCAACTTTCATATATTCTGATATCATTAATAACTGGGACCAGGCATATAGACTATTAAATGTTCCTGTTCGCAAAGTATGTAACGTTACAACAATTTTTTTTTACCTTCACACTAAATATAATAAACCCTCACGGGTATACCAGGGGTGTTTAAAAAGTCAAGAGAAAATAGTCATATGATCTTCTTTAGAAAGTTAAATTATTGGGATAACAGTGTAACCTATCATTTATGTCTATTTAATACGTACCATATTATTTCTAATTAGCGCACCCAGGGGCACTGCAATATTCAAAACGGGGTGCTTATTGGAATCACTTTTGCAGGAGCATAAAATACGAACACAAGACATGACCCAGAACTCTTAGATCTATTGCAGTGTTGGGTTTTTAATTACATTTTCCTCAATAAACGGTACATACTGGAAATAAAGTGTTAATTAGAAACAATACGGTATGCTGAACTAGCTAAACCTGCAACACATACTTTGGAAAACATGTTCTGTAGTCCATAAAGCAACATCTGCCATAATATGACAATAGTATTCAGATTCATGTGTTTTCAAATCTATTCCAAATGCACCGGATTTTCTTGAAAAGTCTCATTTACATTATTGTATACGTGCAATTGCACAACAGCTTTCACCCAATTTCAGTTGTATAATGTCGATTTTATATACAGAAAGTTTTACATTGTTTGGTATACCTAACTCACCTCGAAATGACGGACTACTGAACAATTGACATGACGCCAATGGTGCTTTAACCCCACCCCTTTGTTGATGTCGGATCATTTATAACAAAAGAATCCATTTAAACCTTTTCCAGGTGCATTTATTTGTCGTAGGTAAAGTAAAACTTTGATAGGTAATGAAGTCACTTGATTGACACCTGGCGTCTGGTCAATTACACTATTGTAAACAATTTTTTTTGGTATTAAAGAATATATCTACATAATTGTACTTATAAGAATACCTCATTTTTACTAAGCTTCACTCAAAATTACATGTAACGATGTCACTTAAAAACAGAAATTAAGGTGTCCTGGAAACTTTTCCAACACCCCTCAAATGTCAGCATCTTCACCCAGTCCACTGATTCTATACAATGCAGTATTGAAACCATTTCAAATATATGTTAACAGAAGCTGTGTGATTCATATTCAGTTCATTCATTATTCATACAGTTTAAAGACTTAATCTTGTTAACATAATTGTAAATTTTAAAAGTTCTTGCAACTAAAATGACACTATACTTGTTCAACACTTCCTGAAGGCGATGTCAAACAGAATAAAAGTGGATGCGAGGCAGACAGTGCACCTACAACCTCCAAGCTAGGAGTCGTGGCAGTCTAGTTTAAATGTTTATAAAAACATATATATAAGGTACATTCTTTAAAAGGTCTGGAGTAAAATCTTCAAACCAATGGATATCCAAACAAAAAAATGTTTCAGACCGGTGACGGAGAACCAACAAGAAAACATTTTAAGACTAAAACTCTATGACTGTCTATGACTATGAATTTGTTAATTTATTACACATACATCTTTGTATATATATATATATATATATATATATATATTTATATCTTCATTTCCTTCATAATATATATACAATGTATATGACAAATATAACAAGCTATATATATTTTTTTCCGTCTAAATATAAATCAATAAGTCACTTCCTTATAAAAGTTATTCTAGTTCACGTTTAATGACAAATTTAAAACAATTTTGCAAAAAAAATGAAGTATATAATGTCCTTTTTGTTCTTTATTCAAATTCTAAAGACCAAGATGTACGGACCTTTTACGTCTTAAATCACTGACAAATGCTAAACATGTTGTACAATAAAAGGTGGCCATTTTAACCGACCAGTCATTGTTTATTGATTATGTTAAAATGTCCGTTATGGAAAAAACATGAAAACTGATCTATCGTAATCACCTTGTCTGTCCAGCATGTAATAGGATTACAAAATTTGTATAGACGGGCTAATAAGCCTATTCAGTTATTTCTCGATACACATATCCTCTCTAATATAGCTTCATTAAGACTTTAGTATCGTGACAAACAACTTTTCTTCTAAAAAAAGAACTAGTCTTAAATTCTTCTCGTCGTAGCACTTACTTTATCCATTTGGTGACCGATTTTTTCAAATGTATTTTAGTCTAGACCTACCAAATACATTACAGCAATCCGTTAACATCTTGATGAGGATCTTGATGTAAATGAAACTAATTAAACACACTTCAGTCAATATATATCGTAATAAATCTTCTCGTCAGCTTGCTTTACACATGCTGTGACCAAGTTTTTTTGACATGTTGTGCGGGACTTGACATAACAAATCTAATACGATATAATAGACTGTTTTTACTTTGATCAGTATAAAGATGTAAATGAAACTAATAAAGCACACTTAAGTTACTGTACATCTGCTTCACATCGCATCCTGCGCTTGCTGCCTGAATTGATTGTTTTCTTATTTCATCTTATTTTTCTAAACTGGTCCTCTAGTGACATTTTAAGGACAGCTTTTCTGCAAGTCTTTAAATTCTTATTTATGTTTTCATCGTCCAAAATTAATCTACCCCACAATGCTATCCTGACGAACACCCACGTTTAACCGCCCCTGCTTATTTTTTCTAAAAAGTAAAATAGATGAGCAATAAATATAATCGGGATCATTATTCTTCGTCCCTTGAATCAACTAGAGCCCCAAGCTGTAGAAGTAGAGCCCACATGACCTTAATTTATATAGAAATTTTAAACATAATTGGAGGCAACACAAATGACATGATATAAAATCTGCTCACAGCTAATAAAATAGCGACCATGTGACATGCAATTACATATTGGTTTCCCAGACTTTAATGAAACTTGGTCAACAGGAAGTATGTGATAGATAATGCGACCTGACGGCGTAATAAACCTGATTTGTGACTAACAGTTTTATTGTCTCAATATGCACAGTTCAATATTGACTTACAAGTCTGTTAAGATTTAGATGACTGGATAATAAAATGTCCTAGAACGAAGCTTCTTGGAAGACTAACACTTGAACTTGTATATGAACTAAACTTTCAACAAAATTAATACATGATTGTACTAAAAGTTTATTACAAAATAACACCTTCAAGCAATTAGTGATACAAACATTTCTGTATACATATTGTTCCTGTCTGACTGATATTTGACTGCAGGGATGATCCCAACAACTATAACAGCAAGAAAACTTTCTATTTTCTATTATTTCACTCCTTTTATGTACATGTATATTAATCTGTTTTCTGTTGTTGTTTTTTTGTTTATTTTGTGGCATCTTGTTAAAATCTCTGAGTGAGTATTTTAAATTCTCTGAAACTACAGAACAAAATCAATGGACAATCAAAATAGTTCCATTATATTTTATTTCAGTTCAGCTCAAATTCATTACCTCAGTTATTACCACATTAAACAGCAACGAGAGAAACAATGCTTCAGGGTTAAAACTAGCAAAGTCAGATTCTGTTTTAGAATTTCAATGTTTCAGTATATGAACTGTCTGTAGTTTTGTTCTTTACTCAAATCTCTAAGGTCCAATTCAAAAATCTCTGTCCTTTAACTACAGCCATTAAATCACCGACAAATGACTGAAGACACTGTGTCAGATAACAAAAGGGGGCCAAGTTTTGCAGTCTCATTGTTAATTGCTTCACACTGTACAATTGTCCTTATGAAAAATGCATACAACCAATCTATCGTATTTCACCTTGTTGCACTGTACCACTGCAATTATTGCACTCTACAACTGCAATTTGTATGTACGCTAATACTGCAATTGTTGCAATCTATTTCTGCAATTACATACCCTCAATTAATTATTGTACATTAACACTTTAGTTGTCTTTATCACTCAACAACTTTAATTGTAAAAAAGACTAGTCTGTAATCATTACCCTACCACTGGGTTGTTGCATTTAATCTTTACTCCATTTGGTGACCGATTGCACTTGTTCAAATTTATCTTTACTCTACACCTACCATCACTACAATTGTTACACAATTCTTACATCTTGATGAGCATCTTCAATTGTAAATGAAACTAATTAAACAATTGTCAATATATATCGTAATAAATTGTTGCACTCTGCATTTACCACTGTACCAAGTTTTTGATCTATGTTGTGCGGACTTTGACATAACAAATCTACCACGAATAATTGACTGTTTTTACTTTTGATCGTATAGATGTAAATGAAACTGAATTGAAGCACTCTTAAGCTTACCACTGTACATTGCTGCATTCTACTTGGCAATTCTTGCACTCTAGTCTACACTGCCGAATTGATTGCTTTCTTATTTGGCATCTTATTTTTCTAAACTGGTCCTCTATTTGACATTTTAAGCACCTAGCATTTCCCTGCAAGTCTGTTACATTCTTATTTGCAATTGTTGCACTTAGCATCGTACCACTGAAATTAATGCTCCCTACATTGCCAACTGTTGACACTCTAGCATCTACCACTGCAATTGTTGCATTTACTTTTTCAATTGTTACACTGATAGCAATACAATACAATCGTGGATCATTATTGGCAATTGTTGCCCCTAGAATCTACCACTGCAATTGTTGCATTCTACTTTGGCAAGCTGTTGCACTATAGCATCTACCACTGCCAATTGTTGCATGCAACTTTTAAACATAATTGCATGCCACTACAATTGTTACATTATACTTTAGAAACTGTTCACTCTAGCTAATATACCACTGCAATTGACTTGCAATTACATATTGGTTTCCCAGACTTTAATGAAACTTGGTCAACTGGAAGTATTATAGATAATGCGACCTGACCGAATAAACCTGTTGTCATTAACTACTTTGGCTATTGTCTCAATATGCACGTTCAATATTGACTTGCAAGTCTGTTAAGCATTTACATGACTGGTAATATGTCTCTAGCATCACCATTGCATTGTTGCACACTACCACTTGCAATTGTTGCAATCTATCACTAAACTTTCAACAATAATTATATACATTATTCCACTGCAGTTGTTTTATCAAACTACCACCTTCAAGCAATTAGTAACAGTCAACCATTGTAATCATGTACCTACCATGATTGTTGCATAACTTTATTCTTGACTATCCCATTGCACTTCAGGACCACTTTATCCTTTCAACTATAACACCCATAACTTTCAATTGTTTCTATTATATTCATTCCTTTTATGCACAACTGTATATTAATCTGTTTTCATTGTTGTATTTTTGTTTATTTTGTGGCATCTTGTTAAATCTCTAGCTGAGTATTGTTGCATTCTCTGAAACTACAGAACAAAATCACTGACAATCAATGTTGCATTATATTTTGATTTGCAGTCCAGCATCTACCAATGCATTACCTAGTTGCATTACCACTTTGGCAACGTTGCACTCTAGCAGCAACCACTGCAATTGTTGCATTAAACTTTGGCAAATGTTGCATTCTAGCTTTTAGCATTTGCAATTATTTCAGTAATTTGGCAACAGTCTGCACTCTAGCATCTACTACTGAAATTGTTCTTCTACTTAGGCCAATTGTTGCAAACCTCTAGCATCTACCACTGCCATTAAGTTGCATTCAAATTGGCAACTGTTGCATTAGCATCTACCACGGGCAAGTTGTTGCATTCTATACTTTGGCAATTGTTGCACCTCTAGCACTCTACCACTGCAATTGTTGCATTCTACATTGGCTTGTTTGCACTTCTAGCACTCTACCACTGCAATTGTTGCATTCTACTATTGGCAATTGTTGCACTCTAGCATCTACCACTGCAATTGTTGCATTCTACTTTGGCAATTGTTGCACTCTAGCATCTACCACTGCAATTGTTGCATTCTACTTTGGCAATTGTTGCACTCTAGCATCTACCACTGCAATTGTTGCATTCTACTTTGGCAACTGTTGCACTCTAGCATCTACCACTGCAATTGTTGCATTCTACTTTGGCAACTGTTGCACTCTAGCATCTACCACTGCAATTGTTGCATTCTACTTTGGCAATTGTTGCACTCTAGCATCTACCACTGCAATTGTTGCATTCTACTTTGGCAATTGTTGCACTCTAGCATCTACCATTGCAATTGTTGCACTCTACCACTGCAATTGTTGCAATCTATCACTGCAATTATTACACTCAATTAATTATTGTACACTACCACTGCAGTTGTTTTATCACTCTACCACTGTAATTGTAACAGTCTACCACTGTAATCATTACCCTACCACTGGAGTTGTTGCATTTAATCTTTCACTTCTTGCACTTTCCGATTGCACTTGGACCACTTTATCTTTCACTTGCTACACTCCATCACTACAATTGTTTCACAATATCTTTCACTTGATGCACAACTGCAATTGTTGTACTCTACCATTGCAATTGTTGCATTCTACTATGGCAATTGTTGCACTCTAGCATCTACCACTGCAATTATTGCATTCTACTTTGGCAATTGTTGCACTCTACCACTGCAATTGTTGCATTCTACTTTGGCAATTGTTGCACTCTAGCATCTACCACTGCAATTGTTGCATTCTACTTTGGCAACTGTTGCAATCATTAGCATCTACCACTGAAATTGTTGCATTCTAATATTTGGCAACTCTTGCACTCTAGCATCTACCACTGCAATTGTTGCATTCTACTTTGGCAATTGTTGCACTCTAGCATCTACCACTGAAATTGTTGCATTCTACTTTGGCAACTGTTGCACTCTAGCATCTACCACTGCAATTGTTGCATTCTACTTTGGCAACTGTTGCACTCTAGCATCTACCACTGCAATTGTTGCATTCTACTTTGGCAATTGTTGCACTCTAGCATCTACCATTGAAATTGTTGCATTCTACTTTGGCAATTGTTGCACTCTACCACTGCAATTGTTACACTCTACCTGTTCAAATGTTGCACTCTATCATTCACTTGCTGCACTTTACTACTTCTACTAGTGCATTCTGCTCTATCAACAACAAATCATAAGCAATATGATGTAAACTGTAAAAAAAAAAATATCAAAAGTTGAAAACAATGGATTTATTTGTATACAGTATTGATTATGGTGAACTATGTATGGACCGAAGTCTAACCCCCTATGAATAGTCAATGACATTGATGGATAAGAATACTTTTACTTTATGCATGTAAACAAATTTAATACAAAATAAGAAATTTTACACTGAGTATTTTTGTCTACCATAAAAGCCATAATACTATATCTTTTATTACAACTTTTACAATGTATCAATAAACTGACTGTCTGGGGTCCCCGGCAGCCACCGAAAACCCATCAAAGGGGCTGGCGATACTTAAGTCTTAACATATGTGTCTCATAGGAACCAGTACAGTCTTAAATTACTCATTTATCTTAATAAATATATAACATTATAAATTTTTCTCAAGAATTGCTTAACGATTTTTTCAGTACAAAGATGTATGTCTGATTCCCTAGATACCAGTCTGTACTTGGTTACATCAACTAACATAGCATATGACTAAAGCAACCGCTGAAATTCTGTCACTGATCCCTGGTGTTTGAGCATTAGAAAAGAAAAGTATGCCCATCACTAGACTAAGTATCGCACTAAAGTGGAAGTTGAATAGCAAAAAATAAGATTCTGTCCTTTTATTGCAGTATCTTGCATGATAGCTGGACCAGACGGGCAGAAGAAGAGTTGAAATAATATATATAAGAAAGAACCTGACGTTAAATATAATAACAAGAGCTGTCACTTGTAAGAGTAGAATGCCCTCTGAAATTGTGACGCTTGAATATGGTTTTTGCGCGCTGCATTACTATTCATTGCCAAAATTACCCATATTTAAAGTTTGATATAAATCATACACAGAACGGTATACAATATGATCTTATATGAAGCTCCCATAATGATTAACCTCCAGTGTGACCTTGAAATTACGGCTAAGGACCTAGGTCTTCCAGGTGACATACTATCTTGATATGGCGGATATTAGTGCGAAATCCCTACGTGTATCACAATGTTACAACACCGGCGCCCCACTGGGGTCACAACCTTACCTCCTTTACAATCGAGCTAAAATAAATTAGTATCAACTTACACGGACACAGCCACGGTACCTGTACACTTTAAGCATATATACGACCCCATTCTATGCACAAGTTCAAGTGTGACCATGACATTGAACTTTAGGTCTTATGTGTGCAAAACTTAACCAGTATTTTCAAAGTCCAAAAGAAGCATAATTTTACAAAACTACATTCAAGATTTACAAAACTTTATGCTATGACACGAGAAAGACCTATGAAGTTTAGACCAAATATCTGCCAAAGTGCCTTTCATACTAAACACTGCCGACACCAGGATGAGTAGAATGGCTCACACTTCTCTCCGATCAGTCGAGCAGCAGTTGTTCTCAAATAGTCTTTCAAGACATTGAAGAATATTATAGCATAGTCTTGTCTTTATTTCTTTACTAACTGTATTACTGGATTTGTTACAGTGACTTACATGTATATAAGCCAGTATAAAAACAGCTCCATGTAAATCTAACAAAATGAGTTTATCTCTATTCAACAATTACTGATGTCATATGTTTATCTCTAGCTTTTCTTCCTGACTACATGTGTATATAATATACCTAGCAATAACAGAATCTTTTCCTCAACAAATTCTAAACATTTATCCGTTTGTATTTACGATTTTCTCCTATTTTACAAAATGTGGTTCTTGCTGTGAATGGTCAATGCATTTTACATGTTGTACATATTGCAAAGTAAATGCTCAATGATGTTAGGATTAGAGTGTATGTTTGAATCTCCAAACTGGAGCTGGACTCGACTGCAGTCCAACAATAACTAAACATATGCCAGAATTAACTACTGAATGGGGGCATAGCTAAAAGGAACTCCTTAACCAAAGCAAGAAGGAAACTCCTAAACCAAGGCATAGATTACAGAAGTATCATTAATAAATAAGAGCACAGTTAAAATAACAAATATTTAAAAAAAGCATAGCATATCCAGTATTAAATTTTAGAGCAATTAAAGCATAACATAAATGGACTACCAAATCCATTAAAGCATAGCAAAATCTACAACAGTTACAATACAGTGCATCTCTATTAAATTACTTAACCAAAGCAATATCTAAAAGGGTAAAAAATACCGAAGAATAGCTTTCAATGGACTATTAAACTGAAGAATAGCTGAAATGAACAAGTATTAAACGATAGCACCTGGCTAAACGGAACTATTTAACAAGGCACAGCTACACATACTAGCCTACTACTGAATCAAAGCACAGCTGAAATGAACAACTAAACCAAAGCATAGCTAAAATGAACTATTAAAGAAAGTGGAGCAAAATGGACCTTAGAATATTTAACCAAAGTATAGCTATAGGCAGATCAACAAAACCAAAGCATAGCCTGAAAAGGGCTATCAATATAAAAGCATAGCTAAAAGGAACTTTTAAATCAAAGCATAGCTTAATCTACTACTAAACCTCTGAGCCTAGCTAAAATGCATTTAACTAAACGCAAAAAGCACAGCTCAAATGTACCAGATACTACTAAACCAAACCAAAGCATAAATGTCATTTGGCTAAAAAGGGCAGCTAACTCTTGACTGCTTACGACTACTGCAAAAGTAGTTTCTTTCGTAAGGTTGATATTTTTGCTAAACTGCGAAATAAACAACTCACAAATATAAAGACTTTTACAATATCAACGAGAAAGTTAGAAAAAATGTAGAATGTGACAAACTTCTGGAAATAACCTAGAACTCTTTTTTTTTCAGACAATTAGTAACAGCCATTCAACAATTCTGTACGCTGCCAACCTTGTATCATAACATAATGGTATTAGCAGGAGTAGGTGAAACAAAATATTGACTCAGCACTTCAATGTCATTCAGAGTTGTGTTAGTTACATCAGATATCTCTTTCCCTGCTGTAATTACATAATTGCCACTAAACGGAAAAAAAAACTACTCTACTGAAACACTGCTCATACGGAAAACATTGCAAATTACTCAATGAGACAAACAAGGGGCAATTTCTTGATCAATACAGCAGCTTGCTAGTTTGGTTTGTTTTTTCCGTCTCTTTTTTTTTTATTTATTGTATTGTTTTTTTATTGTAATCTTTTAAAAAATTAGTTTGCCTTGAAAGGTAGCTGAATCATTGCCATCATGTACAGATGTATAGTAGCCTCTTAGAGTTTGTAAAAGGCTGCTCGCCCTTAGATTTTGGTACAAAAATAAGACTCTTCAAACTGTCTGAAATTAACATATATTTTGGAATTAATTATCAAATAAAAAGGTTCTAGTAAACATTACTGTAAAGTGTTTCACTGCGTTTTTGAAATTATACATTACGAAAAATTATAAAGCATTAAAAAAACACTGTTCATAAGCATAGTAATATACATGTACAATGCACATGTAGTAAGTAGCATTAAACCAAACCCATCAACATTTTCCATAGACTCTCTCAAAGTGCGATGCTGATTTTCAACTGCGCTGTTCATTTCCCATATTAATACATTTATATTTTAAGTTTTAACATAATAATTTTGAGAAATTAAAATGTTTCACCAATGGGCTTGAAGCTTTCAAGCGTAAGACTTGCCAAAAATTACACTTTTTAAAGTTATTTGTACTTTTCAAAATTGTTATACCAAATTTTGTTACAAGGTATTTTCACAAATACAATGTATGACCACATTATTTGAATTTTGCAACAAAACTCAAGCTTATTTTTCATTTTTTATGTGGGCAATGACAAATTATAATACATCGGTATTCTAATGTGGTCTTGGCATCTCTCACCCTGTCATCCGTTGAGACAGGTGGCATAGGAACTAGAAAACAGTCTGATGCCAAGACATTGTAGCAAACACAGGAAATGACATCATTAAGTATTCATCACAATTTTCCTTCTTTGTTTCTAACCAGCTGAACATCAGTGAAAAAAAATTGGTTAGGAAATATTGAAATAGTTCATACCTGTTACTAGAATATAAAATAATGTACTTGTATGTGTATGTTAAATTTTTTGATGTTAAAAACCAACTATCAATTTCAAAACAGTCATATAGCTGTCAGGTTTTTATTTACATTTTGTGATCACCTCATTTTGGTGTTGTCTGTGTTCAAAATACATTTTTTATTGATTTTTTACACAAATATAACATCTAAGGCAGGAAAATTTTGGATTTGTCAAGGAGACAATCCACCTTAATGCAACACTGTAATACACTCATGTCGCTACCTACATACATTAGGTAAGGCCAAAAAAAAAAAATATCTGTGTTTAGGGCAATGGTCCCAAAAATTCTAGGTAGGGTAGAGTAGGAACAAAGTTTGTTTGTTTTTTTTTTAAATCCAAAAAAATGCTATAGGATGGGAAAAAACAATCTGCGTTTAGGGCAAAGGTCCCAAGAATGCTAGGTAAGGTAGGGACACATTAAAACAAACAAAACAAAAATTTTCAATTTTATTTTTAAATTTTTTTTGGGGGGGAAAAAAACCTCTAGGGTCGGGGGATTTCGCTAGGGAGGGGTCGGGTTGCCCGAAACACAGATATTTTTTTTTTGGGCCTAACTGTCTCTCTGGAAGTCATGGCTCATTTATTATATATTAACTTGCTCATTTATTAACCCTCGAAAACAATTAAGGTATAACTATCACGTATAAACCAAGCTTAAGTCTTAGCCTTAATCTGCTGTGGGGGAAAGGGGGGGGCAAACATTATGGTCTTTAAACAATAATTACTGATATGCCCCAAACTGAAAGGTGGACAAGTCCATATTGGTTACTAGGAAACTATTTATATTATTGAAAAGTTCATTGTACATGTAGTACTGTTATTATAGTGCTAAATGGTTAGCACTTTGATACTAGAACAATTAATATCATTATAGTGCTAAATTGCTAGCACTCTGATATAAAAAAAAACTAACTTAGCCCTCACAAGACTAGAAATTTAGCAGTGAAAACAGTAGAGAGTAGCTTTGTCTTGATCCAATGAAATCGCTGTATTTCTGAGTTCTCGATTTAAAATCTGTGTTTAGGGCAACGGTGAAATCCCCGACCCTAGTTTTTTTCCAACCTGTAGATTTTTTTTCCATTAAAATAAAAGAACAAAAAAAACTTTGTCCCTACCCTACCTAAAGTTGGGACCATTGCCCTAATCACAGATTTTATTTTTTGGCTTAACTTACATTGTTACTTACTTTCACAGTGAACTAGATATATGGTATCACAATCTAAGTATATGTTAGTGAAACTTTCACTAACATATACTTAGATTGTGATACCATATCTATTACATAGCATATGTAAGTTATGTTCTCTGCAACTTCCTGGTTTGAGAAGAATATTAGAAATATGAACTGTTTACAATTATCATCATAATTGGCCATTAAACCTCCTTAAACAGTGCTAAACAAATGACATCAAGTGATGTATAGTACCTCTTGGGGTTTGGAATGTTAAACAAATGAGGAGTAATCCTGTGGGATCCTAGTCTTCTAGGTACATGTATATGCAGCTACATGTACACAAGCTATAAATGGAACTGACTGTACATAATTATACGTATGTAATTCACAAGTTGACAACTCATTCTTCAAACCTAGTTCTCTTTAAATAATAAAACGACAGGAATTATGCCATGAGCCCTGCAATGATATACATGTATGTTGAAAATGTCTTCATCTCGAGAAACTACAGCTATGTACAGAATACAGACCTCACATGACAGCCACATTAGTTTTCGAAGTTGGCAGACTTTATCGCATGCCTTTCTGAGTCAGTATTAATTCATTCACAATTTACTAAATATTAATTACAAGTGGATGTAATTTGCATCCATTGGTCATTATGTCGTGGGGAAATTTACAAACGGTTGAACATTTCCTTCCTCTACAAATGTTCAAGTAAATAATATAAACTATACAGCAAGCTGAGTTCTAGCTTTCACATTTAACTTGTGAAAAAAGAAAAACCACAAACATAATAAAAATTATAGTATTTTAAGGATGTCATTGATTAAAATTTTTGTATCGATATATCGATATAGAAATATCGTCGATATAGCAATATATCGATACACAGGCGTAAAAAAGTCACTGACTACATATTCTACCAAATCTCTTGACTTTATTTGTACTAAACATATGGTTCTGGTCTATAATATATATCAACACTTGCAGTGCTGAAATATTTTTGCCTAAGAGACCACATTTCATTAAATTACCATTCGTAAGAAAAACACGGAACTCTGGGTAGAGAGATTGTTTATATTCCGGTTCAGTTTTGATGAAATTTTCGAACGTGAAACTGTAGATCATCACACGGTAAAACATTATTCGATATACGATTTTCCAAAATGGCAATCGATATCGAATCGAAAGTGTTTGATCGTTGATATATCGATATCGTTTGAATCGATTACATCCCTATAGTATTTAAACAAAAAAATAACCTCAAACTGTCAACCGACTGTTTCTGAGGGCCAAATTCAACCCCATTCCCCTCCACAAGAATATGTCCCCATCGAGAATTAGCCTGTAACTGGAAACAAGCCCTACATATATTCTATCCTGAAGTTTTAGCCTTTTTCGTTAGTTTAAGACAGTTAAGCCATTGCCTAGAAATTAATGCATTATCCCCCCCCTCCCGCTAACACTGTCCAAGGGCCCCAAGCCACATTTCCCCCTATAGATAGTGACAGCCATGTTTTGAAGAAGATTTTTGCAGCATGTAATGGAATTCTTTTGACAACTTTGATAAACAACCACCCAAGGAATATCCATGTGAACTTGGGTTCAATTTGGCTCGGTGGTTTTGGAGATGTTGTTTGAAACAAACAGTTGACCATAGGCAATGTAGGACTATGGACACAGGACTATAAAAGCTCACATTAGCAGTCTGTGCTAGGTGAGCTAACTAGACTTGTGTCCTCAAGACAGATATGAGCCCACTTTGTCATAATTCAGGAAAACCATCGCAGTTAGATTTACTTAGAACTCCTTTTAAATCATCTGAGCCAACTCCTCCAAATTTAGTTCTTGGTTTTAAACTTTATGAGGAGTCTGACATTCAATTTGGAAAAATGGAATGTAGATTTTCATAATTAAATACATTACACAGTGAAGTAACAGAGACTGATAGTTGATGATTAGCTAAAAGGTAAAATGAAATACTACCTTGTAAAACTGTATGTTTGTAAATATCCTGGTGTGTTATAACAAGGTGCAACAACCTTTGTTTTCTTTCACTGGACTAGTGTTCATTTCACGTACAATTTCTATAAAAACTTCATTTACATTGTTTGTACTCTTAGCAGACGTTTCCATAAATGGACAACCCCATGTTTGTGCGAGTGTAGCACCTTCCTGGATAGGAACTTCCCTTTGATGTTCTAAGTCACTTTTATTTCCCACAAGAATCATTGGAATTTTTTCTACTCCTTTTACTCTAATGATCTGTTCTTTCATTGTTTTAATATCTTGGAAAGTTTGTAAGCTTGTAATGCTATATACAATCAGAAATCCCTGTCCATTTTTAATATACAGATCTCTCATTGAAGCAAACTGTTCTGTCCCAGCTGTGTCTAAAATTTCCAGCACTGAAGGTGCATTGTCAACTTCAATTTCTTTACGATAGAAATCCTCTATGGTTGGATCATATTTTTCCATAAATGTCCCTGATACAAATTTCACTGTCAATGCTGACTTCCCCACACCTCCACTTCCTAAAACAACAACTTTATATTCTCTCATGCTTACTTCAAATGTCAACCCAAAATTAAAGTCACACAGATGACTGTATTTTAATTATCAAAATTCACACAAGTTGCCATAAATTATGACAAATATTGACAAAATGTAAGATAATGCATGACACTTCTTCAAGCTGATATGTTCTCAAGAATATTATTGGTTCCTATCCAAAATACACAAAGAAAGTGAAATCAGTGCATTTGCTGATTCAGTCAATACATCAAACTTTCAAGAACCTTTTTTTCCAGTATTCATAGACATGTAGCTTCTCTTACGAAACACATATTTGATTTTTCTCGACTGTAACCAAAAGAGCTATATCGGATTTCTCTCTGTTAACCTTATTTGTCTACACAGATGATTTGATATTGATAAAAGAAAATAAAGTTTCACGACTGGAGTCCGGAAATGATTTCACTGTCCACCATTTTGAAGGCTCGCCCTTGCACCAAAATTGTCTCCACTTAGAGAGTATCTATAGTCTGTTTTTAGCAAAGTCTACACGTTTATGCGCAACAGTAATTCGTACTTTATAAGTATATGCGTCTACATTTTTTATCTAAATCATGATACTGTGCATAAGGTAAGATTAGGTATACATTAGGCTGTCTGACTATTTCCATTTAGAAGGCAGACCGATTTTACAATTTGACATAAGAGTTGTCGGTGTTATAAAATATCAGATCTTTGAAAGGAGTAAAACTGAAACGCCAAATTAATTAAGTCCCCCATCCTCGAGGTTTTAGTCCAGAAATCCCTTGATGAAGGATCACAGCGATCCCAGTGGAAGCTGGCAAATGTTGCTCCCATATTAAAACAAGAGGGCCATGATGACCCTGTATGTCGCTCACTAGTTCTGGCTTCCATAACTAAATTGGTCTTTTAAATTTTATTGTGTCAGTTGACCATATTTAAAATGAGAAATAGGAATAATAGCGTCAAAGACCTTGGGCTAATCGCTCACCTGATTACAAGTGCACTTGCGTGGTGGGTGTGGTCAATTTTGACCACAGGGGCATGATTTGAACAAAGTAGGTGGAAGACCTATAGACAATGTTACATTATAACAATCTAAGCTCTAGGCCTAGTAGTTTTAGAAAATAAGAATTTTAAAGAGTAAATTTTGACCCTGGGAGCATGATTTGGACATACTTTGAAGATTTCCACTAGACAATGTTAAACACTAAATATCTAAGCTTTAAACCTTGTGGTTTCGGAGGAGAAGATTTTAAAGGTTTTCCTATATACGTCTGTATAAAACAATTGACCCCCTGAGCGGGACCAATATTGACCACGGGGACATAATTTTAACAAACTTTGAAGAGGTCCACTAGACACTATTACATACTAAATATCCAAGCTCTAGACCTTGTTGTTTCGAAGATTTTTTTAAGTTTTCCTATATTCTATGTAAAACAAATGACCCCGGGGGCAATATTGACCCCAGGGGCATGATTTGAACATAATTGGTAGTAAAGAGTAGAGGTCAACTAGACAATGCTATATACTAAATATATTAGTTCTAGACCTTGTGGTTTTAGAGAAGAAGATTTACTTCAGGTGAGCTAAAATGGCGAGAGGTCGATCCCCGCCAACTATAGGCCCATCTCATTAACATGTGTTCTATGTTAGGTACTAGAACATATTATGTCATCCTCTGTAGTGAAACACTTTACAAATCATAGCATCCTCTACCACGTGCAGCATGGGTTTCGTGAAAAGAGGTCCTGTGTGACCCAACTTGCAATATTTCTTAAACGACTTGGTCATCTCAGTCTATAATAAGCAGCAAGTAGATCTCATACTATTTGGCTTCAGCAAGACTTTCGATAAGGTCGGTCATTAGAAAGTACTACTGAAAATGTACAACTATGGAGTTAGAGGACAATCATGAAAGTGGATTAAGCGTTTTCTAGAATAACAGACTCCAATCAGTTGTCCTAAATGGCAGCAGTTCAGATGCTTTCCCTCTCTCCTCCGGTGTTCCACAGGGTCTGTACTAGGACCCCTACTCTTTTTAGCTGCTGAAGGTAACTTACAAAATGTTAGAAGAGCGGGATTTTGAGTGGGACATGGAATTCAATCCCTCCAAATGCAAAGTAATCCAAGTCACTAGAAGGAAACAGTCTATTCCCACCAAGTATTACTTTCCTGGAGATCTGTTTGAGTCTGTTACCTCAGCTGAATACCTAAGCGTGGATATCTAAAATAATCTGTCGTGGCACGACCACATCAATAGGTCAACAAATAAGCATAGCAAGCATAAGAATTCTACACAGAAACAGCAAGGTGAAATCGGAACACCCTTAAGGCTTACCAGACCCTAGTGAGACCCAAGCTGGAATATGGCTCCGAGACACCCAATACCCAAACCCTCATAGACCAGATTGAGGGTGTCTAGAGAAGAGCAGTTCGATGGATAAAATCCGATATTGGTCAAACATCCAGTGTCACCAAAATGCTCCATTCCCTTAATCTGCGCAGTCTGGGTCTTAGGAGTATTTACTACAGGTTATCTCTAATGTATAAAATCCATAATAAACTGGTTGCTTTCTGCTGCTTTCAGTTGACCAGTTGAAAGCCAAGTCTGATAACTGCCATAAAGTTAAAAATTACAGACCTATCAGTACCACATCAATTTGCTGTCGACTGTTTGATTTAATGTTTTAATCCGAAATGAAGTTGTGCAGTATCTAGAAGAATAAAACATATTATCGGTACATCAACATGGTTTCCCGCGCAGTTACTCTTGCATCATACAGTTCATAGTTATCATAGAGGTCTGGTCAGAGGCAATAGTCAAGGAGAAGGATACAGATGTCATATACCCATATTTTCGTGCTGACTTTAATAAATTCCTACACAAATGATTGATAAATTGTAGGGTTATGGTATCAGATGTGATGTAAACAATTGGTTAAATTACTTTATAGACAGCCGTCTGCAGCGAGTAGTCAACAATTGTTACCAATGTGATTTATAAGTTTTAGAAAGCTATGCGGATATAAGCACCAGTATATACTAATGCGGTGAGGTCTGCACTGACTTCGATTAAACTGTATTCATAAACAAACTCATAGCTAGCATATAAAATTGATGCACATATCTTTGTTTGCAAACTAAGCAAATCATAATGAACAAACAGAATTACAATAAAGACAGACAAAATAATTTAAATTAAGGCTAGCGCCTAATAAAGCAAACCGAAAGTCAAAAGATAAGGTACACAGAAAAAGTAAAAGTACTCGACAACGCATCATAACAGAGACATAACAACGGACAGTTATTTGTCCATAAATACAATCGGTCCCAAATGAAAAAAATGAATCCACACTTTACTTACGATGGTAAAATAGATGGTGCAAAATATTATAAATCTAATATATGTATTTGCAGTTCAAACCACATAGATTAAACGCCCAGTTGCAGTCATGCAGATCATTGTTTATGAAATTAATACAACCAGAATACGTCTTTCTGGAGCATTTAACATAATTATATACTATACAAACTGTTTGGAGGCAAATTGCTCTACTTCCGCTTAAAACTTTACATGGTTTAGTAAAATTTATTATCAACTTTTCAAAAATACTATAAATTTACAATAAAGCTCGAATAATGACGAATCGGCTCTTAAAACGTGTAGTTCTATAGTACAGTATTAAAATTCATTTGTGTATGAATAGTTTTTAAATATGAATCCGTGAGAGACGTTGTATGACTGAAACTACTTCATGGCAAGAGCTACGTGTCATATTTTATTAAAACTTGTTTGTCTTGAAATCCACCTGACTCAGCAATCGTACAATTCTTTTAGTTGATACTAATTTATTTTAGTTCGATTGTTTTATATGTGGTATATATTTAGATCATAGCTTAAGTACAATTTTCATACACTTGGTAAAAATGTGTAGCCCCTTAATTCACCAGTCCGTGCTAAACTTAAGTTTGTCTTTGAAAACACCTGACTCAGTATTCTCATAATGGCAGCAGCCAAATTTAGTCGTGGTCTAATACTCTTAAAGCTGTTTAACATGTAATTTCTGTCGCATAGTGTGTTGTTTGAGATTGTTGATATACATTTCCGAATTAAGTTCATGTCAGCACTAGTGTTTAGCTTGGAAACAAGACAAGAAATAGCAACAGTGACGGAAATAGCAATAGGTAAAAGTGAAAGTAAAGCAAATTCTTATTCACCTTTGCATTTTACAACAATAAATGTTATCTTTGAATAGCTGTTTTGTGGACTAGTCAGTGGTGTTCTAGAGAACACTGGTACCTTCTTTTTGATACCGGATGATTTTTTCCTGTTTATCAGTACAACCATTGTTTCGTGGCATTAAGATAGATCTCCAAATTACACTTTATCATATTCGGCGTATACGGACAGTGGCGATTGAAACTTTTGAAATACTAAACAATCTTGCTTCACCTGCTGTCTGATGTTTAACCACAAAAGCCTCCAAATATAAAGTCAGAGATAGCAATACAGGTACTTCAGGTATTTTCTGTCATTACCACAGAATATGGTAAACAGTTAAATGTATAGCCCCTACTCTCTAAAATCAAAGCGCTGTGAGCGCTGAAGGCCTGGGGGCTATAGGTTAACTCCCCGAAAAACAACTTTTGACCTACGTGTTTTGTGCTGAACCTTACCTAAAGCGCGTGTCGAAATGTGCAGAGGACGAAATTCAATATATGACACAGAATGAATGATTCACAAATATATGGGTGGCAGGGAAGTTTGTTTTATTATAAAACGTACGTTAAAGTGATATTACCCTTCAAAGTGACCATCATAATTTTAAATGAAACATTAATCAGTTATCTATACTCCTTGAATAATAAACATTGCCATAGTTATAACCAACAAATAACAATCTGTATAACAGTTTCATTCACATTGAATACAGAGGAAATCTGTAAAAATCTTTTTTGACTGTCCTAGTCAAAAATAAAAAAGGAACCCTTTCGGTTATGTATATCTTTATTTATTTTTGTCAATACTAGAAATAGCTTGGTAAAACTTATTTCTTATATGTTTTCAAAGCACCTACTGTGTTTTGAGCATCATTCTTAACTATAAACAAATATGACCATTTTGAAGGGTAATATAACAATCACATAGTCAGTATTATAAATTGTTTAAACCAATAAATATAATTCGATCTGCGCTTTGTACAACTTCAAGCGATATGATCTGATGATGTGGATCGAAAATTATTGTGTACCAAGGACAAAACCTTGAAACAGAAATAAACAAAGCAATACCAGCAATGAAATATAAATACAGTACTGTACAATGTGTATAACAGAGAAAACCAAAAATGATTCTGGGTTACCTTGTAGTTGTAATCGGTGAAACCGTTCACTGGGCCTTGACATGCAGCGTCCTCGATAAATGGCGGGTGATTTTGATCACGTGAGTTCCTTCTCGGGAATGTACGTAAATTATATCTTTTTTTAGAGAAATTTATTTTTAGGTAAATATATATGTAATCGTTCGTAAATAACAAAGTTGTCAATGAAATAACATCGGAAATTTGAAAATCAAACTACAAACTCTTATATCGAGCTCCGTACGTTTCCGTAAATTTCCGTAAATATCCGTACTTTTCCGTGATATGCATATGATTATCTTCCGTTATCAGCTAACAGAGAATTAATTTCTAAAACAGAAAAAAATGTGTAATGCAGCCCGTAAGCTATATACCTTTCTGCAATCGTTTGAAGTTGTATGTACTCTTTATTTGTAATATGTTCTTATCATATGCGACATTCAAACAGAAGATTGATCTGGTCTGTCTTGCACTACTTTCGCATAGCGCATGTTTACAGTTGTTATTCGCACATAGCACAGTTAAATTGTCTGCAGTGTTTGAAATGTGGTATGCTAACTTAGGTCAAGGCGACTTTCAGTCCCCGGCCAAAAACTGCTGTATACATATTTACTGAGCTGGACCACTGTCTACTTGAATGATTCAAGATCATATGCGGGTAAACATATTCCACAGGACTGGCGGGGGCACTTACAGGAGTCAGAGTTTGGCATGCGTTTGGCGAAGACTAAGATGACCCGGACCTGGAGACACTTCCTTGTTGATATTATGGTGATAGTTTTTTCCAGAAAACAATAGATATGTTTAAGTTTCATTTGAAACTAAAGTCATTAGTGTGAACAATGTCATACGGAACAATTACGTACTAAAATTATAAAACCATCCAAGAAAGACTGAAAACCCAAGAGTATTTTATTTATCTTTTTCGTTCGGTATTATCAAATTAAAATTTGACTTATAGAGCAAATTTCTCAATTCAAAAAATGTTATACATTCTACTTGTCATTTCATTGGCGGTTGAAAAGTTACCAACTTCCGGTTAAAAGCAGGCTTTATACGGCTGCGCAGAAAAAAACCCAGGAAACTGAAGCAAAATAACCCAAAGGCACATTGGAAAATATTATATACTGAGAATAAGCAGTCGGGGAGAAGCTTTTCATTACATGATTTTCATACACTGTATAAAACATTAAATCAAAAGGTCTATAAACTCAAATTATTTAACTCTCTGACTTATTCGCTCATGTATTAATTTTACTCATAAGGCTGCTCAGTACTTGATACGTATACAAACAAAATATTTATTCTAAATAAAGGGCATTTAATGATCGCGCCTACGTGATCAGTCATGAGATAAGAAATGAATATAATAGAAACGGAATATCCTTTTTCTTTATTTATCCGTATTATAGAGATCTCAGGCAACTATGTTTACCAAAATAAAATTGTTCTAGCCCAAGTGTTTAGAAATTTTAACGCATAATTAAAAGTAAAACACAAAATTAAAATATTATTAACAGGTTATCAAAATTTAAAAATTTGTAAGCAATTCGGCAAGGTTCTATCAAACTAATATGAATGAGTAAAGGTATGTAACTGCAAATATGTGGTGTGCCTCCGCTGTCCCTCAAATGTAGTCCCTATTAAAATTTAGTGCCATTTTCCTCAGTGTTTAAAAGCCACTATCATGGCAGATTGTGTTTTGTTTGATGCTCAGTCGTTAAAAGGACCCAGTGCATTTGATTTAATCAGTTAATCCATATTACAGGTTTTATGACCAAAATCTGTAGTGTTAGCTAAAACTAAAGTCACTCTGGGTATTCTTGCGCTTCTATGTTCTAGTATCTTGACCAGGACTTTCTTGTATCATGGTTAACATGTTTTATTTTATGTTTTCCAGTGAATTATAGAGTTTTCTCAGTGAAATAAAAGTGATAATCCACAGTTTTGAAACAGTGGATTACCATTTTTATTTTTCACTGTTTTTGCAATCTTTAGCCCGGATTTACGTCAAAAAGTATACCGAGCGTTATTAATGCTGGAGACCATGCGACGATGACGTCGTTTAAATGACGTCATTTGTTCTATGTTTTCTGATGACGTTTCCCGCGATTTTCGATGTTTTATAGAAAAAAACTCAATAAAAATAGAGTTCTAACCATAAAATAAACAGAAAAATTGTTGGTATCGGTCTAATTTCACGTTAATTTCACTCGTGAACACCAAAAGTAGTTATTTTCACTCGTGGCTGCGCCACTCGTGAAAATATCACTTTTGGTGCCCACTCGGTGAAATTATAACGTGATCTTACACCGAAACCAACAATTATCCTCTATGTTTTTTGTGCTAATTTTATTTGTATATAGATAGATCTTCAAAAAAGGGAAAGCCGCGCAAGACGTGAAAGACTGTAAATCATGATAAAGGGTAGCTGTATTTAAGCGGCATTAGAAACAACATATATATGATTCAAACCTATATAGGAGGAAACATTTAGTGCTTTTCTGCCTGACTGCGGAAGTAATTTTCGCGCATGCGGAAGACGCTCTTTGTCTATGACCGGAGATATCGATCAGAAGATATCAACCGACACCAAGAAAATTAAATTTTAAACTCGTAATATGCCAATTGATCAACGACAAAATGGTCCGGGTCTAGAGCAGCAGGTAATGCACATATTTAGGCATTAATATTGTTTCCCTTTTACAAATAGATAGAGCATATTTTCCTTTGAAACTGAGGCCGCGTGATTTCTGCCAGAAAAAAAGATGGCTGCCGTGACCGGTCAGTGTAAAAGTTCTAATTAAAGTAGTCAAACTACAGGTCTACATCAACATCCTGTTTTACAAGAATCAAATATTAATTATAAATGGGTGGCGCTGTCAGAGACTTGTTAAATTGAGGTGTTTATTTGAAATAGCTACAACCTGCATACAAGGTGAGATAGGCCATGAGGCTGAAGTATTATTCTCCTTGATCCAGTTAACGATGGATACCAGTAACTGATGTAACTTGTTAATCATATCTATGATGTCATTTTATTTGCATACCATACTGGTAGTTTTCACAGTATGCTGTCAAAATTACATGCAACCTGTAAAATTCATGAAATTGTTATGCAACAAAATCATCCAATAACATTTTAGTCCAACTTGTAATTATTACAGAAATTTGAAATGTTGTCAACATTTTTTTTAGCTTTTGGCATCTGTTTGGTCAGTGCTAAATGTAAACTAAAACACCAGGAATATAACATCATTTTTCTAGGTCAAGCCCAAATGCCCTTTACGATGCAAAACGATCAAGACTTTAAACAAAATGGACTCGTAGCATGATTATAATGGGTGTAGGTCCAGAACGGCCCAATACCAGAACAGACCAGTCCAGAACGGCCCACTTTTTAAGTATCATTGTATTATAGCAAAAAAAAAGTAGGAAATAATTTAAATAAATTATATTTGTTTATATAATGACAGAAGTTTTCACAGTCATAAGTATTTTATAGAACTGAACCATCTGCAGGACATGATATTCCCTTTTGATTCACAGTTATAACTAAATGGTAGGCATGTATGTGAAAATAAAAGTAAGAAAATGTATTATTTATCTTTATTATAATATGTGTAACAAACATGAAAATGATTATACAGTCCCATAACATAATCACTGATAATTACGTGCTATTAAACAATGTTCACTGGTATAATTTGTATTTCAAAGAAATACTTAAATTTTTTTCTCTTTTATTTTGTCTGATGTGACCGTCAAAGTAATCACACCTATCATAACTAATCAGTGACAAATCCCTTTAATTACAATTTTTTATATTATGTTACTGTATACCAAACATCATTGCACAAATTTTACATAATATTTTATATTTCTAAGTTTATAATTAAATTCCTCTATTACTTAATCGGCGATTAAAATCAGTTGGAAAAAGAGTTTTTATAAAATATTTCATGCAATCACGTTGCATTTCACTGTAAATCACGTTGCATTTCACTGTAAAAATGTTAAAAAGCTCGAAGGAACCCACAAAACATAATATTATTATTCAAGAATGTTTATTACTGAGAAATAATTTTTATAAATAAAAAGTTTCTTTTATGCAGTTGTTAAAGTATGAAAAGGGTTCACTGATTTTACATTAAACGTTATCAACATGTTGTACAAACTTCTCCCTAATGTCTCTGGAGGGAGAATTCACTTCTCCCTATGAGTCTGGGCTAGCATGATCCCTGTCCTATCTAGGGTTGGATATTGATGCCCGGTTTTGGTTTATACTGTTAACCTTGCACTTGATCACACAACATGCTATTTTAAATGAAAAAATATGAATGTCCCAACTTGAAATTTTGACCAGCAGACTCAGAAAAAGGATGCCAAGGTATCACCGGGTCACTTGTTGTTCATAGACATAATTGTATAGGAAAATGTTTTTAAAATTTTTCTCCAGAAGCACAAAGTCTAGAGCTTAAATATTTAGTGTGTAACAGTGTCTAGTGTACCTCTTCAGAGTTTGTTAAGATCATTCCTGCAGGGTCAAAATATATCAGTCTGGGGTCATTTTTATAGGAAAAACTTAAAAAATCTCTTTTTGTAACGCCACAAGGCCTAGACTGTAGATATATGGTATGTAAAATTGTCTAGTGGACCTCTACAAACTTTGTTCAAATCATGCTTCAAAATTGGCCACAACGCCAAATAAGTGCACTGGTACTCAGGTGAGCGATATAGGGTCATCAGGTGAGCGATATAGGGTAATCAGGGCTCTCTTGTATTGAGACCACAGTTGCATCTAATTTGTTAAATAGGCTTTTAAAAGTATTGTAAAACAGACACATGAATGAGGAAGTTAATTACTTTATAACAATTGTATTGTTGCAGCAAATATAAATGCTGCACATGTAAGGAGCTCATTAAGAGGTCCGTATATATAAGGTTTCTAAATTCACTTGTTTACAAAGAGTTAAAAGAGATGAAGAATGTTGTCTGTATTTTCTAAGTTTGTACTTCAAAAGATGGCATATCTAGATATATACCAGGTATTCTTGTTTTAAAAATACTAGTGGTTGTTGCGTCTCCTAACGAAAAGTTATTTAACAGAGCCTGATCAAAACCAAAACTTTGTCTGAAGAATGAAATTTTTTGTCTGATCAGACAACAAACTGTTAAAGGCGATGAAGCGTCTGACAGTCGAGAAAACAGCAGCAAAATTTTGCAAGACATTTCAGACAGATGGATACCTTTTGGGAAGTTGAACTACCTAGTAATTGTAAACACCAGGATTCTTTGATTTTACTTGAAAGAATGCCAACTTAGTATCGATTGTTTATACTTTGCAGTTTGCTGGTCTATCCGTCAACAGTGGTCCTCCGCGAGGTGGTGGACGTGGTGGCCGCAATGACTTTGGTGAGTGGTAACAACATAGGCACTTTCATTTTAAACATTTCTGTGAAAGCTTTTTATCAGTTTTAACTACATACAAACATGCTCATCACTTAAAATTTGTTTTCAATCTCAAATGAAGCTTTTGTTAGATGCAGAATTTTTACAAGGTTTGTTGATATTTCAGGTGGACAGGGAAGCAGCTATGTGCCCCCTCATTTAAGAAGCAAAGGTATGTAAGGAATAACCTAGCCCAGGGCATTTTTACCTTCTAAATCAGTGTATGGCTAAATCCCCAACTAAAATTTTTTTAAAATCACAGGTTGTTGACGTGTGCTGCCAATTTTGCCTTCTCCCATCACTATGATGCATGCGCATAATTTTTGGTGTAGACAGTGGGCTGAGTCTATAAAATATTAACAATTTAATTTTTCTCATACAGCAAATTTGAGTAAATTATGGAAATAAATCTGAAATTTAAAGGAAAATGAGCTATCTGATTGGCAAGGAAAGTGGGTTGAACTATGAAATATTGTCAAAGTTAAGTTCATCTGTGGCTCATTTCGTCATTGTATCAAATATCCAGAGAACATTGACATTTACTTTCAGAGGGAGGTTACCAAGGGGGATATAATCAGGGAGGTGGTGGCGGCGGTGGTGGTGGCGGTGGATACAGGGGTGGTTATAATAACTTCAACCAAGGTAATGAAGATATAAATCGGAGAGCATTTTCTAGTTATAAATTACTGCCTACAGTAATCTGTCAGAAAAATAAATGAAGAATTATTTCTGCAACATCTGTTTGAAATGCAAGCTTATCCAGGCTTGTTATATACATATAACCTTTGAAAAATTAGTGTGTGTAGAATCTGGGTGAAACGCCGTCCCGCCCAACACCTAGTGTCATAGGCCATTTAGGGGGAGGGATCCACACTATAGAAAACTACAGTATATCCTTGTAAATGATACTCTGTGTTCAAACAGATTTTCAAGAATCTGTAGTAACTGTTATTTGAGTAAGTTGTCACTCTGTATTGACTGTTATATCAAATTATTTATGACAGGTGGAGGTTACAATGACCGTGGTGGGTTCAATCGTGGAGGTTACAACAGGGGAGGATACAACAGTGGTTATGATGGAGGGTATCAGAACCGGGAAGGTGGCTACCAGAACAGGGATGGAGGGTATCAAAACAGGGATGGTGGGTACCAGAACAGAGATGGCGGCGGGTACCAGGGCAGAGGTGGCTATGACAGAGGTGGACGAAGTGGCTACAATAACTTTGGCAACCGTGGAGGTTTTGGTCAAGGACCTCCAAGGTAATTAGATCAAAGTGTTTTGCTGTAATAGATTAAACACTGGAATATTTCATTCAGGTCTACAACAAGGTGCAAATTCAAGAATGGACAGTGTGAAATGGTTTTTCGTTACTGAGCAGCATAGTTTCCCATACTTTAAGATATTTTACTCATGGTTAATAATTAGCAAATTTCAGCACCCTTACGAAATGGTGAAAATTTAACAGTACAAAATATACCTTTGTTTAAAATAAGCCACCAGTAAAGTATTGCTACCCTGATGATTGATTGCTCATAAGTAGATAATTGCTTTTGCAGTACTTTGTTTGTAGAGAATTCCTTAAAAAATTCACTTGAAAATATGGTCATACGACAACATTTCCTACATCAAGAGAATTTTCCAATGCATTTGTTTTTCAAGATATGTCCTTTAAAATTTTCCAATGTGTTAAGTTGGACTTTAAACCGCATATCGAACGTATACGAAGGTGCTTAAGAGTATCTAAGGGGAGTTACTATTATGCAATGGTCACTCAAAGAGTCCTGGTTCTATCCTAGAGACATTGGTTTTCACGCACATATGAAACAACGGGTCGCATTTTTAATAAAAAAATGAAAATATATTAAAAATCACCTTTCAAAAGTTTATTTGTTTCCAGGTTACAATGATGCAACAATGCTCCTGATTATTAATTTGCCATTTCCAGAAAATAACAGCCATGTTTGTTTACATACCCATCGGGAGAAAATGTGTGTATGATGTTATAGATTTTTACGCACTTTGAATCGGTCATGTTTATTATTCACTGTTGTGAAGTTTGTACACATGAATATAAAATTTGACGTACAAATATGTGTACCGATCAGTTGAAATGATTGTTTCTGTCAAATAAACAGTAAATATACGTAAATACGGAGTCAACCGTACCGTACGTACTATTTAAAAGCACTTTCTTCATTTCGGCTTAAATACTAAAAAATCGTCACTGGGAATTAAATTTTAAAAAGTTCTTTAAAAAAACAGTTTTAACACAAAAGAGAATAGATCAGTCAAGAATAACGCTAAATTTAACTCTCCTTTACAATGAGGACATAAAAATGTATCTTCCTTACTAACCTCCATAGTGGGCAGTAAATCAATTGCGTAGTCGTGCTAACCGGATGTTTATAAATTGTGTGATTTCGTATGTGCGTGAAATTGTATGTCTGGACGATAACAAGTAGCCCAAGACTCGGAAAACAGGCAGCCTATTCATTTTTGCGTCGCCCTTTGGGAGAAGAGGCGATACATAGGGATCGCTTTGTCCGTTGGTCCGTCCATCTGTCCATCCGTCACACAAACTTAACGTTGGCTGTAACTTTGCCATTTCTTAAGATTTCTTCATCAAACTTTACAATTGTATTGCTTATGACAAAAGGGTCATGATGCCGCCAAATTTTGCAGGTCAAGGTCATATTTGACAGAGTAATGCCCCTTTTTATACTTAGATTTTTGCTATAACTTTGCCATTTCTTAAGATTTCTTTATTAAACTTTCAAATTGTATTGTTATGTCAAAAGTGTTGTGATGCCGCCATATTTTGTAGGTCAAGGTCATTTTTGACAGAGTTATGCCCCTTTTTGTACTTAGATTTTGTCACGAAAACTTAACATTGGCTATAACTTTGCCATTTCTTGGGATTTCTTCATCAAACTTTCAAATTGTATTGCTTATGACATAAGCTGCATCATGACGCCAAATTTTGTTGGTCAAGGTCTTATTTGAAAAAGTTGTGCCCCTTTTTGTACTTAGATTTTGTCACAAAATTATTGGTTATTCTGACAAAGTGTAAGAGGGCGACACAAGTGTTCTACTGAACACCCATCTAGTATCTTAAATAAACAGAAATATTATGGCCCTAGTTTTTATGCCCCCGAAGGGTGGCATATTAAAATCGCACCGTCCGTCTGTCTGTGCGTCCCCACTTACAAATTCGTGTCCGGACTGTAACTTTGTCATGCATTGAAGGATTTTAAAATAACTTGGCACACATGTCTAGCACATCAAGACGACGTGTCGCATGCAAGACCCACATCCCTACCTCAAAGGTGAAGGTCACACTTGGAGTATGAAGGTTATGGAATCCTCTATATATGCACACATTCGTGTCCGGACTGTAACTTTGTCATGCATTGAAGGATTTTAAAATAACTAGGCACACATGTCTAGCACATCAAGACGACGTGTCGCGTGCAAGACCCACGTCCCTAGCTCAAAGGTCAAGGTCATACTTAGAGTTTGAAGGTAATGGATTCCTCTATATATGCATATATGCACACATTCGTGTCCGGACTGTAACTTTGTCATGCCTTGAAGGATTTTAAAATAACTTGGCACAAATGTCTAGCACATCAAGACGACGTGTCGCGTGCAAGACCCAGGTCCCTAGCTCAAAGGTCAAGGTCACACTTAGAGTTTGAAGTAATGGATTCCTCTATATATGCATATATGCACACATTCGTGTCTGGACTGTAACTTTGTCATGCCTTGAAGGATTTTAAAATAATGTGGCACAAATGTCTAGCACATCAAGACGACGTGTCGCGTGCAAGACCCACATCCCTACCACAAAGGTCAAGGTCACACTTAGAGTTTATAGGTAATGGAATCCTGTATATATGCATACATTTGTGTCCGGACTATAACTTTATTATGCTTTGAAGGATTTTAAAATAACTTGGCACAAATGTCTAGCACATCAAGCGGATGTGTCGCGTGCAAGACCCAAGTCCCTACCTCAAAGGTCAAGGTCACACTTAGTGTTTAAAGTAATGGAATACTGTATGCATGATTACTCTGTCATGCATGGAAGGATTTTAAAATTACATAGCACATTTATTGAGCACATGGAGAGGACACAGACTGTGAGGCACCTCTTTCGGGGGCATTCGTCACTTGTGAGGGACAGCTCTTGTCTTGTTTTCCATTTTGGACAAGCTATAAACTTGTCCTTTTTTCAGAACAGTTTGTGGCGTATAGAGTAGAATATCGTGCTGGTTTAATTCCATTTGACATCCAAATTTTAGCACTGAAACCTCGTCAATAGCAAACATGGTAGAGACGGGCGATTTGCCACAAAAGGACTTATTAAAGAATGATGTCACCAATGCCGCGACATCAAAGGAAACAGCCACGATGTTAGTGGGTTTGGTTAATGTCAATCAGATCAAATGAGTATGATTTTCACCATAGTTTGCTGCAGTGCTACTGTCAACTAAACATGACATGTTTGCTCCCCCTAATACTAAGTAACTTCTGTCATACTAATGCCATTGATAACTTTCCAAATTTTTAAACTGTTAAAATTGTGTGTAAAAATGGATGAAGGAAGAATGGTCGACAATGAGAGTATTTTCAAGTCTACTTTCTTTTTAGGTGAAATGTTTATTTTAAGGAAAGATAAAATGGTGTGGCATGATGTGCATTCAGTAAATGAAAATATGTCCGCTTATTTTGTGTATAAACCGTTCGAGACGTAAATCAGGCTTAACTTGTTTGAGCTATTATCACAACTTACTAGGTTTTTTTCTGCCAGGATTACAGGAATTTCAATGGGATTTTTTTTACTGAATTGGCGAAATCACACATCGCGTCCACCTTTCCCAACCACTGGACTAATGATAATTTCTTGGCATTGGGCTTGTGCAAAAGTGCATTGACAAATTGACAAACTTTCGACTGTACACCCAGTTCTTTCCGATTTTTGCAAGGTGTTGGTGACTGATCTACCATGATTTTGACCAAGCTGTCCGTAACAATATCATACGCTGCTCAGTAACATGAAAATTATCCATGCTGTCCATTCTTGATTATACACTGTGTACAAGCTTCAGTGTTTATATAAGTCTGTGAAAACAATTATTGCAAGTTTTTACACTAATATATATGAGTTTAAAGTTTCAAAATTACTTGAAGTTGATTATTTACAATCTTTCTAGCATGTCATTGAAATGTAAAAATTAAAACCCTGTTTTATATATTTGTCCAAGTTTTTTATTGGCCTTGAGCAAATATGTTGATATTGTGTACTTTTATGCGACGTATTATATGAATACCTTTGGTGGGTGTCCACATTTTGTCCGCTCCTCAAGTCGGAAGAGTTTTCATCTGATCGTCACCAAACTTGCTAAATATATTAATGGGCATAATTATGGAAAAATGATGAAATAAGCCTTGTCAAACAGGTGAATTATCCTTGTCTTCTCTATAGTTCAAACAGGTTTTACAAAACCAATCAATTGCTAGGTACTGAGTTGTGCCTCTCTGACGGGCGTATTTTGTGACAGTCGGCAGTCTTGTTCATACTGTCTATCTGTAAGAAAACAAGTATTGAAGGTGCTGCTGCTTTAATTTCAGGTTTGACCAACCACCTCCCAACTTCAACCAACCCCCACCCCCGATGGCTGGAAGCAGATGGGATGGGCTGATAGAGGAACGCCAACAGACACGCCACTACCAGTCGGGTCAGAACTACGATGTAAACAGTCGTTGGGATAACCGCACTGACAACGATAGATTTGGAAATAACGAGACAACTAAAGATAACTGGTCGGTGCCACTTCCTCCAAACCAGAGGATGGAAGAGTAAGCAGACTTGTTCTAGTATATCACAGCAGGTGCTTTAAAGCGTGTATTTCATATACTGTGTTAGTCCTCATGAAAACTTTACATTATATTTGAGCATAGCTTTTATCCACATAGAAAATGTCACCAAAAAATTTCTCTGCAGTGCAATGAATTAAGACTACACTTTAAAACTTTTTTGTATCCACTATATATCCAGTGTCTTATAGTGGTTGCCTGGGTTATGGTTGCCTGGGTAACAGTTTTTTACAGTGAGGAATATTACTAGTTTTGCTTTTGTGCTTCAGTGAGTTGTTTGGAAACAGCAACACAGGTATCAACTTTGACAAGTACGATGATATACCTGTAGATGCCACAGGAGAAGACTGTCCCCAGCATATTGAAGAAGTAAGTCGGCACATATTTACATCCATGTAGTATTCTTCAGTATTAGCTGATAAAATAATGAGTGTTCTGTTGTAAAGGAAAGGAGGAAAGTATATACAGTTACTTGTGCTACAGAAGTTGAACTGTTATCAATGACCGACTGAGGAAATGAATTAGAAGATAACTAGGCCAAGATTTTCCTGTTGACATGAAGTAGTTTCAAGTTATCTGGTTGAACTTTTTCTCAGTAGAGTATAACTTTCCAGCTCATCTGGATCATGGGTTTTAGATAAAAGATCAGGTTTGTGACAGAAAGTATTTGATATATTTCAGTTTGATGACGTACATTTTGGAGAGATCGTCCGCAATAACATCAAGCTGACCCGCTATCAGAAACCTACCCCTGTACAGAAATACTCCCTTCCCATTGTCATGGGACAGAGAGATTTAATGGCCTGTGCACAAACAGGTATGAAATCTTTGTGCTTCTATAAAATGAATGCCTAAGTTTCTTTTGCTACACAACACACATGAGAAGTGCTCTTTAGTATGTTCATATTTCTGTTGTCTGTTAAAACCTGTTATGTAGGGATTATTTATATAAGCTAAAAGCAATGTCCCGTGTAGGGATTATTTTTATAAGCTAAAAGCAATGTCACGTGTAGGGATTATTTTTATAAGCTAAAAGCAATGTCACGTGTAGGGATTATTTTTATAAGCTAAAAGCAATGTCACGTGTAGGGATTATTTTTATAAGCTAAAAGCAATGTCACGTGTAGGGATTATTTTTATAAGCTAAAAGCAATGTCCCGTGTAGGGATTATTTTTATAAGCTAAAAGCAATGTCAATTTCAATCGCAAATCTTTCAGAAGCTTCACACGAGCAGTATTGGTAGTGGTAGTATTATGCCTTCTATTGTTAATGTGTTGTTTGAAAACCATAGCAATTATGAGCAGTGGTGTTACATATGATGATTTTGTAAAGGGTTAAACTCTTGTAGGCTCGGGAAAGACAGCTGCTTTCCTGTTACCAACGCTGAACAAGTTGTATGAGGTTGGTCCAGAGGATGCCCCGGTCAATGGATTACCCCAGGGAGGTAAAGCTGGCCGTAGGAAACACTTTCCGCTCGCCCTTGTGCTGGCCCCAACTCGTGAATTGGCCTCCCAGATCTATGATGAGGCCAGGAAGTTTGCATACAGGTTTGTCAAAGCCTTTTGTGAATAATTTTAAAAGCATTTTGTTTCTTCATGTTGTTTTTGATCGATTGTTGAAGTTTACCCAGATTATGCGATGATGTAATCTTTTGAGTATTGACCAGACATGGTGTTATCATAAAAAATAATCATCATGATTAATAATTGATATTTCCCAGTATAAATCAGGCTTAATCATTTATCATACATTTTTCTATCTTTGATGATAATTTAATCGATTACAGCCAAAAATGGGCTGTAATCATGATTTTATGATAAGTTTAAGATAACATTATGTGTACCAAGTAGACATTTAAAATTATTGGATACATAAAGTTATAGGAAAAAAAGCATTGACTGACACTTCCATTGTTTAAAAAACCAATTATACAAACATGGTTAAAGCTGCAATGCTACATGACGTCTGTAGCCCAGGGGTATAACTATGGTCTGTGACACATTGAACAGGATGTACTTTAATAATCTTAATATGGAATAAAATTGCTTTTCAGACCGAAAATGCTAACATTCCTCAATCAAGTTCAGAATTCTTGATTATGCATTTGTTTATTATTGTCAAGTACAAGATATATTTACTTTGCAAAGTATATACCTGTTGCAATTAAACAGAAATTGACGCAAGTGAAAATCTAGAATTGGTAAGTACACTAATTTTGATATGTGCAGTATTTTGAAAAAAAAAACCTGAATTTTAAGGATTTATTTACAGATCACGTGTAAGACCATGTGTTGTGTATGGTGGGGCAGACATCGGGTCTCAGATGCGTGACCTAGATCGTGGGTGTCATCTGTTGGTGGCAACACCAGGACGTCTGGTTGACATGATGGAGAGAGGCAAAATTGGTCTTGATCATTGCAGGTTTGTATAATGTCTGCTAAAATGCAGGAATATTTCATTCAGTGATATATCTCTCTTGTTTGGAATCAAAAAAAGATTAAAAGACACAAAAAAGGAGGTGTGAAAGAAAAATCCTCAAGATAAATTTGTTACATATCTAAGCTACTTGCTTTGAAAAAAATTGTACGATGATGTGTGTTTATTATATTAACGCCATTTTATGAATAAAATTTATTTTAAAAAAGGCAAAGTTGTATTGCCGGTTTAAATGTACATTGAATATTGCACCAGCAGATTATGAAGAGTTACTTAACCTTTGAAGAATTCAGTATAGATGTGAGTTAACTTTTGTTTCATAGATTCTTGATTCTGGATGAGGCAGATCGTATGTTGGACATGGGTTTTGAGCCACAGATCAGGCGTATTGTTGAGAAAGACACCATGCCACCCACTGGCAAGCGACACACAATGATGTTTAGTGCTACCTTTCCCAAGGAGATTCAGGTACATGTCTGAGTAAAATTTTACTGAAATAAAAGGGAAAAACAATGGTTAGATGGTTAAAAAGCGGTGGTGTAGAGGTTACGATGTCTGCAGCTCATCCCAGAGATTGCAAGTTTGAGCCCCACTGGGGTCACGACCATACCTCATATGGCACCAGTATTGGTTTTCCCAGGCAGCAGACTCGAAAGTATCTTGATCTGCTTCAAGCTTTTTTCACAATCGAGCTGAAATAAATTGGTATCAACTGAACTGAAAAGAATCCTGAAATTCCTTTCAATTTAACCATTTGACTTGGAAGCAAAATGTTCAAAATTAGAAATTGAAATAATTCTGTCAGCGGTATAGTTTTGCACATTGCTTGTCTTGGCAATCTTCATTTTTGGTCTGGCAAAATGTATGATACAGCCATTGGTCTTGAATAGATCTAGTCCAGTACCAGTTTTTAAGCAGAACCTAGTTTCCTAACGTCCTGAAATGACATTCATACAAGCTGCAAAGCTTTGTTGCAGCCCAGGAATAATGGTTAGGTAAAATGTCGTCCTGTAAATAACTGATACATTGTTTGAAAAGGGGCGTTTAAAGGTTTATAATTGGAATTTGGCCATGTAATAGATTTGTTTGAAACTTTAACATCTGATCATTTACACTTATTTATGTTCACTAAGCGCTTAATTCAAGTAAGATTTTCACTGGAGGTATTTTTAAAATTTGATTTCCCTATCCTGGTTGCCCAACCAAGATAGAGTTATTTTATCATAAGTAAAAATTTGATACACATACTTTGCCTGCAGAAAGATATAAATATAAGACCTATTATATTATATTTGTGAAATTTTGCATTAAATATTATATATTTAGATGGAATTCATTAGAAATTCAAGTTTGAAAAGATATTATTCCTCCCTTTACCTATCTTGGGTCGCACCCAAGATAGGTTGGAAATAAATCAATTCAGAACCTACATGTAGGTTTAAAACTTGCTTTTGGTTTAGAATGTTAAGATATTTGTAAATCTATCCAATTCAAATGTAAAAGTAGAAATAATATTGAAATAAAAAGAAATACTCAACGTTTTAAATACTTTCATATTAAAGGGGAGTAATAACAAAATTTCATAAAAGTTAATAAAATGTAAATTTCTGATAGGGATCTAACTCATGTAATGGGTCTTTTTGTTCATTATATTAATCTCTAACAGAATAAACAAAAAGTAAAAATTGTCATAAAATGTTGCTTAAAAGTAATTGACCACCTTTAACTCCAGATCTTGTACACCATTCTCTGCATTTTGTGTACAATTTTACAAGCAGATTGTTATCTTGACTTTGACCTTTTGACCTATTTTCTTGTTTTTGTACCACATACAATTTTGCAAACAATGCCGGCATTAGGATGTGGTAAAGAGAATGCATTTTCATATATCTGTATTTCTTGTTACACAGATTCTAGCTAGAGATTTCTTGGAGAACTATATCTTCTTGGCTGTTGGTCGTGTTGGAAGTACGAGTGAAAACATCACGCAGAAGGTAGTTTGGGTAGAGGAGAATGAGAAGAGGTCATTCTTACTGGATCTTCTCACTGCAGCTGGTACGTATTTGGAAGCTGAGCTATTTAAAGCCAACATGTTGGTTTTGCAACCTGCATGGAATATCATTAAAACGTTCTTATGGCATTGATTGTTTTAAATACTTGCACTGAAGCGATTAAGGCAGGAAATGATTGTTGAATTGTTGTTGCATATTTACTGTCTTTGTCTTTGTTATATCCAGTATGGAGTTATGCCTATACTGCTACACTTAGTGGTCAAAGGTAATTGCACTATTTGTTTACACAGTAGGAAATAGTCATTTTTTGACAAATCTTGATTGTTTCAAATAAGAATGGTAAAATGGAATTGTGTGTTTAAATTGGTGCTCTACACAACCAATGCTGGTAGACAAATTGCAGGGGAAAAGTTTTTTGTTTTATATATATATATACAGTCGAGATGTTACATCTAGTAATGCATGTTAAAAAAATGGTTAGCAAATAAGTTGCTATAAAAAATTTCACTCCAGGTCCTGATTCGCTGACCCTTGTGTTTGTTGAGACAAAAAAAGGAGCTGATGCCCTGGAAGATTTCCTGATCAGTGAGGGTTACCCAGCAACCAGTATCCATGGTGACAGAAGCCAGAGGGAGAGAGAAGAAGCCCTGAAAGTGTTCAGAAATGGAGAGAGGCCAATTCTAGTTGCTACAGCAGTATGTAGAATTAACATTAATCCTTATCGTGCCAAATCCGAATTAAGACAGGTCCATTTTTCAGTTAAGAAATAGGCAGGTCCATCTTTCAGTTTGGAAATAGGCAGGTCCATCTTTCAGTTAAGAAATAGGCAGGTCCATCTTTCAGTTTGGAAATGGGCAGGTCCATCTTTCAGTTTGGAAATGGGCAGGTCCATCTTTCAGTTTAGAAATAGGCAGGCCCATCTTTCAGTTTAGAAATAGGCAGGCCCATTTTTCAGTTTAGAAATAGGCATGTCCATCTTTCAGTGAACGTTTTGGAAATAGGCAGGTCCATCTTTCAGTTTAGAAATGGGCAGGTCCATCTTTCAGTTTGGAAATGGGCAGGTCCCATCTTTCAGTTTGGAAATGGGAATGTCCCATCTTTACAGTTTGGAAATGGGCAGGTCCCATCTTTCAGTTTGGAAATGGGCAGGTCCCGTCTTTCAGTTTGGAAATGGGCAGGTCTATCTTTCAGTTTGTAAAAGGGCAGGTCCATCTTTCAGTTTGGAAATAGGCAGGTCCATCTTTCAGTTTGGAAATAGGCAGGTCCATCTTTCAGTTTGGAAATAGGCAGGTCCATCTTTCAGTTTGGAAATAGGCAGGTCCATCTTTCAGTTTGGAAATAGGCAGGTCCATCTTTCAGTTTAGAAATAGGCAGGTCCATCTTTCAGTTTGGAAATGGGCAGGTCCGTCTTTCAGTTTGGAAATGTGCAGGTCTATCTTTCAGTTTGTAAAAGGGCAGGTCCATCTTTCAGTTTGGAAATAGGCAGGTCCATCTTTCAGTTTAGAAATAGGCAGGTCCATCTTTCAGTTTAGAAATAGGCAGGTCCATCTTTCAGTTTAGAAAGTGCCATTAGCTGCTGAAGCTCACTGAATATTTACTGACAGAATAGCGAACAGTGAAGCTGCTTATAAGACTGCACATATGTCGTGTAAGTAATACCATTTGCTGCCAATATGGTTAGGGTTTACATAGAACTTGTGTTACCAAAGTTTGCTTTTATTTAAAGTATTAATATGTAAATGCTTATGAAGTCTTGTCTAATTTTTTGCTAAAATCGTAACGAACTGTTGCAGAAATTGAAAGTTAGTTTTCTTTTTTTACCATTTTAGGTGGCTGCCCGTGGTCTAGATATTCCCCACGTACGTCATGTGGTGAACTTTGACCTCCCAAGTGACATTGAGGAGTATGTGCACAGAATTGGTAGAACTGGGCGTGTCGGAAATCTTGGTAAATTTATAACTCTTCCATCTAGCAATAGAGATATTGGGAAAAAAATGAGATTTTGATGGAAGTTTGCAGTGTCTGAAAGTAATGACAACTTGTTTTGCAATCACACAAAAAACAAAATGATAAAATATTAGCCTTTCTTTGCAAAAGTTAACTTGTTTTTGGCAGAGGAATGGAGTCTAATACTGATACATAGATAATGGATGGTTGTGATATACCTACAATAGTGTTGGATAAAAAGCATCACTATTTCCCTGACTCCCTATGTGAGACAGTAAGCAGTGTCTTTAAAAGATACCAGTGTAGTACTCGTCCTTGCCAGGGACGATGAGTTGTATACTAGGTAATCTGACTACCTGTAAATAACTGAAATACTGTTAGAACTGGCATTAAACCCTATGGAAAAAGATTTTAAAAAATTCAAATGCCTCCAAGTTGATGGAAATAAAAAATAAACTGCTGGATGTATTCATTGCAGGACTGGCAACTTCGTTCTTCAATGAGAAGAATAAGAACATCACACGTGACTTGATGGATCTGCTGGTTGAGTCACATCAAGAGGTACCGTCTTGGATCGAGTCTACAGCCTATGATGCTCGACCCGCAGGCATGTCCAGACGTGGAGGCGGAAGAAGGTAAACTATAACAAAGAATGTTCAGTTTATATTTATCTGGAATCACTGAATGAAAATTTGAAGGAAAAACTGTTGTTTTTTTGTACCTGTGAAGAAACCTAACTGCTGAATTAAAGTATGAAATGGCTGATTATTGATCTTTTTATGAGGGATAGGGGTCAAGTTAATTTTCTGCCTGTAAATATCTATAATACCATTAAAACTGACTGGGTTGAAGGAAACAAATATTGTTAGATTGTTTTGATAGTTACTGACCTATTGAAAAATATTTCTGTGTAGGTTTGCTACCACATTTGGCAGCCGTGACTACCGTCAACAGAACAAGCCCAATCAGCAACCAGGTTTCAAGAACTACGGTAACTATGGAAACCAGCAGTTCACTCCCATGACTCAAGGGTACAACAACTATGGTGGAAGTTACGGAGGCTCATACGGGGGTGGTGGATCCAACGCACCAGACTGGTGGGGCAACTGAGGGGACTTAATATCTGCATACAGCCACAAAAAGACTTTAGAACAGTCAAATTGCAACTTAACTGCCTTTCAACATGCAGTTGTTGACATCCAGTGTTCACAGTTTACATTACTTGTACAGTTTAGTTTGGGTATGTTGAATTAATGTCCTCTTGTTCAAACAGTGGTCCCGACATGAATGTGCTTAGTAAAAAGCACAGCAAGTCTATTCAAAGGCATTGCAAGTCTGCAATTCAGAATCTCCCAGAACAGTTTAAGGGTTCTAGATTCTCTTTAAGTATCACCTTGACAAAAACAAAACAAACTACGAAATTAAAGTTATAGAATATCCTTAATTTATTACATTTCCATTGTTTTACTTGAGACTGGTCGTAGCTGAGGAAATAAAACAACAGTTCCAGAAATTTTGAACAATTGGTAGGCACTGTTTGCTTAGAAAGTATATGTTTGTTACGCATAGATTTTCTCGATGTTGGTTGATAGAAAATGGTTTAGATCAAAGTTGAGACTAATGAAAGGTGTTATTTATGTCGGGAATTTAAGTATGGTTTACCTTATGTTTGATATTAATAGAAATAAATAATATTTTAACAAATCTGGTTAAAATGTCTGAACAAAGGCCATTTATTTTGAGAGAGAATGATGTAAAAGGTTTAAAAGATTATGGTGTCTTTAAATAATTTTCCATAAACCAGTCTCGAACATCTGGCTTCTGGTTGGCATATTGAGCCCACTGCTGTCCAATCAGAAACTGGAAATTTTAGACTGGTCTTGGAAAAGAAATTCTGTAATCATTGGCCCATCTATAAAAGAGACATCTTTCCAGAGGTCTCGTCCAAGAAAATGAGCTTATATAAATGCTCTCATGGACGGACCTTTATAAAATTTGCTTCATATCAGAATGATTTAGTCTGAGTCACTGTTAGATAAAGAGAAATCCTGTGATTCAGTATCAGATATATAATTGTCAAGTCAGTCATGTTAAATCTGCACAGACTTCAGAAAAATTTGCACAATTTTGCTTTTTTACGATGTTACATGAGTATGGACAAGGTACAGTGTGAGATAGTAAATCTTTGCAGATCATTTTGTAACTACTTCCTTGTGAGGCTTAGTGTATTAATTTTTCATTGCAAAAACAGATTCATACTGCAGAAGTGAATAATGTTTTTAATTGGTCCCGAAGGCAATTCGAATTGTATCTACAAAATTATGTTTCCATGTAACAGAGATATTTTTTCTTACTGTTGGATTTGATCTGTTAAGGATAGCAGTTGATATTAAAGAGCAAGATTGCTTTGAATATTAAAGTTGTATCATTGTGTATTAAATATAAATCCACTTGATCTATAGCCTAGAAGGCCGGCAATTGTCTAGAGTATTTTGAAACAAAAAACCTCCCCAAAATTTTTTTTTTTTTTTCCCCCCCCCCTTCTAATTGTAAAAATGCCTTAGAATTGGCCAAGGCCATTGGTCTTACTGCAGAGTGTATTTGGTGAAAAAAAGAATTTTGGTTTGTGGTGCATTGTTATGATTAGCCAAATATAGTTTAGTGTTTTTTACTTTGACCAGATTCTTTCTTAATTGACTCTCCCAGTCAAATGAAAATCACTTTTATATTTTTTCTACTGGTAGCAGAAGGGGGTATGGGTAAGCACTACTTGACACCACCATTTTCAGATTGTTACTTGAAAAAACCAATTTAAAGAGATTTAGTCAAATTTAAAAGACTATTTACTGTTTTGATATCTTTTAAAGAATCTCATTGCTGACCTTGTGCAAGATGAAGGTTGCCAGATATTTTGTTGTTACCTGGTCTTTAAGATCCAGACAAGTTTGAATTTAAAACAAAATTCAGGTTTTAGCCTTTAATACTTTGAAGGTAGGGAAGACTTCATTGAAATAATACAGTAAAAAGCGACTTTCTGCTTGGACCAAATTTGTTATAAGGTCTATTAATATGCTTATCCAGTTAAATTGCAATGTGGAGTAGACACTCAAAAGTTAACATTCAAAGGCTGCTTTTAAACAAGCTGTTGTTTTTAGCTGTACTTTGACAAGTATATATGTAACAAGAAGTCTTGCCATGTTATTTGATGTTTTGTTAAGCATTTTGCTGTTGTATTTTTTTCTTCATGAATAGTGAACATCTTGACATTTGGGGATGCTTTGGTTTTCTTGATAACTTTGTGCATGTACGTAATCTTCTTTAACTTCTAAATTTGCTTAATGACTTGCACAAAGATTCAGTTTATTAAGAGCATTTTTTGATTGGCTTAATTTAATTGAAAGTTAGTTTTGCTTTGGGAAATGTGTCGACGGTTTTCTAATAGTAATTGCCCTTGTTTACAAGCCCTTGAGGGATTCTTGTCTCTCTGGGACTGGGAGCATCTTGGGGGAAGTGCAATTATGACCACAGTATTTTTTGAGTCTTTCATGTATGTCATAATTTATACATGTATAGCCTCAACTAGCATGGACATGTAATGTGTTGTTTTAGAAAAATGCATTCCACAAAGAGAAAATTGGGATGCACAATGTTTGTTTTATATGTAGAGAGATGTTACACAGCAGGTGAATACATATATTTGTGTTTTGTATGAAACATAGTGCCTGTGATAATAGTGACGTCTACCTGCATATGTGATTGTGCACATGTCTAGTCCATGCATTTATACATTTGAGGTAAAATTTGTCATTTGTAGGAGCCTGTCGATACAGAAACAAGCTTATGCAACCTGTATGCATATGCATTCCTCTTGTAATCACAAATGGCAGTTTGCTATATTATACATGTATGGTATTAAGAATAATCTAATGCCATTTCTGCAATTTTAGTTTTTTTGGCTATAGCACTTGGTTTGATCAGTATAAGGATATCATCAAATGGTAAGCTTTTGTACATAATGGCTCTGACTGTTTTTTTCTGACACGGATGATTTGTGTCCTTCAATCTTTTAAGAGATCTCGGTATTACCCAGGAAAACCAGTACACTACTAAAGTCATTTGCCTTCCCAAACTATGTTTTTGGATAATTACACAAAACATAGAAGTAAAGGTAAATTAGTTTAAGTTTTTTTGTAGAAATTGGGTGCTCCTATGTCCTACTTTTTTCTGTGATCTGCATATTTTTGTATTGTACCTTCATGTTTCATCTTGTGTCCATAATCTCCAAATCATATTCTTTGTGTTTTTGTTTTATATGATAATAACTCGAACTGAGTTTTAGTCACACACAAACTTGATGTGATATTGATACTAATTTGTCTGTCTCATAATCTATGTAATTGAAAACCTACTTTGACAGAAGGGATTCGTCGATTTGACTAGAGAAAATATTGTTAAGAAGTGGGCAGTTTGCTTAATATTACTGATGCATTGTCTTGTTTAATGCAGACTTGTTGAGTCAAACCATTTCTATTGTTCGCAAATTGACTTGGCATTTTGGTTAAGGCAGTGGGTAGAGATGTATACAGTTATTTTTAGAGCCAGTTTATTTCTTAAGTGGGTCTTAATTCAGGGCAGTTGTACACTATTGGACTGTTTATCAATTAATTATCTTGAAATATGTATTTTTTCTGTTAATGTTGAAAGGTTCATTTACAAATGCCAGGTCAGTTTGTACTTGCTTTGTTTTGGTTACTATAGTTACTACTGGGGCCATTGTAAGATAATAAACATGTATTATGTGGTATATATACATTATGAATCACCTGTTCTTTGGTACTAGACTGTTAATTCAATAAATTAGCAAATTAAGAGAAAATTATGTGTTTTCAGTGTTTAATAAAGTTCGAACAATTTACATTTAGTATTTTGTAACATGTGTTGACAGGGTAATTACTGATTTTGTCAAAATAGTGTCCCGATTTTAGCTGTAGAGTGTGAAATGTTCGATATAAATTACTCTTTGATCACTTGCAGCATTCTGTACAGAGTAAAAGTGATATTTAGTTGGTTAAGTATTTAAAAATTTGTAACTGTTTAGACACTTTCTGGGACAAGGTTCATTTTAATGAAACTGTTGTCAAAAACTTTGTACTTTACACACCATAGTTTAACAGATGTATAAAATATTTTTTTAATCCCTTGTATGGTAAAAATTGTATGTAACTGTCAGACAATTTGCTTTGAAAAAATGAAATTGCCGTCTTGAAAAATCTGGAATAAAAAGAATAAAATTGATGTACATGATAAATGAAAGATGAAGTGGTATTTATTCATCTTCATGTAAAGATTACATCTGAATTTAGACATTTTAGGTATAAAGTCAAAGTTCAGCAGGTGACGTGGTTGGATCTGAACATTACGTGCAGTGAAAGTGTTTGAAGTTAAAATTAAATAATGCTTCTGACTGTAGTCAGTTAATCATGCTTCACCACCAAGTTGTTTGGTGTTACTAGTTTTTCACATGTTGTAACTTAAACTTTGTAGGTTTAGTGAAATATTTACGCGATTCACTAAAGATATATTTGCGTTTATTGAAGTCAAAATAACTTAATTTAATGACAAGGTTTTTAAAATATATACGCAGGTGGTAATTGGTTAGTAGGGTGCCAAGCATTCGAGAATCAGAAACTTACCTGCAACATTGTTCTGTTAACGTAGAAAGTAGGTTATTAGAAATAAATTAGCAGGCAAGTTACTCGGATTCATGTAGCTTAGCATATGAATCAGTGTATTTTAAGCCAAGGTCAAACACTGGTATTCATTGATAATAATAATTAAAAATAATAATTTCTTAATTTAACAAAGGTATAACACATTAAATTATGTAAGAAAACAATTTACATATTCTTATTTACAATGTGGCCTTCGATAAAACTAGGAATGAAGAAAACACAAAACTAGGTTACCAGTTTTTGTCAGCAAAATACACATCCAGTGAAGGCATTGCTTTACCTTCTTGGTTTGATTTAGACAAAAGAAAAGAATAAGCTTTTCCTCAGTTTATTGATTTGATTTCTTGTGAATTTTGCGTTGGAGGATTTAAAAGTTAATTCTGGAAATAATGCTTGAACTTCATGTAAGTTTGAAAATTTAATTATGATTATATAACACTGCTTGTCCGGACAAAGTAATGATGGTCAGTGTGTTTATCATTTGTTCTCGCATAGATTGTAATGATCTGCAATACAAGTCTTTCATAGGTGATATTTATCTGTGATGTTTCAATTGGACCAGATTTTATTCTGATTTACACCTTAGTCAGCAATAAAGAATGAATGCAAGGTGTGTAGATTTCTGGCTTAGGATAAGATTGGATACTTCATTGCATGGACAGATCGCCACTATGTGTATGTGTAATTGATGTATCTAGGCAGTAGATGGCATTGAAATTTGAATGAAGGTCACGTGTTTTCACACCTTGAATCTTGATGTCTGAAATATTGTAGACAGACAATATCCTGTCACTGTACATTCAGAGAGAGAGATTTAAGGTTAATGCAAACATGCCTTCTCAACATTTCCTTAGGACGTGATGGTGTGAGATAGAATGTATGGGAGAATTGGAAACAGTTTTACTGTAGAAGTTCTATCTGCAGCCATGTTTGAAAGCCAGAAACTTTCTACCGGTGAAAGTGCATTTAGATTGAAATGTGTTCATATATATATATCTATATATAGACATATCTGTATACATAATCAACATACAGAGATTATGAAAACATTTTCATGTTTTACTTTTTGAATGTTTGACAGGGTTTAAAACCACTCTAGGATCTAGTTTGATCTCATTTTTACAGGTGTGCCTTTTTAAAAGTGCTCATATTGTTGTCCTATCTAGTTCTTGGTGCAGAAACCACGTTTGTTCCAAAATATATTTTATTACTTTTTTTTACACCAAATTTTATATGTATGGTAGTTTAAATTTTAGTATTGTTGCAGTATTAAAACATTGTGCCATTGATGTTTTGTAACATTCACATTTTTTAATGACACATTTTTTACAGTGTACTTACTGTAGGTCATTTTTACTAGTGTTGTATTTACTTAAAAGTGTGCTGTTTACTGGAACAGCTAGTTCCAGTAAGTGATGAAGTATGTTTGGTTGAAGTACTAAGCATTTAAACAAAATTGGCAGGGCTGTTCTGATAGAATAGCCTAATGCTGTGATATATAACTTTTAGAGAATACATTTCCGCATTTCATGCACTTGCCTGTCTTGAAAAAATGTATTGGAAATTTCGAAGTCTAAATTTAACAATGTACGGAAATTCCTAAGTCTAAATATAACAGAGCTCTTAAAGGGTAATGGATGAATAAAGTTAGATATTGTGAAGTTATGATGTGAATGTGACAAAGTTTAAATCGAAATAAATTAATGGCAGCATTTCAAAAGTTTACCATACATTTTCCTTAGGAGTCTGTGCAAAACTGCATTAGCTAGCATCATGTAGTAAAGGCAGTTTTCTGCAGGCTTTTTTGTCATTTTGTTACCAGGGTGTAATTGTTGCTCAAGGTAGAGTTGCGAGATTTTTGGACACCTACAGAAGTGAAACTTTACATTATTAAAATGCAACTCTATTGTATATTTTACACGCCAATAATATGTTTTGGTGACGAAACTTTTTTTGTTTTCTGGATTTTGAAAAGGTTTCTGCATGGGACAGCATTATAGAATTAGAAATAATAAATCGTAAGCAGGGCACACCTCTTGGAACGGAGAAATTATAGGCATTCCTCAATACAACCATGGCATGCTTTCACAACTGTTTCGTAGGACAGTTTTAAATAAGTTTAAAGTCACAATGCACACGCTGACACTGCTAGGAATTAATTAAAAATCAATAACTGATGTTACAAGAATGTGTAACTTAACATTATGGGTTTGTAATTGAATGAATTCTTCGCAATATAAAAAAGAAATCCAGTGGAGAACATTGAAGTATGTGTACTATAGATTGATACTACAAAAGCTTTTAATGTATATTTGTGTGAAGTAAGTACAAAATAAATAGCAAAAAGACTGCTGCACTTGCAAGATAAATTTATTTTTCAGTTTTTGTTTTTGTTAATCAGATCCAAACCATAAATTCTGCAAGCAAATATTAAATATTCATGTGCATTTTTGAGCGGAATGTCAAGATACTCGGAACATTCTGGTGTTGTTTTGAAATTTTAATTGACTAATGAATGGCGGCAGTTTTATGAACAAATTACATTGTCTGAATAGTTTTTCCTGTTTATATGCCTTATGACCAACACATTTTGTTGCATTTATTTACCTAAAGCTGGCCCTTTTTCATAAAATTAAAGCATTTTATTTATAACAAACTATGAAATGCTTTAATGGCATTTTTCAAAGAAATTATAACAAATTGTAAAAAGTCAAATATGCAATTGGAAGTGTAGCATTTTTTTCTGTATGGAAAATTTCCAAATACATCTGTAAACAAATGATTGGTTATCTTAATGATGGCAACAGTGCAACACTGTCTTTTAAATGGATTAGGGTCAGCTTTAATGGACAAGTAATGTATTGTATTTGGGTAATTATAAGCAAAAGTTTAATAGATGTATGAATAGGCCTGGCACATTATACCGGGAACTACAGAATAATGTTTTACATTTAATAAAAACTTGACCAGTGTCCAGTGATAGCTACATCAGGTCGTACCGCTTCATACCTCGAAGGAGGACAGTGGACCCAAAAATCATATCTACAAAATGATAGCTACAGTGTAGCATTTCTGTGATGTGGAAGAGAAAACAACATTCAAACATGACTTAATGGATAGTGCTAGTTGAAAATGACATTTCAAGTGTTCAATTGTTTAAGAATAACAATGAAAATTCTGTTTGGTTTTTTTTTTTGGTACCAGTGTACAGTTTTTAACTGGTACAGTTCCTACAGTAGGACTGCTTTAAAAGGACACAGAATATAATCTTACCATTGAAAAGCTGATGGATTAGTAATACATAACTGTATCTGTGTGGAAGTGTCATCCAGTGATCTGTTTGCTGGTACATCTGTGGCACTTTATGGTGGTCCTACTGTACATATGCTTTGTATGCATATATCATGGGGTTGGATTTGGACAAGTTTTCAAATCCTGATTTTTTTTCTTTATTAAAAAAGTTGTGGTTGTATGCAATAAAATCCAGAAAACAACTGCTTTGTTTGTATTCCATTATTTTGTTCATTATGCACAATCCTCTCCTGCCTATAATCTGAGCCACAGGCTCTGGATGAGCTATTAGTATAGATGTGTCCTAGCTGTAACTTCCAACATTGACCGGAGTTTGAAATAACTTCACCAGCTGTTGTCCATACCTCAAAGGTGTGTCGTGCACAACACCCAAGGTCATGTTTAGGGTTCAAACTTTGTTCTGGTATTTTAGGACTGTACTGCAACTTCTATGTGCATAGAATAATTTTGAAATAACTGCTCTCACAGCTGTTGCCCATACCTTTGCATGCTTAAAGCGACTGCACTCCAGATGGAAAAGTTACGCTAAAAAAAGAAAATTTTCAATTTCAAGAAAACAATTGTCTTACTGTATCAGGGGCTTGTATTATGATAATGTGACAAGTTTTTAACAAAAGAAAATTAAAATGTGTTGTTTTGCTTACTTTTATTGTAGAAAATATCACCCCGTGACTAACGGGGTGGGCTCTTTGGTATACCAATATTTTTAACTCGCATCAAATCAGCTGACTCCTTAGCGTAGTAGGTTAAGCCGCTGTAAATGTTTTGTAAGCGCAAAGATCTGAGTTCAAAACCTGGCTCGGGTAAATATTTTTTTTCTACCTTTATTTTTAGCTCTTACACAAAGAAAATAATCTTGATGCTGACAAAATGAATATATATTGATTTTACCAAAAAAATAAAATTTACTAAGAATTTGGAGTGCAGTCGCTTTAACGACAGGGTCAAATTTCAAAGTCAAGTCATTATGTTGTTGTCTTCTCAACCCCTCGAATGATTTGTTCAATTTTGTAGACCAAGTGTTCATCTTGTGGAGACAGTATGCAATATCCAGGTTTTAACCATGACTGGTCAAGGTCACATTTAAAAATCAGTTGGGATGAACTCGTCTTTGTAAACTAGAACCCTGGCTTGAAATTGAAGTCTAGGGTCAAAAAGTTATTGTTAATGCAAAGTCACTGATCTTCATCTTTTGACTCAGTGGCCCCAAAATCAAAAACGCTCGTCTACTGTCCTTGACCAATGACACAACAAAGCTAGAGACATTTATGTCAAAGACTTCTCAAGTAAATTAGTCCGATTTTTAGCTCAACATAATTTGATGAAATTATGACTGTAGATACATCTACTAAAGTGATCTTTTAATGATGCTCTTTAAGACTTCATGACACGCGTTCTGTAGTCGCTAAATATGTTGATGTGAATGGGGCAGCTTTAAGGAATACCTGTACTTACCCAAACAGATTCAAAATTTGCTCTGGGAAAACTGTTCTCTCTACAAACCTACAAAGCTTGTTCTATTCATAGTGAATGAAAAGGATTTGAAGCATTCTGATTTGTGATTCTGTATCATTAATGGAGCAGGTATCCATGTTTAATAATTTTCCAGATACCATTGCAGGATAGCCAATCCAAGTTTGTCTTCTTACACCTCTGATTAAATGGTTAAGGCTGCACACTTGTAACAACAAAACCTCTCGCTGATAAAGGCCCATAGGTTTGAGTCCCGCTACCAGCCATGACTCTTATGTGAGAAAATTGGCAGTTTCTTATGGACGATAGGGGTCTGGAACTGGTCCTTCCCAGGAAACATAGGTAAACTGTCTGCTTGTAAACGACTGAAATACTGTTTAAAAACGGGCATTTAACTCGAAACTAAACAAAGTTTGTCTTCCGCATGAGGTGTAGGGTCTTTATTTTTAAGTGATTTCTCAACTAACTTGTGTCTAACTAGCCTCAATATTTCGACTGCAAGACTGACCAATTTTACAAACTGATATTACATAGATGTCTGTCTCTAAGGGTGGCCAAAAGTTGGGTGTGTCTAACCACTTGCCAACTAACTAATACACACCTCAATCAATCAGGAGAATGTGAAATGAGCTGACACCCAATTACTGCTAAAAGTGTAGAAATACTAACAGCTTCACAAATTCTTTAGAAGAATTTGATGTTGCAAATCAACAAAGACTGAAGGTTATACAACTCATAACTGCATAGTGATCCTTCATAAACTTATATAACATTCAGTCAAACTAAAATAACATGAAAAAGATTCACTGATAACTGTTAGTCATTCAACTCACAGAAATGACTTTACAGTAATCAACCTCAAATCTCAAGGTACATAGGAAAGTAAAACAACAACTTTTGATTAACATAATTTATCTTGTTTTCAAGATTTCAATTTTCATATGAAGAATTCAAACAAGAAACCAGGTTTTTTTCTGAAATTAAAACTGTATAATAAAGCATGTTGATCAAGCGTTTCAGAAAGAAACCTTTCCCAATAGCTACATGTACATGGTAAAGCTCAGAAATACCCTATATTATTTAAATCAACAGATTGTGATATTTTTTGCAAATGCCTAAAACACATTTTTTTTATAAACATTTCAATATATATGTACATGTATATATAGCATACATAGTGTAAATAACTATATTTAGGCCTTTTAGGAATGTGCTAAATAACAAAATTAATGTAGAAATAAAATATAGATAAATTGTAAGGTGAACATTGTAATTTTTACCCTTTCAGTGCCCCATTTTACCCTTTCAGTGCCCCATTTTACCCTTTCAGTGCCCCATTGTGACATTGTTTAGCACTCGTATTGGAGTGTGGTCTAAAAATAACTATTTTGTGACCATTCCTGTATCAACTTTGTAACAAAACTTAACTTGGCATATACCATTTTGTTATAAAATATTAATTGGCACTTACCAGGACCAATTTTTAACAAAGTTGAACTTGGCACTCTGCAATTTGTAACAAAATTTAACTTAGCACACAGCATTTTGTTGAATTTAACTTGGAGAACACCAAAAACTTAACTTGGCACAATCATAGCAATTTTATACAAAATTTGACTGGGTACCTACCAATTTTTTTTACAAAATTTAACTTGGCATATACCACTTTTGTATCAAAACAGAACTTACACTGAGAATCAGCACTGCATATGACATTGTATTAATTGTGTAAGATAAAAATTTCAGCACTAGGAACTGTATGACAGGTTGGCACTGAAAAAATAGAAGAAGTAACACAAACAGAAAATTATAACAGTCTGTCGATCTGTGGGATCGTATCTTTAGAGTTGGATGTATAGTTCCGGATCACACAACAGACAGAGCCTCGAGTGTGATCCTGCGCTATGCAGCCAACTAGAAAGATACATCCGCAGATCAACCAATACGGGATGTTGTAATTTACCGCACAAATACTAAAGAAATTTCAGATAAACATAGGTATATGTTAAAACATTAAACATCAATTTCTCTCTGTAAATAACAAAATATACAATACTAACATATAAAAAAATAACAAACACTATCAACTAAACAAATGTCAGCAAGATCAAAATAAAATTCTTTCTACAAATGAAATAATATAAAACAAATTACAGGATTTCTGAAGATCAGTTTGTGAGTGAATGCAGATTGTCTTGATATAACTGGGGAACAAATGGTCCTAGTCTGCTGACCCGAGTGTTTTATACCATTCATTCTTGTAAAACTGGACTAACAAGAGCTGTCACATGACAGCCCCCCCCCCCCTCAGCCCCCCCCCCCCCCCAAAGCTTGTTGGTAAAATGGGGTTTTGTCAAGAACAGGTGGAGATTGTGTAATTGTCTATAAGAATAAGGTCAAAGATATGAAACTTGTTCAAAGACCATTGTAAATGTACATTGCATTCAAGCCTTACTCTGGATTCTGCAAGCCAACTGGAGGGAGGATGGGGGATCTTTCAAAGAAATACATGCCTTGTATATTTGATCATGAATATTTTGTAACTTTTCAAAATTGATATGTATAAATTAAAAGATGACCGCTGCATGCTGCTAATTATTCTATGCATTTCAAAGAAAGCCTTTTGAGTATTTCCATATTAGTCTGGTGAAAAAACTGTGACAAAATTCTAAGTAAAAAGGGCTAAATATGTCAAAAATCAAAACTCGGTGAAGATGTTGATAGTAAACATCATTTTAAGTTTCAAGTCGATACGTTCGATAGTATTCTATCTTTTAACAAAAATTAAAAGTAAAAAAGGGACACAAATCTATCAAAATCAAAACAGAGTTAGGGGATTGTTTTCAGGTGTAGATGGTTGACACATACTTTGAGTTTCAAGTCAATCTTTTGAAAGTATTCAAGATATTTGACTTTAAAAATCTTTTCCAAAAATTCTAAGTTAAAAGGGATTAAATCTGTCCAAAATCAAACGGTTATGGGGTGTTGATGGTAAACATTGTTTGGTTTCAAGTGATACCTTTGAAGCATTCAAGATATTTGACTTTACAAAAAACTTTACCAAAATTTTAGTTAAAAACGAGCTAAATCTGTCAAATCAAAACAGAGTTATGGGATTGTTTTCAGGTGTAGATGTTGATGGTAGACACATACTTTGAGTTTCAAGTCAATACCTTTGATGTATTCAAGATTTTGATTTATAAAAACTTTAACCAAAATAGTTAAAAGGGCAAATCTGTCAAAAACAACGGTATGGGGATTGTTTCTAGTGTAGATGTTGATGGTAAACAAATAGTTTGAGTTTCAGAATACCTTTGATGCATCAGATTTTGACTTTAAAAATCTTTAACCACCGCGCCACACCACACCAGGGCAGTGCGCCTCCTTCGCAGCTAAAAATAGATAGTAACTGTTAATTGTTAGTTGAACATTTAGCATGTTCTTAGATCAAACCATTATTAATACAATGTATTGTTCCTGCAAAAGAACAAGAATTCTTATTTAAACAATTAAGTATATAGCCATGCTACACCAAAAGGGGAAAATATCTGGACAAACTTTAGACGTTGTGCCATTTTATCCCTATGATTTGTTCTCAAAATATAACTGGTAGGTTGAAATTAATAGGCTAAAAATACACCTACTAATTTTTCAACCGATCTAAGTACAGTCAAACAAGTGAACAACAACCACTTTTGGGAAGTTAAAAATGTGGTCTTTGTTTGCAGGTGGTCTTTATTCACAGGTGTGTCTTCTATATATAAATAGTGCAGTGATCTCCCTGCTGGTCTTTATTTGAAGGGTGGTCTCTATTTGGAGGTGGTCTTTAACAAAGGTTTGACTGTACATTCTATTGTGAAACAGATCATCAATTCTTAACCGACATGACTTCTAATTTAGTTCATAATAATGAATGGCTTTTGTATGGACACTGTATAGAAAATACGAACAACTCAGACAAGGTCCTGATACAGGACTGAAGATCTTGCTTATCTAATATCTTTTTACCAAACCAACTGCCTGTACCCAACTCCTCACCCAACTGCACTTTGTGTCACCCAACTGCACTTTGTCAGACAGTAAATTACAGATTCTTTCCTTATTGCAACTGTATTGCACGATAGTTCCGATGAGTTTGCAATTATAAGCTGCAACTAGCTCTATCTAAAGTTTTTTTTACTGGCATAGGTATGGTGTCAACGTGACCTAAACAATTAATACAAAAGTAGTAAACTATCTACAAATAGATATGTATGGAATCCAATACTTAATGCTGTTTACATGTATAATAAATCCTTTATGCATATAATATTGATAAGTTTGGTCCCCTGTAAATGCTTAGCGACAATATAATAATTCTTATGCACCTTATAATATAGCACGGAAATCTCCATTTGCAATGACAAAATACACTGAAACAGAATATAAAATATTGAAAAGTTGTGATTTTGTATGTATAAATTGTAATGAAAAATATCTGATATAGACAACAAGTCTTCTGAAAATAAGATAAACTAACACATTGAAAGTTTTAGTTATTAAACACACTTTGCTGTACTCGGTTTGTACTGTAATTTCATTTCAATAATTTCACAGATCCTGTATAATGATAGCGTACCAATGAATTTTGAATTATGGAGGGACATAAAAATATAAACAATGAGACTTTAAAATATATACCAGCAAAAAATTTGCATAGTACAAATGTAAGAATTTTCTTCCTTTAATCACTGCGTAAGCTAACTATGGCTGTTCCTTGTATATTACCTCTTCCCCTGATGTGCCTGTGTGACCAGTGAAGATCAAGACCAGCTTGTTCAGATGTGCTGTCCGATCATGATCTTGAAATTTGGCCGAAAAGTAAAATGCCGAAGGCCCGAGTGATAAATTACGAAGCATCAGAACAAAAAATTGTGGTTTATCATCCGCTTTATCACTTAAAAGTAAATTCTATTCCATTCAAACATGTCAATTTCAATTAAAGAATTTCCAAGAGGAACAACTGAGCTGGAACTATTTTCTGCACTAGTATTGTTGTAGTTTTGACTCAGTAATGCTCAATGGGTTCTCAGATATTGTCTTGGTTGGCCAGTGTCTGGGCTATCTCAGAACTGGTATTTCAACAGTTAGCACTGCTGGAAGATAGCAAATGCTACCTGATTTATTGGGCTAACAAGTCATGCCTTATTTGGGGGGCTAACATGTTAGCATTTGGTTAGCTTGGTTACATGATTTGCGAGTTAGCATACCTTAAAAGGAGCTAACGTGTTAGCTTTGGGTGGGCTTTGTAAGAATTGGATAAAAAGGGGAGATCTCCTAGATTCGGGACTAATTTCAGGGACTCTTTCGATATGGATGGAGTCCAACCTTAGAATTGTAGAGAATGTAGTGTGGGAGTGGATTTAACATGATGCTGTATATATTTGACAAATGAGTTTAGGACTTATTAAACTTTAGAATTCTACTCAAAGGATTTGTTTATTCTCTTATCCAAAATAAATGTTACAGTATGAAGTTACAGCCTTGATATACACATTAGTTAGCTGTTAGTTTTTACTCCCCATAAAAACTTTTTGTCTTATTTTGTTGCTGCTGATATTGCAGACGACACCAGAAGTTAAGTAAATATAACTATGATTTCTTTACATCTTTAAACTTCATTCATAACAATGCCAAGTTAAGTGAATCAACAGATACGCATCCATAAATGTTGTGTGAAAAATACATGGAAGGTATTTTGAATGCCCAAAAAAGTTCCAGATGACCAGCGTCATATATTTGTATAAGGCATATAACGCTCAAATCCTTCTTTGCTTATATAAGAGAAAATGTCAACAGAGTCAGAATATAGAATTAAGAATCAAAGTCTTCAACATGTTGTTATTGTGACAGTATAGAAAGCTCATAAACAAAATTGTTTATATGTGTAAACATAATGGCCCTGGCATTCTGTAACATACAAAAAAACAAGAGGGCCATGATGGCCCTTTATCGCTCACCTGAGTACAACTGCTTTTAACAAAGTTGCTAGAAATCATCAAAACAACCTTTCTGACAAATTTCCAGGATATTTGGGCTGAAAATGTTACCTCTAGAGTGTTAACAAGGTTTTTCCATATTTGGGCTCTGTGACCTAGTTTTTGACCCAAGATGACCCATATTCGAACTTGAGCTAGAAATCATAGAAAAACCTTTCTGACAAATTTCCAGGATATTTGGGTTAAAAAGGTTACCTCTAGAGTATTAACAAGGCTTTTCCATATTTGGGCTCTGTGACCTAGTTTTTGACCCCAGATGACCCATATTGAAACTTGAGCTAGAAATCATCGAAACAACCTTTCTGACAAATTTCCAGGATATTTGGGCTGAAAATGTAACCTGTAGAGTGTTAACAAGGTTTTTCCACATTTGGGCTCTGTGACCTAGTTTTTGACCCCAGATGACCCATATTCGAACTTGAGCTAGAAATCATCAAACAACCTTTCTGACAAATTTCCAGGATATTTGGGCTGAAAATGTTACCTCTGGAGTGTTAACAAGGTTTTTCCATATTTGGGCTCTGTGACCTAGTTTTTGACCCCAGATGACCCATATTCGAACTTGAGCTAGAAATCATTGAAACAACCTTTCTGACAAATTTCCAGGATATCTGGGCTGAAAATGTAACATCTATAGTGTTAACAAGGTTTTTCCATATTCAGGCTGTGTGACCTAGTTTTTGACCCTAGATGACCCATATTCGAACTTGAGCTAGAAATCATCGAAACAACCTTTCTGACAAATTTCCAGGATATTTGGGCTGAAAATGTTAACCTCTAGAGTGTTTACAAGGTTTTTCCATATTTGGGCTGTGTGACCTAGTTTTTGACCCCAGGTGACCCATATTATAACTTGAGCTAGAAATCAACCAAACAACCTTTCTGACAAATTGCCAGGATATTTGGACTGAAACAGTAGCCTCTAGAGCCTTAACAAGATTTTTCTATTTTTGGGTCATGTGACCTAGTTTTTCATCCGAGATGACCCATATTCGAACTCGTCCGAGTAATTACTGGGACAAACATCCTGACCAAGTTTCGTGACAATTGAGGCAAAAATGTGACCACTAGAGTGTTAACAAACTAAGTGTGGACGGATGAAGGACGACGGACATTCATCGATCCTAATAGCTCACCCTGAGCCAGCTCAGGTGAGCTAACAATCAAAATATGTATAAACTTTGCATAACGATACAGTTAGGCATAAACAAAAGTTTAAATCATGAATACAGTAATAATACACTAAAATCTAACAACTGAAACATAAACTGAAAATATAAGAAACAAGAAAACCTTCCTTTTTGCATTTAAGAAACAAACGTTTTCGTTTATTTGAAATTGAGCACTCGCATACTACTTTAATTTGTTTAAAAACAGTTTACAATCGTTAATTATCACCATCCATGTCCCCATAGCATACTTGTTATTGAATTAAAGTACAGTAGACCTACGACTGCCAAGGCTGTTTCCATGGTGACAACTTTTATATCATGGAATGCAAAACTAAATAACAGAATTTTACTACCAAGACAGGAATTTTTTATTAAAAGCCCAAAAAAAAAAAAAAACAAAAATTGACAACTATCTTTAAAAAAACAAATAGTTATTTTTAATAAAAATGAAAGTTGGTATGTAGAAATTCTAAATAACGTACAGTACGTTATTTATTTATGCATAATAAAGAAAGATAAAAAAACCGGGGTGGTCATTTTGTCAAACACTGAGATTTCAACATATTACACATACTTTTCTTCGTGTTTCAAACACTTTCTGTAAATTTTAACCTGACGACTTCATTATTTAGTGTCTCATAGGTAATGTACTTGCCATTGAAATAACTGTCATCTTAATTTTCGCTTGGTAGTGGACCTTTAATACAAATATCATATAGCTATAATGCTAAATACTTTATTTCAGTAGGCCCATAGATATAACATGTATATAGTGTGCGAAAGAAAGTGTAAGTCTGTGTAAGTGTCATTATACATGTATATTATTTTTTGCACTGTATTGTGGGTATATGACATGGTAATTCTGACTCATGTTAAGGTCAGTCTGTGATTGTACAGTATATCATGGTAAACTATGTTAGTCATATCTACTTCCTTAAATTTTAATTTTTGTATCGCCATGGAAACCAGTCAGCTTTTAACCAACGAAATCAGATAGTCAATACCACTAATAAAAGTAAATCTGCTGTTCCACTAAGACCTCTACTTTGATTCAACTATCTAACAATAAATGCTGCAATTTTAAAGGTACTTATTAGATTTTTGTCAATTAAAGAGATAACTGCCTGTTGGTTTTTTCTTTTGATTTTCCTAAATCTTGCATCTGAATTTCAACATTTGCATCTGAATCTTTCATTGCATCTTGTCGCAAAAGATGTCCTGAATGCTGCGAATTAGAATGTGAAGGAGGAGCTTTCCTATGCCCTTCCGGGACATCTTTAGCTGTCTCTGCATCAGATGTTGTCATAGTTTCTTTATTTCTATCTTTAGACATGTCAATCTCATTTCGTTTCTGAAACGTCACATGCTTATGTTCGTGTTGCAACTGTTTTGGCGAACCTTCTTTAGCTTTGTTGTTATTTAAAAGCAACGGTAAAACTTCTGGTTCTTCATCTTCAACTTCAAATACGGTATCATCTAATCCAAACACTGGCGGCGATGATACCTTATCTGAACTCACTGACCCCAAAGGCGAAAGGTCAACAGTATGCGCTCTACCTCCCGCTCTAAGATTCAATTTCACATCTGACGTTCTTCTTACAGCTAAATCAGTTTGCTCTTCATCCCAAGACATTGTGCGTTCTACTTTTGCTGGGTGGAATGTGCTTAATCGTTGATTCCTCTTGTACTTGTTCCGTAGATTACTAACCATGTTTCGACGCTCGTCAGCAACAAAATTTTTGTCATGGAAATGTAAGCCAGCGTGCTGAAAAACAAACAAACAGATTCAGACATTACTTCCTGGAATATGATGTACATTAACAACCATGCAAGTGCTGTGACCTTAGACTTTCAGGTTAACAAGGTCAACTTTATTCATATTAATACAATTCAGAAGTGATAAAGCTCCTTATGCCAGATGGTCAGACTGTCAATGCACTGTGTACTGGGTATTTCATGAGTAATACCCAATAGTTTATCACCTTGTGCTGAAAAATAATCCCGAAAGAATCATGCATGGTTACCTGCTGGTAAAATATAATTACTAGAAGACTGATGGGCAAAACCAGTGCATTACCTATGCTCGTGAGCTAATGAATGGGCGGTGCACTGACAGTGGTCATAATTGCTACCCTGAGCCCAGTGTTAAAAAACAATCTCTACATATTCTTTTTAAAAAATTGAAGAATATCAGACAAGTAATAATTTTCTAAAGACAGAATGATATTTCATCTCATGTTCTAGATTGGAAATGACCTACAGAAACCAAACACCTATCTTTTTTAACCCTATAAATACGTTTGAAAGAATCTAAATTAAATAAACCAATGACTGTCATTTTCAATAACTATAAAGTTAACCATGTTGAGCAGTTTCCAAGTTAAAAACAGCTAATCTTTACATTTTATTAAAGATCAATGGTGAGTCTGGAGAAAGCTTTGAGCAAATTCAAGTTTACTTAGTTGGTAAAGGACTACAATGTACACTTTACTTTTCAACTGCTCTGCAAATTTTTTAAAACAGTCTGAAGTTGCTTCAACATATTGAAAAAAGTTGTAATTAAAGATGTTTATATAAAACATCATAGTAACAATATAATGACTTTATGAAATATTGTGTTGTTAGATAAAATATCAAAAATGTTACAAAATACAACATTGTTATTAGGTACTGTAAATCACGATTTTTGATATCCTGGTCAATTCATGAGACCATGAATTCACGAACAAGCAATCCCGTCTTTCCCGAGAATTTTGAATTAGCGAAATGATAACTTCGCGAACAAGTGCTATTGTGAAAAAACGTGAAAATATAGGTCTCGTGAATATTTCGTGATTTACAGTATAAGAAGGTTTGTAATAATGGGTAAATTAAGTAAGTTTTACATTATAGGAATAACTGTTTTGCAATTTTGATATTTGCGACTGTATATACTGTTTTTAATGGTCACAAATATTTTTAACGGCGACGGCTTTAGCCGGAGCTGTTAAAACTGTTTGCAACCATTAAAACCGTATATACGGTCACAAAAGTCAAAATCACTAAATAGTTAATCCTTTTCTAACGCACAATGTGTCTAAATGCAATAATTAAAACGCCGTTCAAATTTTGTGACTATATATACGTTATTTAATATTCTAATATGCCTACGGTATATTTCTATAGTCAAATCGAGTGCATTAATATGATTAAAGCACTCGGAAAAGTAGCGGACTTTTGGATAGTGTAAGTAGCTCCTGTGATTTTCTACTTTACTGCTTAACAAAATAAAATATAGAAATGGAAATAATATGCAGATAAATACATCATCTCATAAATTTGTTTAAGAGCCTGATATATTATTTTTCATCTGTAACAAGGCCTTAGAATACCCTCAACTTGTTTTCCTTAAAATTGGCTAAGATTCAGGATAAGTCATACAATGTTTGATTCGGGACAAAACTATAATAAACATTCTCAAACTAAGATTACTCAAGACATACGTTGTACATTTCAAATTAACAGACATCTGTCAGCTTTGTTAGATTCTGAATCTGACGTCTTCTGCATAATGCACTCATATTTCTTTTGATATTTTATGTATTGATGATTACGCACAATAAGTTTGTATAATATAGTTATGTTTCATATATTGAAGGAGGATATTATGATAATCCCAACACACTATTTAGCCTGTTTTACACATATCTCGAACTGAAAAAGCTCCGTAGGCACACGATAGTTTTCAAAACAGGATTATCCACTGACAGAACTGACTGTAAGCCTGGTGCTTTATGACTCTAGCTTGCATTAAGATGTTTCTGTCCTTCACCTGTTTTCCAAGATACTCCGCCAGTACATCACCTCCGGGAATATTTCATCAACAGTGCAGAACTAATTATTTCTAGAAGAATACTTTTTTAACCAGTTAACTTAATCAGAAACGATTTTGACAGTGTACTGCAATAGAATATGGATCTTTGTTATGTAAGTATTGTGTCTTTCAAAGATCTCAGTGTTGTAAAAGCATGCAGAATAAAACACTCATATTTGTTTGAGCCTGATATAAACATTCATCTGTAACAGGTTAGTATCAACTGATTGGTTAATTGTTGACTATACTTACATTCTCAAACTAAAATATCAAACATAAGTGAATTTAATGTATGTAAGTTGTTATGTAAGGAACTTTTTATTCCACTGTTTCATTTCTGTACATATACCTAAAATTCTACAGGTAACCTTATATACATGTAAATTAAATTACAATTGTAAAATTTATATTTTCAATTATTTATATGGTATACTAGTCAAAAACCAACAAAAGGGCCATAATTCCGTTAAATCTAGTGGCTACTCTACACCACTGGTACAGGATTATCCCGTGACAGAAATCACTGTAAGCATGGGGGAGGCTTAGCATTAAGCAGCTTCTTCCTTAAACTTGTTTTCCAAGCACTGAAAATTTCTTCCTTTACTGGCATCAGCAAATTTTAAAGCGTTCATCCCTGGACAAGCCTAGGTACATCGTCAATCCCCCTTAAGAAAAAAAATCACAAAAACGTAAAAAAAAATATTTTTTTTGTGATTTATATATTTTAAACCAACTTACCATTGTTGTGCTGATCATGGGCCATAGTATTTCATTCCCTAATTTTGATTCCAAAATGTTTCCAAAAACAAAAATCTCTTTTTCATTATTATTAGTACAATCTACACGAGCATAATAAAGGTTGTTCATCCCTGGAGATTTCTAAGGGATAAACTTTACATCCAGTTTTACCATAAGAAAGTACGTAAACGAAATTTCTATATGGTATATAGAGAAAAATCAACAAAGTGGCCATAAATAATATAATAAGTTCCATGTGATTTTATCATTGAAAGGTGTTCAATTTCCTTAGAACTGATCTACACGTTCAAAGGTGTTCACCCCCTGAAAGTTTATGTAATAATCCATGTGTTAGTTATAGGTTTAAATTTGTCGTATGGTTTCGTTTTGAAAATTTTTTATAGTATCTCAGTCGCAGACCAATTAACAATGGCCCTTATGACTTTCTGGAAAATTACTACTGGTTGCCAGTCAGATATTCCTTTCTTTACGGTTCCAATCTACACCCGATTACAAGCGTTGCTTTCGTCCTTGGAAGTTTTAAGCGCAAAATGCTGCGTTATCCGATTCAACATAAATAGGTAATGATTAGCGGCCTAAAGATAATTGGTCCGGCAAAAAATCAATCAAAGCGGCTTAAACATTAATAAATCCTTTAACAATAACGTGTTAGCGCCCGAGGTATTGTAGCACTGGTGTGTTGGACCAATAGGTAAAGATTCCTTCGGGTTATTAACATGCCATCTATATTGGGGTAGGTAGGTCTAATAACACATGATATGTAGTTACACAAGCAACTTCTTTTGTCATATTTGAGCGATTTTATGGCTTTTAAAAAAGGACCAATTTTTAGGCAACTTTTGGTTGCGTGAATCGGTCCAGCAAGTTAAAAATCGGTCCAGACCGGCAAATTTTCGGTTTTCCTGATCCCTGATCCTTATATCATCAACAGTGCAGAACCACTTTTTTGGAAGAACTACTTTTTTAACCAATTAACTTTCGGAACGATTTTGACAGTGTAGAATAAAAATGAAAAAGAAAATTCTTTTGTTTTTCACTGTGATAACTTGTTTTGTCTTCCTCAAAAGGGAGACAATTTACTTATTTCACTCTTGCAATAAAGTATGAAAATGTCTCCCTTCCGGTGATAAGATACTGTATCATAACACCGTATACATACATTTCTAGATGAAGCAAGAGCACTTCGGAAAAGTTTCTGCAAGTCAAGCCCTTCTGGTGTCTCAGCCTCCTTGAAGGACCTCTGCGATATCAAACGGTGTCGTCGGTCCTGAATCTTTTCTGAAAACAGAGTAAATGGCTTGTGAATGTTGTGAAAAAACGTTTTTCAAGTCTTCCATGACAAATATATAACATAAAACCATGGTATCAGCTGTGAATTTTGTGTTATGTACATTTAAGCAAAAATAGCTAATATTATCCATTAGGGGCCTCAACTATAACACAAAGAACATCTCTATATAGCCCAGGAGATAACCATCAACAATTAAAATCTATGGTTGATATCTCCAAGAATTTTATTCAAACATGTTCTGCACTGTGATAGCAGTCCATTTAGTCAAGCCATTGCCAGCAATAAAGTCCTTCATACAAACTCATTAAAATCTTATTTTATATTATGTTGATTAAGCTGGTTGTGATTTCTTTTTATAACAAATGCTGAAACTGCAACACTTAAATACCTTTAGAATCCAGTTTTTAACTTGTTCCATATTTGAGTGGAAAGATGTGGTTTGCCGAAACCTTAGCTAAGACATTCAAAAGTTGATAAAAAGCCGTTAAAATTTAGTCAAACCTAAAGAAAATCATTCTTGACCTAGCAATTCTATTCAATACATCTGCATTCGAAACCTGATTTCTATCCAGCCAACCTTTTTCACAGACAGACACCTGGACAGACGGATACTGGTTAGCAACTGTTGCCTTTTTCCTAACCGTATATTCAATATATGTCAATTTATCAGTAAGTAAAACCTTATGTTTAAACATTATAGTCAAAATATGATAAAAAAAACACTATTTTACCATCTCTCTCCAGTGCTCTTTCTTCATCCTCATCCCCCATGCTCTTGAGGCACGCTGAACTATCAACCTGCCTCCTGAAATTGATTTGTTTCCAATCAGAGCGGTACAATAAATATCTGCGTCTACTCACACATATGTTTAGATAGCATAGTTTGAAACAGGCAGGTTTCTAAACATATACCCTACTGTTGGCAAAGTGATCCTGCACTTCCAACCAGTTTCAGATCATGATGACATTGCACATCCATGCACGTTGATCATGATCTGCACTGTTTGTTATTCAGTCAGTAAATTTTTATTGAACACCCCTTTAAACAGGTAATGGGACTGTCCAAATAGAAAGACAGACAAGTCCATTTTAGAAATTTAGCATGGCCAGGGTTATAATAACTGACTACAACATTTTACTTTTATCTAAGCTACAGGATTCTGGGATGGCCATCTGACCAAATCATATGTGGTTTTCTCAGTGCCTATAATAATCTTGCTACTTTATTCAACTGAATAAATGACAATGAAAGCATTTAAGGCTTCACTGCATGGAAGGAAATTCTCTATCTTTAAGGGTATAAAACATCCATGCACTTGAATCATGCAAAACTAGAAAGAAACGGACATAAAAAATATTATCAAATGTTTTGGAAACTATTAACTAATGGGGTGCATAATCATCTATGTGGATGTTTGACAAGTTGAAATTTTCATCTCTGCTGAAAATGATATAACATCTCTAACATCTCCCTTAATCAAGTGTTTTCCTAATTATAATTAAGTAAACCATGCGTTAATTGTTGTACAGGTAGTTTCACAGGTGTTTGCAATGACAATCGCTTGTCTTTTACACCTGACATGGCCTGCACTCTCGCTGAGTGAAACAGATATAACTGCAATTTAAAGTTGCAATAATTCTGAGACAGGCTGATACTGTTCTGATATGTTGAGACAGGTCATATGTCTACAAATTTGTGTACAAAATAGCAAGGTATTGTCTGCGGTATTATGTGTAAGCTCAGTAATTATTCAATAAGTTTGAGTTCAGTCTGTATGTTTGGTTTGAAAAGATGGATATAACAGATATAGACATCAAAGCTACAACAATCATAAAAACATGTTGGCCCTTGATTGCTCACCAGAGCAAAATGGCCACTGTTTGACATGATGACCTAGTTTTTATCCCCATGTGACCAAGTTCTATGACCTGGAGTTTATCATGACAGACTTTCTGACCATCTTTCAGGATGACTGGGTGCAAAATGTTGCTATGAGAGTGTTCACAAGGTTTTTTTATTATTCAATCTGGTGTCCTAATTTTTGACCTTATGCGACCTAGTTTAGAACCTGACCTGAGTTCATCTGACAAATTTTCAAGATAATTGGGTATAAAATGTGGATTCTACAGTGTAAACTAGCCTCAATATTTCGACTGCAAGACCGACCGATTTTACAAACTGATATTACATAGATGTCTGTCTTTACGAAGGGCGGCCGTCGTACATAACAAAAAGCCCTGGCGCACAATTTGTTGGGCTACAGTGTAAACAAGGTTTTCTATGATTTAACCATGTGACCTAGTTTTTGACCCCACATGACCCACATTTGAACTTTAGCCATAAATTATCAAGACAAACATTCTGACTAGCTTTCATGCAGACAGGGTATCAAAATGAGGCTTCCAGAGTTTTAACAAGGTTTACTTTGATTTGACTTGTTGACCTAGTTTCTAACACTGAGACAAACATTCTGACCAATTTTCATGATGATTGGGGCCCCCAATTTGGGGGTCAAATGTGGCCTCTAGTGTTAACAAGGTTGAGTGTGACAGAAGACAGAGCGATAGCTGACGGATATCAGGTGAGCTAACAAGATGCCTTCAAGTTCCAACAGTACACAAAGCTGAAGCACAGACAGTAGTTATTATACAAGTTTAACGCCCATTCCAACCATAATTCTGGTCATTTTTACCGGCAGGGTGTTTGCCTAACCATCGCTACTTTGAAGAAACAGAACTAAACTCCTATCCTCTGTGAGAAACTGCCAACTTTCTCACATAAAGAGATATGGTCGGTAGCAGGATTTGAACCCATGACCCTCAATCTATGAGAGGTTACAGTGATTTCAAGTCAGCCACCCTAACCACTCAACCATGGAGGCGGACTTGACATACAGTGCAAGAAGTCTGTAGAATACAAACCCTTGACTTTTTCAATCTGTAAATATACCAAACTGTGTTGAAGAATTTTTTAAAAAAATGTGTGAAAAATAAGGGACATCAGTTCTTACCTAGTTTATGGAAGACCTATCTTGCCAGTAAGTTATCATAGGTAATTCAAAATTTGCAGAGATGAAATAACATTTTTTCAGAGGAGTTATCATACACAGAGATGAGATGCCAATTGTTGTAAATGTAATGCGGCAGACTATATCATGCCTAAAAGCAACAGTTAGCAAAACAGTGAAACGGGAAGCAAGATGTAAAATTTCTTATTTTTGTGAAATACTAACCACTTATATCCCATAGGTCTATGGCTATATAAATATATGTATACTTTAAATGGAATAATGAATAATACATATAAAGAGAACTTACAAAAGCAAATCCATTAAGGGGTTAAATGACATTAAATGCCATTTCATAAACAAATTTAATTTAAACTAAAATCAAGTTTTATATCTTAATATGGAATTTCCCATTACATGTAATAAAATAATGTATGTATTCAGCATAACAAGTTACTAACACTTGTCCAATACCTTGCAATACAGCTGATTTCATAATGACAAATTACGCTTTTTGTGTTAAAATTAGAGATTTCAATTTCAGAGAATACTTAAAATACACTTACAGATCGGAGGCTACTCTCGGCAGATTGGAGACTCCACACAACCTTAAATTCTTGTAATGTTCTCTGAAATGATACAAAATTGACTGAAAAGATTTTCAAAACACTGACATATTTTTTGTGCATTCCTACCCATGTGTTTGAATATCTTTAATTTATCATCAAAGAGCTGAAATCTACTAGCACCACTTTTTGGTTTACTGGTTCATAGTTGCCCATAATGTGCAGGGAAAAGCAGTCTGAAATATTACCAGGGCAAAGTCTGCAAATAGTTAGTTAATTTACAGGTGCCAGTAAACATCATTGAGTACAGCCTACCTCAACCTTTGTTAACTAGTTTGACTGTATACTGTAAACTCAATATACATCGTATAACAACGCCAACTGACGAAATTCCAGAAATAATGAAAACATTTTCTGAGCCCAATTTTATTTCTTCTTTATTAAATATGAAAATTCTACATGTACAGTCAAACCTGTGAACAAAGACCACTGTTTGGAAGCTACAAAGATGGTCTTTATTCACAGGTGTTTCTTATATATATATTAAGAGTGGACTGTGATCTTCCTGTTGGTCTTTACTCATAGAGTGGTCTTTATTTGGAGGTGGTCTTTAACACAGGTTTTACTGTATATGGATACAACATACTCCACATACATGTATAAGGAACGAGTCTAAATGGTCAAAAGGAGTTTGTTATAAACAGAGTTAACTGTATAGTGTGATTCAGCTATTTTGATACAGGAAATTTTTAACATCCTGACAAAGACTGAACACAATTATTACTGATTTTTAGTTATGTGATAGATGAGGAGACTTACTTCATCATCAACTTCTCGTAGTACTGACTGATCTCATTCAGGTCACATTTCGTTGGGTCCCTGAGTAACACGGGTCGCATAAACTTATCATCAAGTCTGTCAAACTTCTCCTGTAATCAAGAAAGTTATGATGTTAAATTGATTTGAGCCCAGCTTAGTGAAAATGAATGTTAAGCTTGAGAAAATCAGTCTGAATTGATACTGTTTGCATATCCAGCGCAGTTAACACCTGTAAGAATGCAACACTTCAAAGCATGCATAATCATAGCTGTGTTTTATACTGATGAAACTTCCATTTCTCTTGTTTTATGAATGATTTTTATCTTCTTAATATGTTAGGTTTTTACACATTGGGGCTCATAGTGACTGTGTTATAATCTGGAGCAACATTGCAATACCTCCTCAATAAACATCTCATCTCAGGTCAGAGCATGAGATATTCCATCATAGATGATACGAAAGCCAAAAGATACCCAAAGAAGAATTACTGTATATCGGTTTTTTTTCGTGTACATCAAATTTCGCGATTTTGGTCCTGTTTTACTTTTAGCAAATCTAATTTTCGCCAATTCAAAAAAGTTTATTTTGATTATCGTGTTTTTTAACTAAGGGTGAAATTGTACTAAATTTTCGCTGATTCTAAAGTTCGCGATTTTCTCTGTTCGCGAATATAGCGAAAATTAGACACATGCGAAAAAAAAACCGATATACGGCATGTAGTTGAACGTGAAGAAAAATGAAATGTCATTTTAACCAAACCACAATTATTCAGAAGGTGGTTACCACTACAAAATAACTATAGTGCTTAAACCAGCCCTAAACCAATATAATCGCTGATTAATACATACCCTAAACAGATTTTTTCCTGACATCCCCACTATTTCTTCTACCCCTGCCATCAGATGGTCAGATACCTGTCATAGGAAAATATTTATCCAACTTACATCAATATGGGAAGAGTCAACGTGATACAGATCTAAATTACGATAATAAATAGTAACACAACAGGATTTTTTAAACAAACGCTTTGCTTAACGCACTTGTCCAACTTTAACACAGAGAACTTCCAATTACAGAGAGAGTGCAGATCATGATCAGATTGATGGAGAATCAGTTGGGATAGCCTCATTTGCAAACTCGTTTAATTCCTAAATGCCGAGTGTCAGATTGTGTAAAAAGTAAAAAAAATGTGCTATGATACAATTTTACACAGAGAAGGGAGGCAACTCCATATTGGTTTTTGTTTTTCATAAAGAAGGGAGACTACTTACATGTTGATTAAGTTCCTGGTACAATATCATGTCCTTTGAAGAATTTGCCAGTGATACTCTCATCTTCTTGACCAACCATTTAATAGTCCCTCCCTAAATAGTAAAGGAAATAAGTGAAGCCCTCTGTCAACAAACTTTAGGAATAAGACAGTATGGAATGTTGTCAGTTTACAGATACTTATGTTACATCAACAGTAGAGGAAAACTCTTGAAACTTATCATTTCAACATCTGAAGACTGTTTTCTGGATTCTTACATGTACACACACTGACAGAAGGAATATTGCATATTCCAGTCAAAGTTGATTTTTAACAGGTTTTAAACCAAAGACCAGACGAGTCAACATATCTTCAATACGTTACTTCATAAACACCATGGAGGAAGTAGAAGTCACCATGGATAAACACATAATTATACGTTAACACTGTATGAAATATATATACATGTAGCTCACTGTCCTAACATTTAACATACCTGTACAAACACAGTGAAGAATATTACAAACAAGGTTGTTGTTAGGAACATGTCCTTCATTGGAAACTCTTTTACATCGAGGAGAGCTACAAGAGAAAAGCACACTGCTCCACGCAGTCCCCCATAACTCTGAAATCAAATCATACGATTCATACATAACTACACAAGCCGAAGCTCATAGTCATTTCACAAAAATCCAATAGGTTTATGGTGTTTATAAATATTTACCGCCCCTACATTCTTAGCAGTTGGCCACACCAGCTGCAAGATAATGGAGGGTCTTTAATGCCCCTGGGTGTGCAGAGGGGGCAGGGGTATGGGATTGTGGCAACCACACCTTGCCATAAAACGCTAGTACTCATCTTTCACTAAGGAAGCCAACACAGAACTTCAGGCAAGAAAAACTAGAGCTATCACTAAATGTGATTAATACCCCCAAAAGACTGCTTTATAAACTAGAAAGAAAATTTGTATTAACAAACAATACCATTGAAAGACAAAACTTTAAAAAGAGATATGCTCTTGCCAAAAACTCTGTAATTTTTCAAGATACAGTATGCTTCTTGAACACTGAACTTCTCTCTCAATGTACTTACATCCTATTCTTGTTCATATTCCAATAGTCTATTCATTATGCTCCTGACATGTAAAAGCTAACCAAGGACAACCAATCCAAAATGAGTCAAATGTTATTGCCCTTTTATCTACTTCCTCTTATTGTGCTTGACAATTGTATGAAGTTGTATTGAACCAACAGTAGTTTTAAAAATGCTCCGGACAGGACTAACAAGGGCAATAACTCATTTCATATGGAGTTATGGTTCTTGTGCACTGCACTTCCTCTCAATGTGCTTGACCACGTATGATGTTGTATTGTATTCCAACCATTTAGTTAGTTATGCCCCGACAAGGAAAAGTGACAAAGCAATACGTAATGACTCAAATAGGAATGGTTCCTGTGCATTCACTTCCTCTCAATGCACTTGACCATTGTACAGCGTATTGAATTCCAACGTATTTTAAGCTTATCGGACAGAAATAAAAGGGCAATAACTCAGTAAATACTGAGCTTAGGTTCTTGTACACTCACCCTGAGATCTTGTAGATATTGTATTAATTTTAACTATTAGTTTTCAAGTTATGATCCTGAAAGGAAAAGTAACAAAGAGCAGCTTGTAATTAGTCAATCTGGAGTTATAGCTTCTTGGAAAAAACATTCCTCTAATGTGCTTGACCATTGTATGAAGTTGTATTGAATTCCAACTAGTAGTTTTCGGCTTAAACTCCGGACAAGGAAAATGCAACGACGCCGCCGGACAACCACCGGGTGACTCCTATATACCCCCCCTAAACTTCGTTTTGGGGGTATAACCATCTATAACACTCCCATCTAGCTAAAGAAAATCTCTCTTTACAAACAAGACAACAAAAGACAAAACTTTAATAAATATGAAGCTTACCACATTTGTGTCCAGAACTGCATACATAATGATCAAGAATCTACTAGCACTAATCCTATCCTGCTATATTTCAAAGTTTATTCTTATTCCTGAATTCTCCGACAACCAATCCAAAATCAAATTACTCTATTATCTATTTCTTTTAGAAAACTGTGATTATTGAAGTATAAATTGAGCTTACGATCATAAACATTTCATCGAGCTTAATCTTCCGGACTCTGTAATTATCACATCTGTTGATAAGGAATGACATCACAAACGTAACTGAAATAGAACCATTAACTTGATCAAAGCACAGCCTACAGTTGCAATATTGCTTAGACCTAAGTTTAGCCTTGCGATAGGTCACTACAACATCTAAATAAGACTAATTATTTTAGCTATTTTAAGTAAGCTTGAAGCTTATTTCACTTAGCCTTCCTGAAACTTTTTTTAATATCTGCAAACTGTTCTTCTCCTGCTGACACCAAGTGATTCATGTTATTTACAGATGGCCAGTTCACTTAACCAGGTTTCTCTGGACCTGTACTGCACCTCTAACCTAAAAACTGCCAAGATTTCTCACATGATGCGACATTACATGGTCAGTGGTGGGCTCAAACCCATGACTCTCACAAAATGACATGTTTTCAATGATTTCAAGTCAGTGACTCTAACAAACCAATCACTGAGGCAGTCTACTTACTGATAAATCTGTACACGACACAAAGGATTGTTGTCCATAAGACAAAGCCTGTATTCCAGACATGATGAGGGTGTACCGTCTTCAAACCCAGAAACAGGAAAATGAGAATCTCACAGGAATTGCTACAAGAGTAAAATATACAAAACAAATTACAATGAGCACAGCTGTGAGAAAAGCAACATTAGGTCTTTGTCATTAGAGTGTGTCCAGATTAGCTAGAACATCAATGCAGTCTGAGCTGATTCAAGAGAGTTATCCATTGAAAACCGTTTTTCTATTTTTAGTAGCAGCGACCTTGACCCCAGGGACCCTAAGTGCAATCCCAAGCTACATTTTCATTTAAGCTACCGTCATACCAATTTTCATGGCAGAAACTCAATCCTAACTACAGTTATTGACTAGAAACTGTTTTTCTATTTTTAGTAACAGTGACCTTGACCTTGACCACAGGCACCCCAAAACTTAATGCTATCCCAAAGTATTGCTATGAAACTTGCTATGTAGGTAGCTTATATGAAGATATATACATTTTAGTCTCATTTCTAACTAAAGTTGACCGGAAACGACCGGCCCACCCAACCGCCCATTCAACGACATACCCAGTCCGAAATAACCTGGATTTTGTCAAGGACCTGTTTGAAAACAGAAACCAGGCATCTATTTTTAAGCAGCACAGTCATCTGTTCTTAGAGGAAGCTTTATAAACCAAGTTTAAACAGAATAACTACAATTATGATGCAAAAAAATTGTGATTTTGACAAAATGAAAGACAATTAAGGCATAGAGATTTTTAAATTTCTCTTGAAAAATGACACTAATGGCTATCATTAAGCAAAACTTTTAATCAATATCCAAACCATTAGGCTTTTAAAAATTAAGAACCCAAAACTGTGATTAATTGAAAAAATGTCCAAAATCTTTGGAAAAATAATTCAAGATGCACAGAAAGTGATTTAAAACAGCTGCAGCAGCAAAATTTATAAACAAATTTGAAAAGGCAACACTTTAAACAACCATCTAATTCAACATTTCTGACATAGCCAGGGAAAAGCTCAAAAACATCTTTGCAATAACTGTGTCTAATTTTTCATTACAAAATCAAGAAATATTAAAGCTAGCTAGTTGATGATACCTACCTTATGACTTTAGCAAAGAACTTGCAAGCCAATCTGGATTTATTTGTGATATTATTGAATGCATACTGCATCTGTATCAGACCACATGCTATTATACTGAAATAAAAAGACAAATTTAACTGTATTTGTAGACATTTTATCCAAATGAATATCATCTAAGATTCTATGTACAGTCAAACCTGTGAACAATGACCACTCTCGGGAAGCTACAAATTGGTCTTTGTTTGCAGGTGGCCTTCATTCACATGTGTTTCAACTTTAGGTGAATAGTGCACTGTGATCTCCCTACTGGTCTTTATTCACAGGGTGGTCTTTATTCAGAGGTGGTCTTTAGCACAGGTTTGACTGTACATGTATACACTTAGAATAATCTGGCACAAAGCCAGTCAGATTCATCTGTAGACTTCCTACATCAGACTTTCTACATCAATTTACTTGACAGTTCTCCATTAAGTCTTAAGTATAACTTGCAGTGACGTTGAAGCGTTTCATCAATCTTCAAATGAGAAGAATTTTAGAGCATAAACTTCCAGTTAAGTAACTAGAACTTTTAACAAATTCATCAAGAGTAAAACTGTGTGCTTTCTTCAATCAGCCTCTTCCAAGAACGTCATAAGCTGCCATTCGGTACCAACCCCCACAAACTCCCACAAACTGTCATTTTCACTTTAGCTTTCAATTATAGTGAGATATTGCAATCATTAAGTGACAGCCATACTGAGCTTTAAGACTTTAAGAATCCACATTTTACTGTATTCTATTAGTGTTTCTGTTTTCTCCAGATATGGTAGTAAGATGTCTATTCATAGTTATGTCTTCAAAATCTTGATTCCTTTTGAATCAGAATGAACGAAATTTGAAGTAGGAATAAAATCAAACACAGTCACCATGGAAAACATACCTTATAATCCCTGAGAAGTGAAACATCTCTGCAACAATGTAGGACTGATAGGCAAAGCCAAATATGATAATTGGTTCGACGACTTTCACAGAATTTGTGAACTTTGTGATGAAAGATGACAGAAGGCCAATCAAGACACCAACCAACATTCCACCAAACACGACGACAAAAAACTTGACAATTCCAAGCACAATCTGTAAATTAAAGAAATGTTTACATTACCATTGCAAAAGTTGAATATTAAATGGTCTACTCTTTTTCCATGTTCAGTCTACACCAAAGCAATGAAAAAAGCTGTCTTATTTAGCTCTTCCTTCCTGCTATACAACTTTTTTTCCAGGGTCTTACAGTCTGGGCACACACAGTTTTCATGAGTGATCATACAGGGGACATATCTGAAGTTAATGTTATGCTGTTTGGTCTAAAAGACCACATGAGCATTTTGGTAATGAGGACAGCTTCAATTTCTACAATCTCAAATAGTCTACTAAAAATAGTAGAATGGTACAACGGCTACGGGAGAGGCAAATGTTCAATATTGAATTAAAACACACGTTTTTACCAGCCAAATTTGGAGAATCTTTTTTACACTCTTAGGGAGAACATTTTACCCATATTGTGAAGAAGGTACATTACAATCTCTGAGACTGATTCAATAGTAGTCCACACAGTCATATTGTTTTCCATTTTAAAGGAATACAACTTGGGGTACCGTAGCCAATATCGAACCTCCAAAACACAAGAAAATACAGCATATTAGTTCACTCCAACTCCTTGAAAATTGCCACCTCCTTCAAACACAAGCTATTTAAAATATATTGTGCAAATAACTTGGGATTAAAAAGTTTGTTGTAACCCACACAGGAACAAGGTATAAATAGGTATAATCAACATTGACTATAAACACAGTAAGACATTTTACTTATCATTAGAGTAGTAGATTCGGGCATAGGTGTTTCAATAGTGTCCATCCTGACTGTAAAGAGTCACATTATACAGGACTACACTGACTTGACCGTGTTCAATAGGGACTCTCCAAAAAGGCATACAGCATATTTATTTTTACACTAACTAACTGTGTAAAATTGCCAACACTGAATACAATAGCATTGACAAATATAATTCATGTGAAGAAGTTGGGCATTGAACAGTTTTTGTAAGAACAGTCAGCCGTACTACTGGAAGCAGAATTAGCATCTATTTAGGTAGCACTGACTTGACTGTGTAAATAGTCAGCATTATTTCTGTGGTACAGACATGACTGTGTAAACAGGAGTAAGCTTTCATAAGTAGCACTGACTTGACTGTGTAAAGAGTCAGCATTATTTCAGTAGTACCAACATGACTGTGTAAACAGGAGTAAGCATTCATAAGTAGTACAAACTTGACTGTGTAAAAATGTTAACTTCTCACAGTAGTAACAACCTGACTGTGTAAAAAGTCAACTAAACTTAAGGCAGCAATATCCTTACATGTTCTGGCTGTGTGTCAGGTCTTCAAACATTACACACTTTCAAAGAGATCTGAGTCAAACAGTGTGAAAAGACAACAAGTATTAGGTACATTGTTGTATATTTAAGTTAGTAAATAATCTTCACATGTACTTACTGCAACAGGGTCTACTGCTACAATCAGGGCACTGAACACTAAAATCTGACTGGTTGTTGCCTTGGGGTCCTCCATTGCTCCTACCTTTGCCAAACCCACTAAAGTCAATCCTGAGAAGTAGGTAACACATCTTATAACACCCAAACTGAACTACATGTACTATGAGTTACACTTTCCAAACCATTTAGTTCTTATATACAAATAATTAAAGTTAAGTCTAATTTTCAAAATAGTGTTACTATTTTTCAGGAGACATACAGTTTGTGTTTGAACAAAAAAGGGCTAAGAATCGGTGTACAAGAGATTGGCAGTACTAAATAACACTATCTCTAAACATGTCATTCAAACAAGGATGATAAATAAAGTTAGAATTTTTGTTACAAAATGCTATATATATGTCATTGTACTTACCGATTGAAAAGCATGCAATCACGGTTCCCTAAAACAAACAAAAACAACATGCAGTTGTAAATCAAGTCATGCTGTTGTTATTGCTGTTTCTTTAAGTCACTGCAGCGGGGTGGGACTCAAGCATTATAGTTGGGACATAATTATTTGCAACTCCATTTCTTCCAAATTAAACTACATTAATAAGATACACTGCATCTCATCTGCCGATTTTTACAATTCAAAATGAACCAAATAGAAATCATTCATTTTTATAAATTTCTATACTTTTCTATTTTTTAATCAAACAAGATGGCATTTATATGTTTACTATTCCTATGTAAGTTTGAAATGCTCTCTGAGTTATTTAACTGTAGTGAAGTTAACAAAATCTACAACTGAAACAGAAAACTTATAAATATGAAATTAAGAAAAGCGACTGTTAAAATTATGACTACAGTACTGTGATATGCAAAATTTAGTAGTAAGTATGTACTGTGAAGTTGTAAATAACAGCTCCAATCCCTGTGCTGTGTGTATTGGTGCTATACATGAGGCATGTAAAAGAACCAGGGGGTGTTTTTTGTAACTGAGTAACATTCTGCATCTTGCACTATCCCATCGAAACTTGAAGTAACTAATCTGCACTTGCAGTATTGGTTATATGAATTAATCGGTACCTACGATAAAACTCTAAAATACATACATGTCAGGGGACATTGGTTTAGGATCTCATCTGAAAGTCCCCAGACTTCTGATAACAGCATGAACTTTCAGAATAATGGAGTCATTATGAGATTTATGCAATAATGGAGTCATTGCATCTCCACGTATTGCAAACTGTAGCCATGACAATCTTCTTTGACTTTGGGATTAAATATGGCCCATAAAATGAACAGCATTGACTAAAGGTCTTAATATTAAAATAATGCAGTCATAATTTTACATAAAATAGAAACAACAGAAAAGTCTAACTACAGAGGAGCATACTATACTTCTGCCCAACCCTTAATATTGTGATTACAAAAATTACCCCACAATCACTTTAAAACCCCACCCTAAACAGCTTTTACTTCAGCTTCTACACTATTGATGCTGATTGATGTGATATAAGCCATGTCTATAATGTACCAGCTTCTCTCTCAAAGATACACACACACTATGTGAATATAGGAATAACTGTTTTGTAATTTTGATATTTGCGACTGTATATACGGTTTTTAATGGTCGCAAATATTTTTAACGGCGACGGCGTTAGCCGGAGCTGTTAAAACTGTTTGCGACCATTAAAACCGATATACGGTCGCAAATATCAAAATCACTTAATAGTTATCCCTTTTCTAACGCACAGTGTGTCTAAATGCGATAATTAAACCCCCGTTTGAATTTCCCGACTATATATCGTTATTTAATAGTCGCAAATTTAAACGACGTCACCAATCAGAAACAACGTTACATCGGTACTGCGTTAGAAGTTATAATATCCTTTAAAACCTTTCATAAATTTAGTTTTTTTCAAGTAACATGCAAGCAAATGTGTCATAAGGTCAAAGTGTAGGGTTATTTAGTCACACTCTGGGTGACATTCCAATATCAAATACTGGGGTCACGACTATACCTTCTCATATGACACTTGTATTGGGTTTTCCAGGATGCAGACTCGAGAATGACTTGATAAAATAAGTTAAAATAAATTAGTACAGACTAACTACTGTTCTGGCAACACTTCAAAGAAAAATGCTGACTAACAATTTCAACCTTAACTCTTACGTGATTTTGCCTTTACGACCAGTGTAGACCATGATCAGTCAGTAAACTGGTGAAACCTGATCATGATCTACACTTTGCTGTTTTGTCCGCATTATTAAATAAAATTTTTATGTCAGCACCCCTGTGAAACACTAACAGTATTGTCCAAACTGATTGACAGATAACTCCATTTAAAGGTCCACTACTAAGCGAAAATGAAGTGACAGTTATTTCAATGGCATTTACATTACCTTATGCAAGACACTAAATAATTAAGATTGGCAGGTTAAAATTTACAGAAAGTGTTTGGAACATGAAGAAAAGTATGTGTATTATGTTGAAATCTCAGTGAACTGACAAAATGACCACCCAGGTCTTTTTACTTTCTTCATAATGCATAGAAAATAAATGTACTGTACTGTGATTTGTTTAGAATCTCTACATACCACTTTCTTTTTTATTAAAAATAACTTATTTCTGTCTTTTTAAAATTATTTGATTTTCACTCTTTTGACCTTTAAGAAATTTAATGAAACAAGAGTTCAAACTGTACAGTGCTACAGTGTTTTGTTTTTAGTGCCAGTAAAGACTATGACCATAAATTTGGCACATTCTGTTCACCGTCTTTAATTCAGGCAGTAATTTTTCACTCAGCATCCCTTCTAACAATAAACAGAATTGCCAGACGTGAAAGATTGGAAAGACTGTTTTAGAAAATTAATGAGTTCTGCAGGGTTGAAAATTCTCGAACAATACTAATTAAAATTATAACTGAATGGCTGAACAATTCTACAGGAATCTAAATTAGTTCCTCTCTGTATGGAGCACAGTTTATTAATGCATGTGAAAGGCAAAATTGCCGCGTTTTAATTAAAATATACATATCATCTAGGGTACCGCAGGTAATTAACAAAAACATCGTCTAGAAACGAGATTTATGCAACCAACCTCAATGGCAAAAACAAGATATGATGCCCAACTTGATGATACCACAGTAATAGAAAGATTTAATCTGTAACTGTGATTTAAACCTCAGACAGACTGACCCTAACATCAGTGAAGGTCATCCAGCAACTACTAATAAATGATACCATTTCTAGTGTACATTTCTAAACTAGACACGTCCATATTTTCAAGTTGGAAAGTACCATAAGTTGCTAAAAGGGGTGTTCACTGTCACTTAATTGACTGAATAGTGAACAGTGTACATCATGATCAGACTACATAGAAGGGGACACTGATCATGATCTGCACTAGTCACAAAGCAAGAATCTTTTGCCATTAACATAATACAGGTTAGAGAATGCATGTGGAATCATCCAGAAACCTATTTCCATATACAGTAAACCATGACCTTGAACTTTGGTAGTGTCCCGGTGATTTATAGGCATAGGCAACCATCAGTAGTGGTTTACATAATGTACACAAAGTTATCATCTAGAGCCTTTTTGTTTGTCGACTGACAAAATAACTAACACAAAAGGGAAAACTGACAAAGCAAATACAATACAGCCATTTTTCTTTGAAGCAGAGCATAAAAGTTAATTTCGTATGATGGACAATTGGTGCCATATTCCACGCTAGTATAATAAGAGGAAATAAAAGACCACAACTTTCAATGTTCTCTAAAATTCATGTGTATTCATTTATCCAATGTTCCAACTTTAAGACCAAACGATTTTTAGGTAACTTAGTAAAAAAAAATTGTTTTCTAATCAATCAACTTCATGTTTTAGTACATTCGGCAAAAAAGTTTTGTTGTTAAGTTATTTGTGTTAGCAGGATGCAAAAGCCGCTATACTTACCACAACAGAATACATAATAATGCTGCCTAGATTGTCTGTGAATGTTCTGTCATGTAAACTGAAGGCTGCCTCCAAAATAATCCTAAATAAAAAGAATAAAACATGTTTTCTAACAAAGGTTTTCACATAGCTGGGCTCAAATATGAACAATCTAAAGTTTGAGATCTTCCAATATAATCAATGAACAGTAACACTGGTTTTATCTGGTACCTGGTTTTACTGCCTCACAAGGCACAAACCTATGGTACCAGTAGCATACAATGTATAATGAAAAATCTGATTTAACTGGCAACTTGTTTGAATCAGCATGATCAAGTGGTCCCAAAGGTCGCCTGATAACAAAGGTTTCACTGTATACAGAGACAATGTTTAGCATATAAACTTCACCAATATGAAGGCATTCTTAATACTCTGGACTGATGTCTAGCTCTGGTCTACACCTTTATGTATCAGGTTATGTGATGGACATTTTCATTAAGTCTGTAGACAACTCTGCATAATCATTTTAATTTTCTCAAACATTTCTATTTCAATGACCACTAAATGGACTGAAACACTTACGGGGGTAACAGGTACAGAAAGAACTGATCTGGTGCAAAAAAATCGATGTTCTCTCCAGATCCCGTCAGTCTGAAAATATCAAATGAAAACAGCTGTAAGAGATGCCACATTAACCCATAATCCTGTTTAATTCTAAATGGACTTGTCCAGTAAGTACCTTGAACTGTTAAAACAGACTCTCATTCACAGAACAGTGAACTGTGCATGTGCAGATCATGATTAGACTGCAGGAATATGGCAACAAAGGAAGAACTACTTGCAACTAGCAGAGCCAATCTGTGTTTAGCTACATAATACAGCAAACTCCGTATATAACGACTCCGGATATAACGAAAATCCGGATATAACGAAAATCTGGATATAGGGAACATAATTATTTTCTCTGCCCAAATTTTCTTTTTAAATTTTACATGAAAATGGATATAAGGAACACATTTAAGTGGTCCCAAGGAGTTTGTTATAAACGGAGTTTATTGTAATAGAATTACTGTTCACAACTACCTTAAAATGAATTACCATTTTAAACTATCACCATGGCAATCATTTTATCAGTATCATTCTTAATAAGTTCTGTATAATAATTTCTGTCAAACTTTACCATTCTGTGTATTTGTTCACTTTTTTTTAATGAAAATAACAGCAAGATGTAAGAAGTTGTAAATTTCAGTTCTTTTAAGGACTGAAATTTAAATCAGAGTTTCTCACTTTAAACTTCAACATTGATAAAATAAATGAACTTCCAGCGGAATTAATGACAAAATGAAACGTCAAGCTGTGTTTTCAATTCAATATAGTTCCTTTCTCTCTGCATGTTAACAATAAAACTCCTGTTTATATTGTGTATTCCACACATTATTTGAGAAGATTTAATATCATTTTCTTCTTGTTTAATCCGACACTGTTTAAATTGGGAAACTGACTGCATTTCTACATTACTCATTGCTTTCTTTTCTCTAATTTATTAAATTAAATGTCTGTTTAAAGCTGCTCGCTCTCAGTTACCGTTGAAAAAATCATTTTTCAAATTAATTGACATTCTTATTCATAAGTATAAAACTAAATGCTAGAATGAAAAAATAAGCAAATTTGCTGAAATCAATTGAAAAGGTTGGTTACAAGGCACCGCTACACTATATGTTCATATTGAAATTTCAAAAGCGTTTGCAACGCTTTTGAATTTGGTAGCGTATTTTTTTTAATTTAGAGATAAACGTGACATGAATTTATACTGGAGCCTTTTTATATGACTATATGTTCTAAAATACAAGATTTACATCCAGTTTGAAGAACTTTATTTTTTTACCAAAATCTGAGAGCAAGTCATTTTTTACAGGTGGGTAGTTTTTCTAACCATTGTTTCTGGAAAGGACCGGTACAGAACCTTATCCTAACTAAGAAACTGTCAACTTTCTGACATAAAGGGTCACAGTCAGTAGCAGCAGTGCTCAAACCCATTACCCTCCTGGATGAGAGGTTGCAGTGATTTCAGGTCAGTGATTTGCAAGTCAGCAACTCTAGCACTTGACTATGGAGGTGCAGTATTTTAACACATCGCTGGGAAATAGAAATTGTAGAAGGTGGTAAAATCACGCACATTTTCAGGTGTGGAGGTGTCATGTCACATCCCTAACTGCCCTGTGCATCACAGCAGACAGATTATGCTACTTTTAATTGCAAACAGATTAGATTTTTTTTTTTAAGTGTGTGAATTATGTTACTAATACCATATTTTGTCTGCATTTATGTGTTGGGTAAATGTTTGCACATCTAATATTATTGTTGGATGTTTTTCAACTTGGTTGTAAGTAATAATTTCCATACAAGGTATCAATGGTGGTACCATCAATGGCAGCTCAGGCACATCTAAAGAATGAGTTCAAATTACCCCCCCCCCCAAAAAGAAAAAAAACAAAAAAAAAAAAAAAAATCAAAAAAAAAAAAAAAAAATTATTTTTTAATAAAAAAAAAATAATATAAAAAAAAAAAAAAAAAAAAAAAAAAAAAAAAAAAAAAAAAAAATTTTTTTTTTTTTTTTTATAAAAAAAAAAAAACCCCCCCCCCCCCCCCCCCCCCCCCCCCCCCACACAAAAAAAAAAACCCCCCCCCCCCCCCCCCCCCCCCCCCCCCCCCCCCCCCCCCCCAAAAAAAAACAACCCCCCCCCCCCCCCCCCCCCCCCCCCCCCCCAACAACCCCCCCCCCCCCCCCCCCCCCCCCCCCCCAAAAAAAAAAAAAAAAAAACAACCCAAAAAAAAAAAAAAAAAAAAAAAAAAAAAAAAAAAAAAAATTTCTTTAATACAGTGGAATTAATTTGATATGACCAATTTACCATCAGTTTCCACTCATACTTACAGGATTATTGTACCAAAGATAACTCCCAGGATGATCAGAATGCTGAAAATATAAACAACATTCAGTAAAGAAAACAATACATAATGTACACACAGAGAACTACATGTATAAATATAGATGTTTGTTTCACCACTGCGCTACTTGAAGTCGGTGCTAAGTCCTGTCTGACAGTAGTTTTCAACATTTTCTTTTTGCAAGCATGTAAAGACAGATTGCTATAGGTATGTTTTTCATGCTTTACCAAAAATATAAGCAGTATACAATCAAATATTGAAGGGGAAAAAAAGAAATTTAAATTAAACAAGAGGGCCAAGATGGCCCTATATCGCTCACCTTGGTACAAGTCCACTTGCCTGGTGGAAGATCACTAGATAATGTTATATACCAAATAAGTTTTCCTATATACGCCTTTGTAAAACAAATGATCCCCCCCCCGGGCAAGGTCAATTTTGACCCCAGGGACATAATTTGAACAAACTTTGAAGAGGTCTACTAGGCAATGCTACATGCAATATATCTAAGCTCTAGGCCTTGTGGTTTCAGAAAAAAAGATTTTTAAAGTTTTCCCTATATAAGCCTATGTAAAACTAAGTGACCCCCATTGCGGGGTCAATTTTGACCCAGGGGTCATAATTTGAACAATCTTGGTAGAGGTCCACTAGCCAATGCTACATGTCAAATATCTAAGCTCTAGGCCTTGTGGTTTCAAAGAAGAAGATTTTTAAAGTTTTTACTATATAAGCCTAATAGTATGTAAAACTAAGTGACCCCCGGTGCGGGGTCAATTTTGATCCGAGGGTCATAATTTGAACACTCTTCGAAGAGGTTCACTAGCCAATGCTACATGCCAAATATCTAAGCTCTAGGCCTTGTGGTTTCAGAGAAGAAGATTTTTAAAGTTTTTCCTACATAAGCCTATGTAAAACTAAGTGACCCCCATTGCGGGGTCAATTTTGACCCAGGGGTCATAATTTGAACAATCTTGGTAGAGGTCCACTAGCCAATGCTACATGTCAAATATCTAAGCTCTAGGCCTTGTGGTTTCAAAGAAGAAGATTTTTAAAGTTTTTACTATATAAGCCTAATAGTATGTAAAACTAAGTGACCCCCGGTGCGGGGTCAATTTTGATCCGGGGCTCATAATTTGAACAATCTTGGTAGAGGTCCACTAGCCAATGCTACATGCTAAATATCTTAGCTCTAGGCCATTTGATTTCAGAGAAGAAGATTTTTAAAGTTTTTCCTATATATTCTTATGCAAAACTAAGTGACCCCCGGTGCGGGGTCAATTTTGACCCGGAGGTCATAATTTGAACAATCTTGGTAGAGGTCCACTAGACAATGCTACATGCCAAATATCTTAGCTCTAGGCCTTGTGGTTTCAGAGAAGAAGATTTTTAAAGTTTTTCCTGTATATGCCTATGCAAAAACTAAGTGCCCACCCTCACGGCGTCAATTTTGACCTGGGGGTCATAATTTGAACAATCTTTGTAGAGGTCCACTAGACAATGCTACATGCCAAATATCTTAGCTCTAGGCCTTGTGGTTTCAGAGAAGAAGATTTTTAAAGTTTTTCCTATATATGCCTATGCAAAAACTAAGTGCCCACCCGCGCGGGGTCAATTTTGACCCGGGGGTCATAATTTGAACAATCTTGGTAGAGGTCCACTAGCCAATGCTACATGCCAAATATCTTAGCTCTAGGCCTTGTGGTTTCAAAGAAGAAGATTTTTTAAAGTTTTTACTATATAAGCCTAATAGTATGTAAAACTAAGTGACCCCCTGTGCGGGGTCAATTTTGATCCAGGGCTCATAATTTGAACAAACTTGGTAGAGGTCCACTAGCCAATGCTACATGCTAAATATTTAGCTCTAGGCCATTTGGTTTCAGAGAAGAAGATTTTTAAAGTTTTTCCTACATAGCCTATGTAAAACTAAGTGACCCCCTGTGCGGGGTCAATTTTGATCCAGGGCTCATAATTTGAACAAACTTGGTAGAGGTCCACTAGCCAATGCTACATGCTAAATATCTTAGCTCTAGGCCTTTTGGTTTCAGAGAAGAAGATTTTTAAAGTTTTTCCTATATATTCTTATGCAAAACTAAGTGACCCCGGGGGGGTCAATTTTGACCCGGGGTCATAATTTGAACAATCTTGGTAGAGGTCCACTAGACAATGCTACATGCCAAATATCTTAGCTCTAGGCCTTGTGGTTTCAGAGAAGAAAATTTTTAAAGTTTTTCCTGTATATGCCTATGCAAAAACTAAGTGCCCACCCTCACGGCGTCAATTTTGACCTGGGGGTCATAATTTGAACACTCTTTGTAGAGGTCCACTAGACAATGCTACATGCCAAATATCTTAGCTCTAGGCCTTGTGGTTTCAGAGAAGAAGATTTTTAAAGTTTTTCCTATATATGCCTATGCAAAAACTAAGTGCCCACCCCCCCGGGGCCTCAATTTTGACCCGGGGTCTAATTTGAACAATCTTGGTAGAGGTCCACTAGACAATGCTACATTCCAAATATCTAAGCTCTAGGCCTTGTGGTTTCAGAGAAGAAGATTTTTTAAGTTTTTTCCTATTTGTTGCCATAGCAACCAGAGTTCTGCATGGAATGGAATTCTTTGAACAACTTTGATGGCTTCATGCAAGGAACATCCCTGCAAAGTCTCATCAACATTGGCCCAGTGGTTTCAGAGGAGATGTCGTTTGAAGGAAATGGTGGACGACGGACGGACGTACCGACGAGGAATGCGATGCGTCCTAATGCTCACTCTGGCCTTTGTGCCGGTGACTAAAAACAAACATGATGTCTAAATATTTGGGATGCCTTAATATTCAAATATTTAAGTCCAAAGCTTATGTTTACCATATACAAAAGCATATATAAATATATAATTATGTATATTTTTACATCCTGATTTCGGGACTGAAACTATTTTTTACTTAGTATACGACTAAATACTGCTGCCCTGTTCTCAGACTAGTAGGGACAAACCAGAAATTACTTGCAAAATCAGAACATTCCTTCACTGTTTAAAATTCTATTTTACAAACATAAAGTCTGAGCATTAAGTTCCCTAAAGTTGATGTCATAATTACCCCTGATATGTTTTTAAACAGTTACACATACATTATCTATTGGAAAAAACAAAATTCTACTGATTGACTAAATCAGTTGACATTAATTTGATCAAATGAACCTTGCCAATTATTAGTAAGTCTAAAGTTATTAACATCCTAGTATAGCCGTTACTCAGCAAATGGCCTGGCCATCCCTATCATATTAACTTCTATGTAACAAAAGTAAGCTAATGGCGATATCCTGTAACTAGCTAGGTTTTATTCACAGCAACATTTTATTCACAGCAACACCACTTTGTATATACATATAAATTTCTTCCTGATTTGTGCATTCTTAACTTGCACCATACTGCAGTGCATTTTGGATTACCTTTTTTTCCATTGGCAGAACAAGTTTACTGAAAATAACTAGCAGACCATATTTACACTGACAGTTCCCTTCCATCGATATAATTATATATATCGCACATAACAAACGGGGCTGAGACAATTCCCCTAATAGTAACCTGTAATCACTATCAACTAGACAAACACCTTACGCCTGGTCCTTGGGCAATAGACTAATTTGCAAAACAGAAAAATAGTAATTGGTCTGTCACAGTTCCAATGTCTACCATCAGTAAACTAGGCAGTAACAAAATCTATAAGAATGTCTTTGTCCCCGACCCAACTGTTCTGTCTTAGATTAAACTTATTTATTTATACTGATTTTATACTTTCACTCTTGCAACTTATCTCTATGACTGCCAGCTATATGGCGCTCTGATCATTGTCTAGACTGTTGGGAATTTGTATAGAAGTTGTGTTAACCACTACTCAAGCATGAGAACTGATTTCATTAGTCTGGCTGGATTCTAAACAACAAAAGTAAGAACAGTAACTCAAGTAGTTTACAGAAGTACAAAATCCAAACTTACTGATAGCAATAGGGACAATAATTCATGATTTACAAGAAAATGCCACATTAATTCAAAAACATAAGCAGCTGTAGTAACTCCAGATTTACTAAAATGCAAAATGCAAAAGGGGCAGTATCTCCAGATTTATCAAAATGTAGAAGGGACAGTAACTCCGTATTTACCAAATTGCAAAAGGAGCAGTAACTCCAGATTTACCAAAATGCAAAAGGGACATGAGCTTGAGATATGCTTAAATACAAAGAGGACAAGAACTCAAGAATGACTTAACTAATGGCGCAGTAAGTAAAACCTCGATAACTCGAGGTCGCAAGGGAACGAGTTAAATGCTCGAGTTATCCGGGGTCTCGAGTTATCCGAACACTGGATTTTACAAGTTTTCTGCTGTCATATATTTATGAACAACGAGTATTTGAGAAACTTGATGTTGAAGTCGGTTAATACTTTACAAAATGTATTTATTACATTAAATCACGAGCTCTGATTACCTTCCGTCTTATTTGATAAAATCCTGTTCGTTTTGTTTGCATACATGTACAATCAGGGTAATTACTATTTGACAACTGTTTAATGTGTAGGCGGGATAATGTAACTTAACTTCGTGCAGTTTTTTTCCGGTCCTTAGTGTTTGCGAAAATGCCAGCGACCAGTTTGCTAGACAAGTCTGCCTAAGCTTAATTTGTTTGCAAATGACTCAATAGCGAGTAGTGATAATTACTCACACCAGTTGTCTTTTAGGCCAGCACCGGTGAATCGGTATAACACATCACTTGTGGCTTTTCAAAAACGGTTTTCTGCTTGTCCGATCTAGCTATCCCCGAGATCACTAAAACTCACTATATTGCTCGGACACAAAGTTTATTTCTGACATGACATTTCGAGAGATTTTCTAGAAAGATATGCGTTTGGGTTTTCTCTCAAGCTTTATTATCAAAAGTCTACTCGACTCAAAATTAACTCTCATCATTAAGTCTCGTAATTAAAAACTCGCAAACATATTTGTTTTTTATTTTCTTCTAATTCAATAAAAGTAACAAGTGGGCGTAATTACACATGCTTTAAGACGATTTAAATGTGCGAATAACTTTTATACCTTTGACAACTGGAAGGCCGATTTATCGATATCGGAACAATCAATTAACAGAGTTTTCCCATGACGTGTCAAAATAATGATGCCCATCAGAGGTGAGACAAATCTGATAATCAGTGCCTCGAGTGGCGAGGTATTTAGTAAGAATTACCTGGCGGACCACGGTGTTCCTCGAGTTATCCGGGGTTCTCGAGTTATTGATGCTCGAGTTATCCATAGTATTTTCTGGTTAAACATATAGGTAAAATTGCCGGCCGACAGGAGTCCTCGAGTTATCCGGGGTTCTCGAGTTATCGATGCTCGAGTTAACGAAGTTTTACTGTATCTCCAAATTTACTGAATGGAAAAAGGAGTTACTCTGAAGCTAAATAAAAGATGTTAAAAGTTGTTTTTAAAATGCAAATCAATATTGTTCTCTTCAATTTTCTTATTTTGCATCAAAATCTAAAAATAGATTCTAGAAGAAGAAAGAAGTAATCAGATTATCAGAAACAATGAAATGTTTTGCTAAACCTCTCATCTGCTTTTATCTGCTTTGAAAATAATAAATCATTAAAAGACAAAATCTCAGAACACTGTCAAATCAATTCTCTATAACCTCTAACATTTGATGCAACAGTAAATTACTGTTATGTAACAAATAGTAAAGGTTTCCCAGAATGTTCAGGACATGATTTTTAATATGGATTCCCTTATTTGGCGGTGTTCATAAAAATGTTTTCTGACTAATCTATCACAGCTTTTCACAATAAATTCATACACTAATGAATAATTCAGATGCTATAAATGCAGTGGTTTTACCATGGAGATGATGTTTGTCATGTCTATTTGTTACAGATTTTAAACTACAGTGTTTTTTGTAACTTTTACTTAAAACCATGCCCGCGGAAAAGACTGCAACCAACGTCAGCAAATTACAATAACTGTAGAATTATAAAAACTGAAAATCAAAGTTCGCCTCGCATATCAGACATATATGTGGAAATTGGCACCAAATCTTGAAGTCATATCTCTGTGAATAAACAGAATAAACAATGACTATATGTAATCTATAGGGAGTCTGGAATCATAAACTCTTCCAGTTATATCTGCCATTATAATACACCTACAGGTTTTAAACAAGAAATGAAGTGTTTCAATCACTGGAACACTGATTTATTTCATGCTTTGAAGTTTATATTATCAGTTTACTGCAGTACAATGGTGAATTATATGTGTTTTAGTGAAATTATTTACTCCTTTTGTCTAAAATAAAACAGAGTGATACCATTAAAGTGCTGGTGATGGCCTAAATATGACACAAAACTGGGATAAACTACTACACAAGTTTTTCAGCATGTCAATAAAATGTTTGAAACATTGTCTTACAGGAAATAAACAGAATAAATGTTAGTTTTGGTGAAATTTTTGAAGTATTTTATCTTGCAAACACCCAAAGAAGTTAGAACGAAATATCAATACTCAATCTGGTGCTCACTTAATGAAATATATCTTGATCTTTCACCAAAACAAACTATTTTCCATTCCACTGCATCCCATCTTACCATGATTCCGGAACCTTTGTCGACAGGAAATTAGCATGGTGGAAACCTGCAAAGTAATGAGAGAAACCACTGAAGCGTTTTCCATGAAACAAATCTCAGTAAATAAAAATTCTATAATATTGATATGTGATCACAAGGAAGTTCAATAACATAAGAGTTACTGCTTCATTTTCCACAGATATTTGAAACACTGGTATTAATTAGAACAATTTCTTAAAACCTATTATCAATGTTGCTATGTCCCTCAAACCCTAAGGGATTCTTTAACCTCCTTGGTTATAAGCACAATTATGTTGCAAAAGACAGGGGGTGAGCGGGAGTGTCACCAAGTCACCAAAGTTGAAATTTCACCTAAATGGCCAAATTTTCCTGTTTCTTTTTCAGCATAACAGCTTATATTACAGCTCTAGTTAAAAAAACTTGGGATATGTTTTCAACACTCATGGCAGTATCAGTACTGGAGACAAGACACCATAAGACCAGATGAGATCAAATGAGATAATTCCAAATTCCAGTTGGCAGACAAACAGAATCACTTGAACCCTGACAGTCACTGTGCTTTTAAAATGAACACCACAATGACATGTAGCTATGATGACATCGCAAAGCAACGTGAAAGAGACCAAAATAGCATCAAAAGATAATAATATAACATCTCAGACACAATGACAATACACTTATATCACTTATATGTATAACATCAAAAGCAATATCAACAATGACATAAGCATTTGTTTTCTTTAAGTGAAAACCTACATCGCTTTAACATTATTATTTGTCATCTACTGAAAGTGCCGTATTTCTGTTTTATCCATCGTTCTAAATGTCATAGAATGCTTATAAAGCTGTTCTGTATTGAAATGGGTTCAATAGTAATGCTTTGTTCCAAAAAAGCAGAAAACAAATGTAAGAGAAGAAGATAACCTGAAGAAAGGGCAAGTTTAGAGTTATGGTTCTTACACATTTCCACTTTCATGACACTCTGACCAACTGTTCTCTATTGATCACCTACAGACATCCAGAAAGCATATGGGGGTGAGATAAGGAGGATGTTCCCACCCACTGCTAGAGGAGACATGGGATGTCTAAACCTTCTTCTGAGTGAGATTCCAGGGGATGTCCCTAACTGTGCCTAGGTGGGACTGAGGGATGTCCCTACCCGCAGCAAGGTGGGATAATGGTGGATGTCCTTTCCTAATCCAATGTAAAGCTTGCTGATGTACCTCCCTACTTCTAGATGGGGAGGGGGGATTGTCCCATACATCCAAGGCTGGATTTCAGAACATCCTTACACACTCCTTGGTAGGATCGAGGGATGTACCTGCCCACTCCTAGGTGAGATTGGAAGATGAGTGAGTGGAGACCTTGTTGCATTAATCACTATGGTAGGTTATAAAGTATGCTGCCATCTGTCTTTGTATCAGCTGCAGTTACAGACTGATGATTTTATTTTTATTTGTTAATGTAAGATGTTTTATTACATCAGTATAAAATAAATCTGACTGCTTCTTGCTTTTGTGTGTGGGTCTGCTTGCAACAGGGCCCTTCATTTGACTGTGTGTGGGTGTCTAGTGGCTACCTTTTTTAACATTTCCAAAATAATGTGGTGATTATTTTTTTTGGCATTTTTTTGCTGAGTGATTCAGCGTTTTGTACAAATTGTTTTAGGAGCAGTATCATGCCTACTAACAATCAAAGCGCTGAAGATGCTGGATTTGTTTGTGTATTCAAAATATATGTCCTTTGTTTTGTTGTGACGGCTATTTCAATCTGTAATCTTCATTAGTGAAGACTATACCAGTTGGTAATAAGATATGAACAGAATGCAACAGTTATAAATCGTATTTTGGATCGAATTGTCTCTGTTTCTATTCCCGGTATACATAGACAGCAGGGGTTTTCACTGTACTCAACAAAATGTTTTCGAAGTAACGATGTTCAAATGTTTTACTGCAGTCATTGATATGTATTTTAACAAAATAGCTCATTTGATGCGTTTCAAGATAACGAGGTCTACAGTCAAATATAGGGTAAATTGCCTTCTACTTAAAACAATCACCACCTATGAAATATAACAAATCGTTTAAACATCGACATTAACGTTTTCTGCTTAAGGTGCCCACATGTAGGAACAATACATGTAGGAATGCAGACTAGCTCGCGCCAGGTCCCAAAATAAACATATCAGCAGTAAGGAAAGTTAGTCCCTTGCCGGGCATTGAATAAAATTTATGAATGGATGGATATAATCGTAAAAAGAGAATGTGTAAACATGCGCGTAAATATTCCTGGCTGTTCAAAATATTTCATTCTTTAAAATGACGATCAGGGTTAGACTTTTTGTTGTCACAGAAACTCCGAAACATATGTTTTCTTTCCGCACAAGGTTTAAGAAATGACCGGCGGTTAAGAAATCGGAACTATTTCTATAGGGTGTATATTTATAGTTAATCGTCCCTTATTTTTACGCATCATTGTAAAATGAAATACATCCGCGGTTCTTTTTCGAAAACAGTTTACTTTCGTTATATTTACAAAATTTAGCTGATGCTGCATGACTTTATAACATTATATATTTAAACAATACAACTTTCATGTCTGCAATGGCATATGGCTTCAAATGAAGAATCATAATTTGGGATTATATGCTGACTGACGTGCCGGAGCTACTTCCAGATTTGGTTCTTAAGGAGTAGGCTTCGGAAAAAACGATATGTAAATTTGTTTGCTTCACAAACAAATAATAATACTGTCATAAATAATAGCTGAACATGGTGTTTCTCTAGGGACATGGGAAATGCATTCTGTCAATAGCGTTTATGTGTAAGTGAAGCAACGCTGTGCAGGCGTTATAAATGAGAGGTGAGAGCTTTAACATTTACTTAGCAGACTTGTAAAGTTGCATAATCTATATACCAGAATTTGATCACTATGGAAATTTCTGCAAACCAACTTTCGTCCCATGTGCATTCATGAAATCCAATTTTCTGTGAATTTTAGAATATGCAAATAAGTTCTTCTTTTCTTTCGATTTTTATGTCTGTTGGTTAACAGAAAATTGTTTAATTGGTTGGTAAATTGTTTAAGAAGAAATATCTTTTTCAGTGGACCTTTGTGTAAATATGCTCAAAATAATTATGTGCTTGAGTTCAGGTAATTTCTAGCGTGTAACAACTGTTTCATTAAATCTTTAGGACGTTCTTTCAAATACATTTTAAGGCAATTCAGATTTGCAATACAAACAAACTTAGCTTTACTGTGAGTATAGATTCCCTTTAAAAACATAAGTACTTTTGAAGCCTGGGAGAAAGAGTATTTGGTACACTGTCTTGGACACAGGTGGAAGGAACATACCTTTGACTTTTTTTTCTTAAGCTAATGCTTTTTTCTATGCATTTTAAAATTGATATCAGAATAAATAAAAAAAAAAATTGAAAATTTTTTTTTTTTTCTTCATAGCTCTTTACTATAGACAAGGTTCCCAACACACTCTGTATGAAAACAAGCATGTCGCTCTGAAAAACTCTTCGATTTCTTTCAAATTTGAGTTACGTTAAACAAATTTGAACGAATTCTAGAGAGAAATGATAGAGCTTTAAGAAAAAGTTTACTTCAATGGAAAATTCCAAGCCGTTTTCGTTCTACAAGCGAAAATGCCAAAGCTGTAGAGCGATTTTCGCTCAAACCAGAAAAATGTCACACATTTTCCAGACGGTGATTTTCACTAAATTCTCCAATAATATTGCGGTACTGCGACAGGAAACTATCAAAACATGCAATATATATGTTTAGACTTCAAATCGACATGTAGATCGTACTTTTACTCAAAATGGGTTCGATGCTACGGCGGATTTTTCATTTTTTGTTGACTAAATGCTTTTACTTTCACTTTCAATCGCCTTCGGATATGTTTTGATAATGTCCTTGAATAGCTGTTACAAATCACTGCGCAACCTCTCGGACCTTCATGGCCGCTAATACATTTTGACAATTACAAAAACTGAAAAATCCGCTGTAGTATCGAACACATTGGTGTAAAGGTACGATCTACGCCATGATTTGTAGTCTAATAATATATATTTCTTGTTTTAATGGTTGTCTTTCGCAGTACCGCAATATTAGTGGAGAATTTAGCGAAAATCACTGTCGGAATATGTGTGACATTTTTCTGGTTTTAGCGAAAATCGCTATATCAGCGTTGGTATTTTCTTTGTAGAATGAAAACGGCTTGGAATTTTCCATTGAAGTAAACTCTTTCTTAAAGCTCTATCATTTCTCTCTAGAATTCGTTCAAATTTGTTTAACGTAACTCAAATTTGAAAGAAATCGAAGAGTTTTTCAGACGGACATGCTTGTTTTCATACAGAGTGTGTTGGGAACCTTGTCTATAGTAAAGAGCTATGAAGAAAAAAAAAAAAATTTTCAATTTTTTTTTTATTTATTCTGATATCAATTTTAAAATGCATAGAAAAAAGCATTAGCTTAAGAAAAAAAAGTCAAAGGTATGTTCCTTCCACCTGTGGTCTTGGACTGGACATGGAGAATAAATATCTAACTTGATATTGCAATCTTGATCCCCAAGATTATAATTGTCAATATTGATTCAAAACATAAAGAAAATCCTAAAGGTGATAAAACAATCTACTAGAAGACAACAATGACTTCTGCTGTTACATGATTACATAACCTTGTTCAACATCACAGCATTTAAAAAAAAATCTAATTTCTCTGTAAGAAGAAAAAAAATTTAATGAGTCTGGGAAATGCTGTGTATCAACTTAAAATCTCACGCCAGGATATGTTCATCTTTCTGTTTAACACTGTTACAAATTCACAATTATAACTGGCTCCATTTCATCTTCGTTAATTACATTCAGTCTTCACACGCACGATTCAACGTCTCGTCATCTAATCAGATGTGATCACATTGGGAGTGGATTCAAATTCAACAACAGAAATTCAATCAAGTTGTTTCTGTTTTTCTTAACAAGTGTTAAAAAAAGCACAAAATAACAAGAGGGCCAAGATGGCCCTATATCGCTCACCTGGGACTTATGACAAAATGTGACCAAATTTCAACTCTAAACTAAATATCATAAACAGAAACATTCTGTTTGACCTTGACAATGCAAACCTTTTGACTAATTTACATGATGATTGGGTTGTAAATGTCACCTGTATGGCATACATTAGGTTTTTAACCAGGTGACCTAGAATGAAAAATGCAACCTCTATTGTGTTCACACATGCACACTGTTTTTCTACAATTTTACCCCATGACCTAGTTTTTGACCCTAGATTACCCATGTTAGACCTCCACCTAGATTCCATCAAGGCAATCATACTGACCAAGTTTCATGAAGATCCAATGAAAAATGCAACCTCTATTGCATGCACAAGGGTTTTCTATGATTTGACCCCATGACCTATCTTTTTTACCCTAGATGACCCATGTTTGAACTTAACCTCACTTTTATCAAGGCAATCATACTGACCAAGTTTCATGAAGATCCAATGAAAAATGCAACCTCTATTACATACGCAAGGTTTTTCTATGATTTGACTCTGTGACCTAGTTTTTGACCCTAGATGACCAATATTCGAACTCAACTTACATTTTATTAAAACAATTATACAGCCAAAGTTTCAAGAAAATCCAATGAAAAATGCAACTTCTATTGCATACACAAGGTTTTTCTCTGATTTGACCCAGTGACCTTGTTTTTGACCCCCCATGACTCATATTCAAACCCAACCTAGATTTCATCAAAGCAGTCATACTGACCAAATTTCATGAAGATCTAGTGAAAAATGCAGCCCCTATTGCATACACAAGATGAAGTGTGGACGGACAGACAGACGACGGACACCAGGCGATTACAATAGCTCATCTTTGAGCACTTCGTGCTCAGGTGAGCTAAAAATCAAGCAGATCCTAGGCTGATTAAATCTTCAGCAGTAGTTAAGGAAAATGCCTCTGGATTTATTTTTTTCGTTTTGTTTGGAGGCAAGCATGTCCCAGCTGCCTGTTGCAGATGAAATTGAAGTAAATTCTGTTTTAAGTTGGTGGAATGTGGAATTAAATTATTCTTGCAAATTTAGTTTTAACTTCTGTTAATGATGCAAATTCAATTTATATATTGAGCTCTGAGGTGAAACAACAAACTCTGACCCATGCAGTCATGGATTTGATCCTTTTGACCAAGGTTCATACAATAATAGGCAGTGATACAACACCTTGATTTTATACAAATGATAAGAACTTGTTCTACAGTAAAAAATATGGAATGTCATGTTGTTAAAATAGGCTCATGTGGGGGGAACATTTCAAGATGAGTTATATAATTTCATTATACAACCACCCTGTGATCAGTGTATCAACACTCAATGTGATTTCAGTTATAACATTTTTTACCAAATCAGCTATAAACACTTTCACAGTGCTTACATTGTAGGTCTTCACTTATTTTTACTTTAATATAAAAAACATCACTTCAAAATATCTCTTAATTTAACATCTTCAGCCCAGTAGGTCTTTTTTTTCTTTTTTAATGTTAAAAATAATCATATTCTACAATTCAAAATGTTAAAATGCCTTAACTTTATAACATTGAATGCCATATACAGTTTGTTTTTACCTATTTTACTTAATCCTGCTATGATGACCACGAGCCCAAAGATCAGGGGTGTTTTCACATGGTTAAAGTTGAATTCCACAACATGAATCCTTTTGCTCTTATAACCATGTTCACCATCACCATGGTTACCATCAGTATGCACCGCCTCCTTACAGCCTGTGTGATTGGTTCCGTGCTTGGTATGGTTGCTATCTACAACACGTCATATGAAATTAGATACCAGCTACAGTACTCTTCACACAAAGTCACAAATATTGGGAATTTTAAGTGCATTTTACATTTAAATCAAACTAGAACAATCACTGAAGGTGATGAATATGACCATGCAGGCCCCGATTTCACGAAAAAACTTAAGTCATTACTCAGTAACTTGCTCAACCATGGTCATATTTTGCAGGGGGATTATGTCTCCAGACAGACAGACAGATAGACCTATCTAACATATAGATACTTATGTGGCTACTCTATTGTTCTTTTAGCCATGTAAGAGAAAAATTAGCCACATAATAGCTTATGGAATGAATGACATCAAAGACTATTTATAATGTAACCTATTGTTCCTACAGCCATCTAAGTAACCAAATGTATGCTTGGACAGACAGACAGACAGACAAGCTGAATCCAGTTTACCTCCCCTTACACTTTGTGAGGGGTATAACAAAATATATATCATAGTGTTACCCCTATTAACAAGAGCTGTCCCTCACAAGTGACGAATGCCCCCGAAAGAGGTGCCTCACAGTCTGTGTCCTCTCCATATGCTCGATAAATGTGCTATGACATTTTAAAATCCTTCCATGCACGACAGAGTAACCATGCATACAGTATTCCATTACTTTTAAACTCTAAGTGTGACCTTGACCTTTGAGGTAGGGGTGTGGGTCTTGAACGCGACACGTCTTGATGTGCTAGACATTTGTGCCTAGTTATTTTAAAATCCTTCAATGCATGACAAAGTTGCAGTCCGGACACGAATGTATGCATTTATGCATAAATAGAGGAATCCATTACCTTCAAACTCTAAGTGTGCCCTTGACCTTTGAGCTAGGGACGTGGGTCTTGCACGTGACACGTCGTCTTGATAAGCTGGACATTTGAGCCAAGTTATTTTAAAATCCTTCAATGCATGACAAAATTACAGTATGAAAACGAATGTGTGCATATATGCATATATAGAGGAATCCATTACCTTCAAACTCTAAGTGTGACCTTGACCTTTTAGCTAGGGACGTGGGTCTTGCATGCAACACGTCGTCTTAATGTGCTAGACATTTATGCCAAGTTATTTTTAAATCCTTCAATGCATGACAAAGTTACAGTCCGGACAAGAATTTGTGCATATATGCATATATAGAGGAATCCATTACCTTCAAACTCTAAGTATGACCTTGATCTTTGAGCTAGGGCCGTGGGTCTTGCACGCGACACGTCGTCTTGATGTGCTAGACATTTGTGCAAAGTTATTTTATAATCCTTCAATGCATGACAAAGTTACAGTCCGGAAACAAATGTGTGCTTATATAGAGGATTCCATTACCTTCAAACTCCAAGTGTGACCTTGACCTTTGAGCTAGGGACGTGGGTCTTGCATGCGACATGTCGTCTTGAGGTGCTAGACATTTGTGCCAAGTTATTTTAAAATCCTTCAATGCATGACAGAGTTACAGTCTGGACACGAATTTTTAAGTGGGGACGCACAGACAGACAGACGGACGGACGGTGCGATTTTAATATGGCACCCTTCAGGGGCATAAAAAGGCAAACCATGACACATTTCTGCCACATTTACCTATCACCAGGCAGGTACATTAAATGTAACCACATTCAAACTAATCTTATGGGTAAACATGTTTTTTCACTGTGGTTCCCAACATACACATTTATTGTAAATGTTATACTGGGTTCAAGTTACTTCCATTGGTTAAAACTATATATAGCATAGAGGCATTACTGTTTTTTTCTCATTTTAAAATTGTGTAAATATTGAGCAATAAACTGGAAATAAATACTGTTTAAACACAAAATAGAAAAACCAGGACATCTTCAAACATTTCTCATATGACATCAAATATCAATTAGACCATTATCATATAAATCTCGTGATACTTAGCTGACCTATGTAAACAATTAACAATATAACTTTGCTTTCAATGCCATTCAGACACTTTAAAAATTAATTCAGCTATGTGATATTAAAAGTTCCATGACAACCCGACATTATTCACACAAGTTATTTTTTAACTCATATTCTAAATCCAGTTGGAATGGTAAATTAAATTTCGTTTCAATACAGATAAATCACTCGAAGAAATCTAGCCATCAAATTCTGAGCATTTGTCCAGCTTTTTTTTCTATTATGGAAATTATGCTACCCCCTTTTTGTTAAAGACAATTAAAATGTCCTTCATAAGTGCATATGCCCACCCCCCCAAACCGCAGGTGGTCAAATATCTTAATCATTTTATTGCCCCTTATCAGTAACAATCATTGTGTATGAAATTATTTTAAATTCTGAATACTTGGTTTCAGAAAAGATTTTTTCAGGCTTATTATATAGCCATATATAGCACAGATGTATGGTGAGCAAAAACTGTATCCATCATAATATTTATATGTTATCCATAAAATTTTTTATATGATATAACCTGCCAGTCACATAGGGTAACCCTATGGAGACAAAAATGTAATAAAATGGAAAATCTATCAATGCTTAGGAACTGGAAGTGACACCAATGACTGACAGCTTGGAATACAATCCTGTTGCTATAGTAACAAAAGAGACAGCCAGCTAAGATAGATTATTCTGTTACATGGGTATTGTAGAGGCTTAACTAGATGAAAACTAAATTTGAATATGACAATAATGTTCCCTTTTGCAACTTGCTGTTGCTATGGCAACAATAGAGACAAACATACTTAGCAACTAAGAGTTTACCTGTTATATGGGGAGCATCAGTGACATGACTAGCAGTGACATTACTGGGTGTGACGGGGTAATACGACACATTACTCCCTGGTGAACCAGTCTGTACATCCTCTCCTGTCACTATGGCAACAACACAACAGATCACACTCAAAACAGCAACTGAAATCTTCATTTTTCCCTAATCTTCTTTCCTGTAATAGATAATGATGATAACATGTAAAGCAATGAAACAATCTAATCTGTCCTTTTTGCATCAACATTTCGAAAGAAAAAATTCAAATAAACCCCTTCACTAGTTTCCACCGACAACTTAATGTATCCAGGCCAAACAAAAAAGAAAATTACTGCACATGGACATTTGGATATTGCACTTGACATCTGTGATTGGTCAATTGTTTCTGGAAATTACATTAAAGTTGCATCAGCAGTAAGTCTTTAATATGAACTCACACTTGAAATGACTGCCATACATTCAAAAATACACAAAAACCACCAGCAACAGTTACTACATAATTTTCGTTAACAAATTCCTGTTACAGTATCTTTGCCAAAAAGCTTCCTAGACAATCAATACCCTTTTGACAAACAAATGAAGAAAACTTCTACAGAAAAGCATTACTTCTCTACTTTATTGCAAAATCAGCCAACATATCATTTTTATATTCAAACAATTCTACATCATAGACTTTCCATCTTTGAGAAAGAATACAAAGTCTGTACAATAGGTCATAATGATCTCAAGCACAAAGTGTACAGAGTCTTAGAATCTATATATTGCAGTGACTGAGTTGCTGATACCATATATACAATTTGTGCTTATCTGCAATTTTATCTATTTCATTTTGAAGAGAAAATCATTTCATCCCCAATGTGCAATTTAATCAAATAAATGAAATGGTATCCCTTAGGACGCCTGTTGCACAAGTTTGATCTTTTACTGAATACATGTATATATAATGATTATCTAAACTGAAATCAACTCATAAAGAGATTGGGTAAAGGTAGCTTCAAACCTGTATTATGGCTTTTCCCTTAAACTTGAAGTCTAAAATACAGTGAAAAGTGACTTATGTCTGACATACCCAGTTATTGAGTGTTACCAAATAAAGTTTCGCAACCGTCATTTAATATTCTATATTCTATAATTATAGAAGCATAAATTCAAAGTGATTTTAGGACTATAAATGGCATGCACATTTAGTGTCATTTAATATCCTAAATTATTGCTAATGTATACCTACAAAATTAATGGAATTGCATCAGAATTTTTATCTGTAAAGTGAACATTTTAAACAAATCAGATACAAGTAAACTAAACTTTTTTCAGCTATTCCCAGAGTCAGACTGCATGATCAAACATTTGTCCTAAAAACTCAGTCTAGCCTAATGTCCTTTCAGAATTTTGTCCTGATATTACTTTGTAGCTATGTCCAAAAACCTTTTTATTTAAACTTAATAAATAACAATGTTGAAAAACAGTGACAGGAATCGTTGTGTAAATGAACTACAGTAAAACTTCGTTAACTCGAGCATCGATAACTCGAGAACCCCGGATAACTCGAGGACTCCTGTCGGTCCCGGCAATTTAACCTTATTTGTTTAACCAGAAAATCTATGGATAACTCGAGCATCAATAACTCGAGAACCCCGGATACTCGAGGAACACCTGTGGTCCCGCTAGGTAGATTTCTTACTAAATTACCTCGGCAACTCGAGGTCCTGATTATCTTTTTTTCTCACTCCATGGCGCTCATTATTTTGACACGTCTGGAAAAAACCTCTATTGTTAATTGATTGCTCCGTTAATTATCGATTAATCGACCGTCCAGGGCCAAAGGGTTAAAATGTTATTCGCACATTTAAATCGTCTTAAAGCATGTGTAATTACCCCCTTGTTACTTTTATTGAATAAGAAGAAAATAAAGAAAAATTTATGTTTGCGAGTTTTTAATTACGAGAACTTAATGATGAGATGATAATTTTGAGTCTGAGTAGACTTTTGATAATAAAGTTTGAGAGAAAACCCACAACTGCATATTTTTTCTAGAATAATCTCTATCAAATTATCATGTTAGAAATAAACATTGTGTCCGAGCAATCTAGTGAAGGACGCGATCTGCATTAATCAGTTGTCAAATAGTAATTACCCTGATTGTACATGTATGCAAACAAAACGAACAGGATTTTATCAAATAAGTCAAAGGTAATCAGAGCTTGTGATTTAATGTAATAAATACTTTTGTAAATGTATTAATCCGACTTCAACATAAAGGTCCTCAAATAACTCGTTGTTCATAAGATATATGACAGCAGAAAACTTGTAAAATGTCCATGGTTCGGATACTCGGACCTCGGATCTCGGCTTTTATCTGTCCCCGTGCATATATATCTTTAACTTATACAAATATTGTGTTATAAGCAAGTCAGGTTTCTGTTGAACATATACATCATTATACAGTAGTTGTTGCATTGGCCACCTTTTACTACAAAACTTTTATATGGCTATATATATATAGAACGTTTTAATTAATTAATTCATGATTTTGCTATGTCTAAATATCAAAGGGTAGTATTAATTAGACTTCTTCAAAATTGAGCACTCATCGATTCTTGCATGCTATAGTGCCTGTCTGCCAGAGGCAAATAATCTCCTATGAATTAGACAATAAACTACAGTTAAATCTGTCAACTATGTCTGCTTTCTTTCTCATAGATTTTATTAGTACAGACTAAAGATAATCACCTGACTTCCTGCTTTTAAGTTCAGACAGCCAAAAGTTACAAAGGGGAATAAGTCAAAATTAATAAAAGGTCAGATTCATGGTTCTTGCATTTTTGCATTTCCTTTAAATGTCCTCACTCATTATTTATAAGAGAAGTTTTCAAGTAGTTTTACTTACACAGATATCCAAGGGACATAATTCAGATAAGGCAAACTGAAGTTATGGTTCCTGCTTTTCTACATGAGATGTGACAGCATAATAGAATGGGACTCAAATATATCCACTCAACATCATGCAGTAACATTTGTGGAGAGTCTCCTTTACCTTAAGACAGTGCCAATGATTTAAAAAGTCCTTTATATGAGAAAGAGCCAACAGTTTAGCAGATTGTGGTGCTCTATGTGCCTTGCCAACAGACACAGCTTGTGTGGCCTGATTTGGGGATCAAAACAAGGTCTTAATATAAGTTGTCGCACCACAAATGCTACAGCCACATAACCTCTGAGTGAGGCCTACAGGGTAATAAATGAACTCCTTAAATATCTGACTAAACTTACACAAACACAAACTGTCAATTCCAATTAAATGAAATGCCAAACTTCTAGGGAATACGTACTTTCACAGAAAACAGCTATCAATTTTGTGTATTAGAATAACATGACTCCAGAGAGACAGTTAGCAGAAGCTTAGCTGACAGACGTAACACCAGGAACACTGCAACACTGTGCAAACTGTCTACAATTGTTTTAAGTCCACCCACACTTTGTCTACTTTTTAAGGTTATGCACAAAATATGCAAATTATCAGATAGTAATTTAGTGTAATGAAATAATTTCCAAATAAGTGTTATTGTTTGCAGTTATCCTCCCACGCTCTGTCTACTGGTGAACGTGCAAAATTAGTGGAAAACTTGTCATACTGTCTGCTTGACTGTGAGCAATAGGTTGCCTGCAGGGCTGCACAGAATTAATTTTCACAAAATATTCTTTCAAAGTTACAACTTTAGTAGTATTCACCTCCAACAGATATGCAAAGTTTCAGTCTTCTAATCCAATCCTTGAAGGCATTTTCATAGTCTTTTCTAGGTATACTATGAAGACAGTGGAATATTGCAGAACCAAGGTGTTTGCACTGGACAAATTTTCGACCAGAAAGATGTTTTTTGAACCTTGGGAACAAAAAGAAGTCACACGGGGCAAGGTCAGGCGAAAACGGAGGATGAGGGAGCACATTACAGCTCTTTCCTGCTTCAGAGAGTCTTGTACAATAGACACCTTGTGCGATGATGCATTGTCATGTAGCAATTTGACATTGGCCAAACCAGTTGCAAGTCTTCGATTTTTTTAATATTTCTTCAGTTTTCGAAGAACTTTAGCCTTGTAAAACTTTGCATTTACGGATTTGCCTTTAGGTACAGCTACCTGAATGGCAGGACCCTGTTTTGTGAAGAATATGGCATACATTACCTTCTTGACACTCATGGTCCACTTTGCAATGCATGGTCTTTTGCCAGACTTTGTTACCAATATTTAGTTCTGAATCTTTCGTTTTGGGCTCAAAAAAGTGAACCCATGTCTCGTCACCAGTGACGACCTTTTCGAAAGCCCGTGCATTGTAATTTGGAAACTGTTTAGGCAACATTTTCGCGCATTGCACGCGTGCCTTTTTCTGCTCATCTGTCAACAGATGGGGAATCCATCTAGCACAGATCTTTCTCATTTTCAAATTGCGTTTCAGAATTGCATAAGCTGCTCCTAATGAGTTGCCAACCATACTAGCTATTTGCCTAGTGGTGTATCTTGCATCAGTAGCAACTATTTCTTTCACTCTAGCAACCATCTTGGCAGACCTTGCTGTTTTTTGCCGACGGCCATGTGGTGTATCTTCTGTTGAAACTAACCCACATTTGAATTTCTTAAACCAACGAATAACTGTCGAAAAAGACATTTCATTATTCCCATAAATAGAACATATTTCATCAAAAATGTCTTCACACCCTATGCCAAGAATACAACCATTCTTAATTTAAGACCGTATTTCAACAGCATACACTGACCATCTTCCAACCATTTTTGTATATAGTATACACCAGTAGGTAATGTTTAGCGAGCGATAGACACAGCTTAAGTGAACGGATTTTAATGGGTGTGGTATCAATGTAAAGCTGACTTGTTTATCTACCCAATAATCTTGATTTCCTCCTGATTTTCGCATTATTGAGCGAGATAACGTTCTACATGCATTCATATTTGAACAATCCTTGCAGTACTACCCACTGATATGAAACTGAAACTTTCTCTTATCAATATACAAAGGGCATAAATTCTAAAGATTTTGCACGATTTTATCAGTGTATCGATACTTTACCTGGCCTTAGTTTCGGATTATGCTACTAAACATTTAATAAAAAGCTATGGGGACAAAACATGTATTACAACAAGATATGGCACTGCCAAATTCAAATTCAAGACCCACAACTACAGATTATCAAACTTACTACATACGTAGCATCAATATTTAAATAAACTTTTTAATAACTTGCACACGTCAATTATTATAGCAGTATGAAATTTCAAAATGATTGTATATGTTAAATTTACTGCCTTAATAACAAGAGCCATGTTACACATGGTTAATCCCCCCGCCAGGAAAAAGTTACCTGAAGGTTGTACTTTCGTACATTTTACTTGGTGAGAGGAAATCCTTAAAAAGCCGTATAGTTATGGTCATGCTGAGTACAGTTTTCAAGTAAGTGGAAAAAGAATAAGGCAATGAAGAGAAGGTTTGCAAAATTATATTAATGTTCATTATCAGTATAGGTATGATATTTTTCTATTTGACTAAAAGTAGACAAGGTAGAGTTTTGTTCTTGCACCTGCCTTCCTACCAATGTGCTACGTCAGTGTATTAGTTTGAGAAAATCCCCCAAGTTCTTTTGGGGTTTTGCTCTGACAAAGTTTTTCAAGTAAATCTGATAAAGGGGAATAACTCTAAAATTAGAGCAAGGTAGAGTTATTGTTCTTACACACTGCACTTCCTACCAATGTGCTATGTCAGTGTATTAAGTTTGAAGAAAATCCCTCAAGTACTTTTGGAGTTATGCTCTGGACAAAACTTTTAAAGTAAATCTGATAAAGGGGAATAACTCCAAAAGTAGGCAAGGTAGAGTTATTGTTCTTGCACACTTCACTTCCTACCAATGTGCTTTGTCAGTGTATTAAGTTTGAAGACAAGAAACATCAATGCCACAAACCGGTTTTCAATGTTGTTCTGATTCTATACTATAGTTGAATTTTGGAATGAGATTGCTATGAATTTCAAAAGATTATAACATGAAGGACAAGTTATGAAATACATGATAAAGGGGATGTAAATTTCCCCCAACAATACTTTGAAGGAGTATCTTATAATGGACAACATTAAAGAAGCAAGTTAGAGGGTTATTGTTTTTACACATTGCACATCAACTGCTGAAAAAAAAAGCAAATGTTATATTGTTATGGGCAACATGTTAATCAATGTTATTACCCGAGTTTATATAGCAGCACACCATTTTGTGATCAAAATTCCCTCAATAGGTTTGAGAGTTACGCGGACGGATTTTCAATGTTAATGTCACTGTGACCTTGACCTTGGAGCCAGCCATGCGGAACATGCGTTCTGCCCGCCATCTTGATGTGGTAAACATTTGTCTGAAGTTTCATCAAAATTTTCAAAGGGTTGAAGAGTTACAGAGCGGACATTTTGACGCCCATCCCCCCGCCCATCCGCCCTCCCCCACCTACCCCAATCTAATACCGGTTTTCAAGAAAACCTGGTTAAAAATCCCCCGTACTTTTGGAGTTATGTTCAAAGTAAATCTGATAAAGGGGAATAACTCTAAAAGTAGGCAAGTTAGAGTTATCGTTCTTGCACACTGCACTTAAATTCCTACCAATGTGCTATGTCAGTGTATTCAGTTTGAAGTAAATCCCTCAAGTACTTTTGGAGTTATGCTCCGGACAAAACTTTTAGAGTAAATCTGATAAAGGGGAATTACTCTAAAAGTAGGCAAGGTAGAGTTATTGTTCTTGCACACTGCACTTCCTACCATTATGCTATGTCAGTGTATTTAGTTTGAAGAAAATCCCTCAAGTACTTTTGGAGTTATGCTCCGGACAAAGTTTTTCAAGTAAATCTGATAAAAGGGGAATAACTCTAAAAGTAGGCAAGGTAGAGTTATTGTTCTTACACACTGCACTTCCTCCCAATGTGCTCTGTCAGTGTATGAAGTTTGAAGAAATCACTGGAGTACTTTTGGAGTTATGCTCCGGACAAAATTGGGACGGACGGACGAAGAGCATTTCTAATATCCCCTTCGCCTTCGGCGGGGGGATAAATAACAAGAGGGGCATGATGACCCTATTTCACTCACCTGAGTGACACTGCTTGTCAATAACAATATTCTGATACATTTTCATGATGATTGAATGCAAAATGTGGCCAGGCTATTGTGTTCACAAGCATTTTCTTTTATTTGCAATGACCCAGATTCAAAACATCAAGTCAAACATTCTGACCAACTTTCAAATGTGACCTCTTGTCAACAAGGTTTTCCCTTGATTTGACCTTGTGACCTAGTTTTGACCTTATGTGATCCAGTTACTAACCTGGGCTAGAGATCATAGAGACAATCATTTTGACCCAGTAAGATCCATTTTCGAATCTGACCTAGTATTCATCAAGACACTCACTCTCGCAAAGTTTCACAAAGATCCAATGAATAATGCAGAGTACTCTATTGCCTACACCAGGTTTTTCTATGATAATTGACCTGGTGACTTAGCTTTTGACCTGAGATGATCCAGTTTTTAACTTGATTTCAATTTCATGAAGACATTCATTCTGATAAAGTTTCACAAAGATCCAATGAATAATGCAGCCTCTATTGCCTACACCAGGTTTGTCTATGATTTGACCTGGTGACCTAGTTTTTAATTCGAGATTACCCATATTCAAAATCCACCTAGATTTCATCGAGACACTCATTCTGACAAAGTTTCATAATGATCCAGTGATAAATGCAGCCTCTATTGCATCCACAAGATTAAGTGTGGACAGACGACAGACAGACATACACTGGACACCAGGCGATCACAAAAGCTCACCATGAACACTTCATGCTCAAGTAAGGTACAAACAAATTTTTATTAAAGTAGTTTTGTCAATAATGACTCCTGCCAAAGGAACTATCAGCATAATTAACATCCTGGCAAACAAACTATTTAAACATACTTTAATTAAAATCTTGAAACAACTCAAGTGCAAAGTATCTCTGGTATTCAAACTGTACTCTACGCTAAAACAAATCAATATTTTGGTTCTAATAACCTTGCCTTGCACATTTTTGGCTGCTGTCCTGATTATTATTATATTCCCCTATACCATTCAGCTAACTCTGCATAAGGAAATAACAGCCAAGGTAAACAGCCAGGCTGGCTGGATGCAGAAGATAATACCTTTACAAAATGCAGCTTTAGAACAAGTTCAGTCTGACTGGTTGGAGAAGATGATTGCTTAACAAAAGTGCAGCTTGAGAACAAATCCAGTCTGACTGGTTACAGACAGTGATCACTTCACAAAGGTGCAGCTTGAGAATAAATCCAGTCTGACTGGTTACAGACAGTGATCACTTCACAAAGGTGCAGCTTGAGCACAAGTTTAGACTATTATATCTCATGCAGATGGTGCTTCATGACTGTCATCATCACCATCATCATAATCTTCCTTATAATAAAAATATCATCATCAACACCATCATCATTGTCATAATGATCAGCATCATCATCTTCAGTTTCATGAAATATTCCTTTCCTACTACGGTTGAACCTTTGTTAATGGCCATCTGGATCAAGCAGCCAATCACCATGAGAAGTCACGCTACAATATTCCCATATAGATAAGTCTATAAGTCCTTATTGCATTCTACTAACTTGTTTGAAATAGTAAATTTTTGTTGCATCTGTCACAGCCTGACAGTGAGTACTATTAAGTCAAGCATCTGAAGAAGATGTCCGAGACAAACCTTGAAGTACTGTTTCCAGTATTTGGGGGCCATTATCACAGGGTGAGAAAAATGTGCAGCCTGACTAGGGGCTCAAACCCAGAACCCTTAGATTTTGGGTGAATGTTCTACCAACTGAGCTATCTAGCCTCCTAGTCACAGTTGCTCCCCTATTTATAATTATGTCCGTTGACAGTGTGATACATTCAATGGATGGATGCTGAACACAGGCTGTACTTATATATCTTAACTAGCATCATTGCTATAAATGTAGTGTACCTTTTATCTTTGATGAATTGGTCCTGAATGTGAGGACATCGATTTCAACTTTTGAACAAGAGTAAATGGGATATTGTCTATTATATATCAACTGATCAGCCATGTAATGTTTCCAATGAATTTGCTGAACATTACCAATTATCTACAGACATGCAATTTTCTGCTCAGTAATGAACAGACTGCCCTGTTAAATACACTAAATCAGTAACTGGACAATATTTATTTCCTGTGAACACTTTGCTCAATAGAAGCTGGTCAACCACAGTCTCAGATAACAGCACCATCAATTTTCTGATATGCAAAGCAATCAGGTAATTAATTGATAACTTTATACAGACCTAATCTGAGTAATTTCAAACTCAATTTAAAAATCTGCAAAGGACAGCTAGTACTCTGATTTTTTTTGAGCTGATACATTCAAAACACTATACCTTAACTTCAACAATGTCAACTCAAACTAAGGTGGCACTCAAATCCTTAAAGTGATATTACCGTTCAAAATGACCTTCAAATGAAACATTAATCAGTGATTTATACTCCTAGAATAATAAACAGTGCCATAGTTATAACCCTTAAATAACAATCTGTATAACAGTTTCATTTGCATTGAATATAGGGGAAATCTGTAAAAATCTTTTTTGACTATATATCCTATATCAGTATCATTTAAATTGTCTTACTTCTGCCCAGATTTGACAATATCGACACTATCAATGAAAGCTGCATCCTGCACACAGCCATAATAACAAACTTTTCAAGGGCCATAATACTTGGTATATCCTACTAGATCTGACTTGTCAAAATACAGAATCAATCAAAATATATCAGTAACTTTGCTACAAGTCTCTGTCAGAACAATTGGCAATTGTAGCGTCAACATTTTGAAGTGGTCCATTCATCAAATGCTCAAAAATCTAAATCTTGTCTTCATGGAATTATTAATCAGGTGTTTGACCGTTTTCATATAGAAGACCAGGGATAATTTTTGGGCGCGATTCCGCGATATTCTCGCATGATTTCCCGAAAAATCGCATTCATTTTCATCAATAGCGATTTAAAATCGCATAAAGTGCTTAGTTCGACTCAAATGCCTTGCCGACAACGAGGTATACAAGTATTCGCAAATGCGTCGAGATTAACGTCCCTTGAATTCTTAGTCATCTGCACGCTTATTGATAAGCGTGCAAGATGCAAGCTTTTCCGCAAATGTTGAGTAGATGAAATCTAAGTAAAATGCCACCTAAAAAGAAACTCCGACCGCTCGGAAGCGAGTCTCTGAGTAAATTCCTTGTTTCGGGAAAAGATGCAAACAATAATAATGTAACATCTTAGTCAGAGACCAACAAGTTGATCGACGACAACGTATCGCCGATACAATCGGAAAACATGGGGAAAAAAATCCCGTGAAATTTCAACCTAAACAGTAGGATATCAGTCAATAATCATGACTTGAGTGTTGATTCTTGTATTTACTGTCTACAGTGCAGTATATGCTATTCAGTTAAGCATTTTTGTGTTTTCTGTTTTAGTTCAAAACTCAGAATGAAAATTGAATCTTTGCAATCCATTATATGTTCAGCACAGCTCTTCTGTTCTTATTACCACTTTACATGACATTATGTAATCAACAGTATTTTCCTTCATATTTGAAATGTAAGTCGAGTGATACTTTTTGTTTATTAAAAATATCTCATAGATATTGGTAAAAATCTCGTAGGTTTTGGGCAATAGGGATTTTTCTCCCATATGTTTGGATGGCAAAAATTATCCCTGGAAGACTGCCCTGAAAGTTTGACCAACAAAATAACGCCATGAATATTAACGACACTTAGTGCACTTGAATGCTGCCAATTTGAAAATTAACATGTTTTATACCTCAATAATCTTTTATTAGTATCAAATTGCTACAAGCAACTTCATTGGTCAGTAGTTTACTCATTTAAATATTCATGAAAACCAAAATTAATATTCATGAAAACCAAACAGTCCATAATGCATGGGTTTTGATGATGTTTGTGATCCTAAAATTCTCCCTTTACCCACTTATCTTATTCTCTAAAATAGACTGGACAAATTTCAATCTGGAATAAACCATATAATTATAATAGTTGTTAAAACAGTTGTTGACACCATGCACCAATTTACTGACTTGATAGCAAAAAGTAGATCATGATCTACACTGGTCCGAAAGGCAGAATATTTTGCCAATAGAATGATAAGAGTTAAGAAAATGTTTAAAAGCTGTAAAAAGTCTGAAAATGCTTGTTAAAGCTTGGCATGATGCCTTGAGTCCGACAACTTTTTAAGACTATAGGTGAAACATTCATAAAATAAAAGAACAAAAAGTCAGGCTCCACATAACATACACAAGCCTCCTTAGCCAAACACATGACCTTTCTTCTTATCCAAATAATTATTATTGAGAAAAGGAATTCCAAACAGCTAATAGTAAAGTAAGCAAACAATTTAGAGAACTATAAAAAATAACAAGGTTCCTAAGTACCTACAGCCGTCTGGAGATGCAAGTTTATAATAATCCAGTAAAATGCCACCAGCACATTTGGTTTCACTAAGGAATGATATATTGAACAGTTCCTTGAAGGTTTATTTGAAGAAAGTTAGCTGCTGCTTTCAATCAATTAAAGCTGCAGTAATATTGTCATGAGGATAGCATGCACTCTATTTGTTGACTATTTAAGGAATATACTCCTACAGGCATTACCAGTACTTCAGACTTTCAAGGTAACAGAGAATGAGATGATGTGACAGCTTAAACACAAACAATGGCCAATCAGGATTAAGTACAACAACAACAACAACTGAAGGTGATCCATACCCCCTTTCAATACAAGCTAACACTGATTACACTTCATAAAGTAAAGTGAATTGAACTTCATTTAGATACTCTACAGTGTTAAACTTGAAGTCCAAGGACCATATTGACAAGAAGCTCTTGACCAAGAAAGATGTCTTACTGGGGGAACTGACCTTTATTTGTACCAAAAACATTCATAACTGTACTTTTAAATCAATGTTCATGTTAGACATGTAGAGCAGTTTCTTTTCAGTGATATGTGACCATCGGTCCCGTGACCGTCTCTGTCGTGAGTGGGAAACTGCTTGCTCAGAGTGGCGTGGCGCAGCCACCGTAACTGACGTAGTAATGGGGGTCACGAGATCACAGGGGTCTATGCCCCAGTATAACGTTTAGACAAATAACGAACTCCATAGTAAAGTTCTAATAGTTTCTTCTTTTATTTTGTAGGACACTTGTTCAAAGATATTTCTATATTTGTTATATTCCAATCTAATAGATAAGATAAGCACCAAAGTAACTAGTTCAATAGATCTTGTTTATTCGAAATTCCAATGAAGACTGATTTTCAGTTTTTATTCCAAGAAATAAAAAAAGGCTCCCTAGCAACTATTTTTTTCATTAAAAAGCAACCTGAATAGAAAGGAAATGGAGATGTCAACATTGTTTTAGAGTGAACAGAACATGGTTCTATCATTATCCTACCAGTATATTTATTTTACAATATCAGTAAATCCAAAAAGATCCAGGAATTTAAGAAACCACAGTTTCACTTTTGATGATCAGCTTGACCTTGATCAATTGACCTCAGCATGCCAATTCAGCCTTGACCTCTCCGAGCAATATTCCTTTTGACAAAGTGTGATGATGACCATGTTACTACTTTGTAATGGAATGAAAATCATGCCACTATCTGTCCCAAGTGACGCTGACCTTGACCCTAATATCTTTAAATGCATGAAAAAAAAAACAATCATTCTCTACATTAGCGCAACACTATGAACAAGATTTTAATTTTTGATACTGCACTACATCCTATAATCACATGCTGCCTGCTATATTATGTGTCAAACTAATGACCAGATTCGTCTAACTGGAAAAGCACAGTTACTGAAACTAAACTTCAACATGTTACAGGCTGCTGTCGACAGAATGATCCACTACAACATGTTACAGGCTGCTGTCGACAGAATGATCCACTACAACATGTTACAGGCTGCTGTCGACCGAATGATCCTGAGATAACTTCTAAGATAATTCACGGCTCACACTCATTAGCATTTGGATCTTAATTTTACATCATTGACAAAACACTTAAATTACAAATTGTACAAAGCTGTCATTTTTCCTCTAACAAAGGGCACTAACTCATCTTTTTTGTACGACAATTTGAAAGACTATTGGTTGAAAAACACTCATATCCTATCCAAAGTAAAAAATTACAGCTAAAACCCGATGATTAATAAAAGAATCAGTTATTTGACTACCTTTATGGATAAATGCATGAATACACAGACCTTTAACTATGTATCCGCTAATCTATTGCAAGAAGTATGAGAAGAAAAAGGTGTCTTAAAGTATCATACACACTACACAGGTTTTATGTGACATCAATTAAAATCTCTAATCTGACATTTTATAGGGTCAATCTATTTAGGTAAAAAAAAATTATTTTTTTCTATAATGTACTTTAAGACACTCTGGCATATCTGATGTCACAAAACTAATTTCATAGCAAGAACTCTAATAATTCCAAAATTCAATTTGCAATTCTGTCTAACAGAAGATGAGAAAAACGTGAGTAATATGACACAGTTTTATTGCTCCCATATGGATTTCTAGCATAAGATTTCATGTAAAATGAGACTTGGAGAGTATTAAATCACCGTCTTTCATAGAAACAAGTAATATACTGTTTAAAAACAATCTATAATTAATGACATGTCAGCACAAATTGTATAGTTTACAAAAAGTAATTTGCCAATATGTAAAATATCTTCTAATGGAGGACTTAATTAAATGAAAATTTAAAGACAATATAAATGCCAGGAAAAAGCTATTAAGATCCTCTGAAAACTCATATTTTATATGAGTCTACCTCAAAGCAATTCAGAGAGACTGGATATAGTCATGGTAGAAGAATTGAATTCCACTCTAAGTAAATGTGAGTAAAACATGACACCAAAACGAAATTAATAATAAGATTTTAAAGCAATTTTTCATTAACAAATGGATCTCTTTTCATCATCAACCAGTGAAGAAAGCAGTCTCAGATGTCTAGGTCCTCTTATACTTACACTTTACAGTCCCCATTCCTAGTTCCCCTGGGTTGTATTTTACCATGCAGCAAGGTATAAATCAGCAATACAGTAAAACTCATAAGTGACCTTTTTTACTAATTCATTTAGGTCCAAAAACTCATACAGTTATATAGTTATGTATCATACACTTAAAATGAGTGTTTAATGACTATTTTTTCTGAAAGGCATTTAATTTAACAAGAGGGCCAAGATGGCCCTATATCGCTCACCTGTGACTTATGACAATATGTGACAAAACTTCAACCCTAAATTATATATCATAAACAAAAACATTCTGTTTGACCTTGACAAGGCAAACCTTTTGACCAATTTACATGATGATTTGGTTGTAAAATGTCACCTGTATGGCACACATATTTATACTCCACCTAGATTTTATCAAAACAATCATAATGACCAAGTTTCATAGAGATCAAATGAAAAATTCAATGATCTGACCCTGTTACCTTGTTTTGGACCCTTGATGACCCATGTTTGAACTCGACCTAGAATTCATTAAAGCAATCATACTGACAAAGTTTCATGAAGATCCAATGAAAAATGCAACCTCTATTGCATACAAAGGTTCTTCTATGATTTGACCCCATGACCTAGTTTTTGACCCCAGATGACCCATATTCAAACTCGACCTTCATCAAGGCAGTCATACTGACCAAGTTTCATGAAGATCCAGTGAAAAATGCAGCCTCTATTGCATACACAAGCAAAAGTGTGGACAGACAGATAAACACCAGGCAATCACAATAGCTAGCCTTAAACTAAATTCTTCACATGAAAATTTATAATGCTTTTGAAAATTCTTTTTCTTAAAGCCTTGAAGTTATCTTTGAAAGATTTGGCATGTTTTTCTAACATCCGTATAATATTGTTCATAAAAGTTATAAGGATAAATGTATTGGTAATATCATAATGGCCCACATTTTTTTTCCTTAAACACTATACGGAGTGCAGATGTTATAATAAAGATATTCAAACTCGTTCTCTCATTGAGACCTGTCTAGATATTTAGCCAGATTTTTTTCTTGCCGTTTTGAAAATTGCATCCTTTATCTAATACACCCACCCGTTAAAATCTTGAATATTTAACAATATGCTACCCGGATCTGCGGGGCTTACAAAAATACAGAACAAATATATGTGTTGTAATACAATACCCAGCCTTCTATCGATGTGTACAGTATTACAATTTTTATACCACAGATATTGTATCAGATTTATCATCATCTATTCTAAAATTTTAAAGCAATTTTTTACGAACCAATGAATCTTTTTAACGTATTATTTTCTACACTATCAACCAGGACACAGTTTATTTCTAGGTCCTCATATACATTATATACTTGTCTAATAAACTGCTCCATTCCTAATAAGTTATGTCTGTTAATACCCGATTTTTCCATGTGTGTATCGTACATGCCAATGCGTGAGTGAATGAGTGTGCATAGGAGCGTCAGGTGAGTGAATGAGTGAGTGAGTGAATGAGGGCGTGAGTGAGTGAGTGAGTGAGTGAGTGAGTGAGTGAGTGAGTGAGTGAGTGAGTGAGTGAGTGAGTGAGTGAGGGGAGTGAGTGAGTGAGTGAGTGAGTGAGTGTGTTAATTTTTCTTAGATGATGTATGATTATAGTTCTTCTCAATTGTGTATTATTATTGTTAATAGAAGGTCTCATGGTAGATAAGAAATATGTTGCTTTATGTACAAATGCTTAATGAGTTAGCTTCTTTCAATAAAGAGATTAATATTATTATTATTATCATTATTCTTAGTTTCTCTTGGTTGTATAATTTTACCATGCAATAAGCAATAAATGGGCAATATAGTAAAGACTCATTTTGTTATAAAATTTTTAAGGTCCCAACTTCTTATTACAGAAACTTTGCAGCTAGGTGTTTAGTCCTCTCTAACTTAACATAATGTTCTGATTTCATTATCTTGACATTAACAATATTGAAGTACAAATTACGGTAATGAAAGTTACATTAAACATTAGGAAAAACTGATATTTCTGCTTCTGTGATGACATAAGTCATTTCCTGATACTGAATATTGTTTGAATAAGTGAAGACAATTTTTTGTGAAACAGTCCATTTTCACTGTTCACTATTAAATTTTATTCCCTGAGTCTGTATGGATTTTTTGAATTCATAGAGGGCTCAGGGACTCACTCAAAATGTCTCACCAAGCTCGTAGAAATGTTTTAAGTAAGGAGCAGCTCGCAAGGGCCCCGGTGGAGCTTGTATGGGCATAGCATGCATGACGTCCTTGTGGATTTGGAACACCACGAGGTCCATAAGAGCTTGCTTGTGTTCCAGGACTATGCCAGGGGAGTCACATGGTCAACCTATGATGTTTGCACAATACAGACACCAGGAAGAAACTTCCAATGTCTGCACTGGGCCAGCAAGGTGTTACATTTGCCATACAGGCTCCGTATGACATCTTTAACAATTTAAGGTGATACAAAACCAGGAATAAATTTTGAGTTCCACAAAGTACTGTCGAGGCGTGGTGCTGTACAAGCATCCTAAAAACGTACATCAGAGCTCTTTGCAAACTCCGCACGACTTGTCTTCGATTTCAATGCGAAATTCCTACAATTACATCCTCCAAAAGATCTTACAGGGCCCGTAGGCATGTGACCAGAAACTACAATTGTACGGACAACGTTTGGATTTTAAAAGTTGGTGGAAGGGTACGAATCTTTATAAATCGTATGGACATTGTATGGATATGTGACCGAGGTATTAGCTAGGAAATTTTCAGTGCACATCTTAATTAAACAGTGTAATAGTACTGTGGAAACTGAAAGAAACACAAATACATTTCAAAATATTAGCACTTTATATAAGCATTCAACCTTTTTTGTAACATAACCCTACAAGTTAGCTCAGAGCTAACATAAAGTTTAAACTGCACTTAAATAACACATGTCTTAATTTGGTGTGTAATATCTGGTACCATGAAATTTAAATTTTAAAAAAATTCAGAGCAATGGTTAAGAGTGTAAGTACGTATAGACAAATTACACAATTTAAAAGTTAACAAAATTATATATATATTATCCATTCATATACATGTACTATTAAACCTCAAACAAATATTTAAAATTTAGGTAAAAAAAGATCTACCTTTAAATACAACCAAAGCATACCCAGTAGTAATATCCTAAATATAAACCCTGCACTTGTATCTTCAATCAAAACGTTACGATTACGCACTTAAATGTGCAATCACAAAGTCATGACAAGATTATCGAGTTTAAAAAAAACTTTTGGATCCCGCTAGATATTTCTGTACTACAGTATTTACAATCAAAATTTGAGTATTGTGACTTACTTTTTAAAGTATTGACATGGCACTAGGTCTTGTTAATAAACATTTTTTAACAGAATTTAAAACTATATTCGGTGTCTGTCATAGCAATTTTACTATTGATAAACTATATAACTACTTTAAAATGTACATTGATTTTATTAGCTAAATGCGTTTGTCTGTCAATCTTGGAGTTTTGAGTTTAAGCCTTATATTTACCTTGTAATATCTTCCTATATTTTTATCTATTTTTGAATTTGCATAACCAATTGGTGGATAGAATTAGCCATGTTAAGCAAAATGTTTTTTGAAATGGAAGTCATATTGCAGATGGAAATGTTGACCTAGAAAGCTTTAAAACAGCTAAGAAGTAAAGATAATTTCTTATTGCCGACACAGGACAATTTACCCGCAATACAACTTTATAAGCATTTCAAAATATACCAAAAAACAATTTGAACCTGATTTCACAAAGTCACTTATCTGCTTTACATCATTGTATTGTTACACCTGACAATATTTTTATTATCTACTCAATGTTTTTTCTGGTACAGTAATTATTTTATCTCGTAAAATATCAAAAACGCTCTCTAACATTGGCATTTAATTAGTGCCGTTTTAATACTTCAAGTGACATTATGCGCATCTTACTGCACATAGTGTATTTTTGGTGACAGTTTTATAAAAGCAATTTTTGTTTGCTGTGCATTTAAATGTGCTAAACTAATGATAATGCCACATTAGTATCTGAAGTTGGTGCTTTAGCATTTTTAGAAATAAAATAATTGGACTAATAAAATAAAAGTTTCTTTCTTCGGAGTGATCTCCCTTGTGTTGTTGTCGTTGTTGGTTGAGATTTTGGCAGTGGAAGGGAAGCAACTCCTGCATGCAGTTTTTTTTTTAATTGACTCTCCCAGTCAAAAAAGGAAAAGTAATGTTTGGAAAGTTATTATTTCCTACTGGTAGCAGGAACTTTTGGTGTATTGGGTTAAAAGATTTTATTTGCTTTACCCTTTTTCAGTTGGATTTTTAGTTGAAAAAATTTGCATAATTTCACATAATAATTCCAACAACAATAACTTTAATTATATTTGTTTATTTATCACTCTTAAACCACTCCGCATCAAATGTAACATGTTAATATACTTAAATATTGGACAAAAATATAAAGATACACTGTATGATTTATCAAAAAGGTTTTCGTATCACTTTATTTGATCAACTTACCAGTTTCAACAGTTATCCATGATTTTATTGTGGAAAAAGTTCATCTAATTCCAAGAGTTGTGAAAATGGTTTATCCGCTACAGTTACTTACACATATTCCACGACAATACTACCTAAAAACAAAAATTCTTCAATTCCCAATGAAAATGGTTTATCCGCTACAGTTACTTACACATATTCCACGACAATACTACCTAAAAACAAAAATTCTTCCAGCAGAGTCACCAGTACATCAATGCACAAGCTAAAGCAATTCTAACTATATATAACAACTTGAACATACTACACGCTCATAGTATAAACATTGTATTGGTGAGGTCAAAGTGAATTATCAATGAGCCACTACACCAAACCTTTGTTTAATTGATAGTTAAGATGTTTCGAAATAGCCAGGTCATAAGGTCAAGTTTCAGTATCATTCTTTCCTTAGGCTATTATGCAAAGTGACCCTGGACTTTGCTAACCCCACAGATTTGCATATAACAAAGTTATAAATTCATTCAGTTCTGCAAAGTACATATGCACTTCCCACTGAACAGTCATAAAAATGAGTTAACCAATCACTTCTTAGACCAAGAGCCAGATATTTTCATTACTTTTACCCATGCATTTACAACAAGATGGACTGAGACAAATCTTAAAATGGACTGAGGATTGAACCGGGCTCTTCTAACAGAGTAAGCAATGCCATAATCATTACATCACAGAGGCCCAAACTGGCCAACAACAGACAAGTATACAAACAATTGAAATATACATTTTCTTGCTACTCAGGAAACAAACTGTTTCCGAATAACAAGGTCTCACACAATCATACACAATCAAACACTTACAATAAATGCACAAGTTTACACAGTTCAAAATAAATGATCTTGCAACATGCACATGTTCCCATACAATCAGAGGCCTGTAAAAGTGATTGCTAAACTTCAAGCAAATCATCTCCAGTACTTCATGCCTATTTATTTTGATTTGGACATCACCAGTACAAATGTATGTAGAAGCTCTTTAAGACAAGAGGGTCAAGATGGCCCTTTATCACTCACCTGTAAATCACCTGTATATAATACAAGGGGTCGTGATTTTATCATAGTTCGTAGAGGTCCACTACACAATGCTTAATAATATTCAAAATTATCTAACATTTGCCTTTTTTAAAGTTTTCCCTCTATAAGCCTATGCGAAATCAAGTGACCCCTCCAAATCCCTCCCCACTCCGGGGAGGGGTTGATTTTCAACCAGGGGTCATGATTTGAACAATCTTGGTAAAGATCCACAAGGCAATGCTACATGCTAAATATCTTAGTTCTAGGCCTTGTGGTTTCAGAGAACAAGATTTTTAAAGTTTTTCCTAATTATAAGCCTATGTAAAACTAAATGACTCCCCGGACATCCCTGCATAGTTTCATCAACAATGGCACAGTGGTTTCAGAGGAGATATCATTTGAATCAAAATGTTGACAGACGACGGATGCCGGAAGAAGGACGACAGACAATCATCTGTTAGAAAAGTTCACCCTGGCAAAGCCAGGGGTGCTTAAAAGGGAAGACTTAGCAGTTCATACCATGACTTCATTGATGAGCATACACTGGCAGAGTGGGCTCGGGCATGCCTGCTGGACTTGAGAGACTGGAAATGTAGACTTTGATCCAACTGCCTCAGATTTTTTCTTACTAGTAAAAGGACAATTAACAATGAAAATGGCATTGCATTTGCTCAGAACCATTGGTTACCATAGACTCTTCTGATCAACATGATCATGAATCAATGATGCGCTTTGGAATATCAATCAAAACTGACTTATTTTGGACATATAAACATTATGCAGAAGAGTTTGAATGGATTCTTGGTAGTGTAATCCGACATCAACAAAGACATGAGCTATACGTTAATTACCTAGAGGATTTTAAAAGACAATCATTCAATTTTTTTTTGAACACCCAACTGATCAATAAGTCTTTAGACAGATTTCACAGATTTTCTAGGTTGCTTATTAAGCATCTATAATGCTTCACAGAATCTCTTTCCGAGCATAAAATAACTGCCATGTATTTAATGTGGCGATTTATTGCCCCCACTGATCTTGTACAGCAACATCAAATTGCTTCTTGTATCATCTTTATATCTCTATTGCGTTTAACGGAAAATGCATTACGGCAATAAGTAGGTACTTTGTAAAGTATTTCTTCTACGAGACTTTCGGTTTTACATTGATCCTGTAACGTCTATGAACACAAGATAAACCAAGAATTCTTTAAACAGGAAGTTTGAACTATTCAAAAAGTTTTAATGGTGATATAGAGAAACATGGAGCTTGCATCTTTGAACAATTTCTTATCCACCTAGAAACGACTTACGTGAAGTTTAATTCCAGTAGATGCACTAAGTTTTAAAGGTAGCCCATACATTGTAGGCAAGATTTTAAGAATAAAGGGAGATTATTAAACAATTGGCAAGGAACTGTCCTGAATATCCACTAAATGTCCTCTATTTTTGTATGCATTTTTAATTAATTCCCTTCAGTACTTTGCAGATATACTTTTGGAAAAAAAAACAATCTGTGTTTAGGGCAATGGTCCCAAGAATGCTAGATAGTGTAGGGACAGATTTAAAAAAAAAAAAAAATCAATTTTTTTTTTTTGAAATTGGGAAAAATGAAGGTTATTTTCGATTGGGAACGGGGCTGATATTCAGCCCCTGGTGATAGGGAGAAAAAGCCCTGATAGCAAACACAATTTTTGTCCGGTAGCTTTCTCTATCCACATGCCAAGGCTGACGATGCTACTTTTTGAGATATCACAGGAGATATCGAGGTTGCAAGTTGCAGTTTTTACTTTTTCTGTTGCCATAGTGACCACAATTTGCATAATATCTATATTGCCAAATGTACACAAACCAACTTTCATTTGACTAGCATCGTTAAAAATTTGTTCTTTAGATATCACATGATCCAGTTTTTCAGACAGACAGACAGACAGAATGACAGACAGAGGAAGCTTACACCTACAGTCACCTTCATTGAAACCAGTATGGGAGAACCAGTGTTACATTTAGGTTAGAACACTATTGAAGAAGATGCAATTATAGTCAGACGATCTATTCACTTTTCATCAATCAATTGCCACTAGTAATCTAACATCTGTAACCTGATCAGACACACCAGTCAATCAATCCCCCCTAGAATTATACATTTGTCTAGTTTTACCATAAATGGAGCCCGTTAGAAATGATCTGTCACATTTTTCTCTACCAGTGTTAATTGGTTGGTATTGGTTACTAGATGGCACCAAACTTGCTAAAAGAGGACTTAGGACATATTAGCTTATTAAATCTAACACATTTACACAGTGATGTCTACAAAAATATCAAGTGAAAACTTCTGTTTTCTTTATTCCCCCGGTTAAGTGTTTATTACGGAGTCACCTTTATTTAATAGGCCAACCATGACCATTACTGATTTACCTTGTAAAAGTCATTTACTTAATTGAACACATAGACACAAATGTAAAATGGCTGATAACCTTTTGAAACACGTTACAAGTTCCTTGTGTATCTGACAGCACAATGCTAGGATTCAAACCTTCACCTGTTACTAAAGGTGGATGTCTGAACCACATGAACAATGAAAATGGTCGCTAATGTAATGAGGTATGGCAACTGAAATAATAACCCCCAAATAGTTGTAAAACAAGAGCCTTTGGTGTGACCTTCACCTTGGAAGAAGCCATCTCGGTAGTGTGCATGAGAAGGAAATGATGACTCTTTTTGTGTGATGTTCTTTCGAACAACAGTCAATGTATGGATGAGAAAGTCATGAGGGTAAATGCACTAAAAACCTGTGGACAGGGTGACACCAGCAATTCCATAGCAACATGTTCAGATCAACAGGGGATGAGAAAATTTAAACAACAAATTTTTTTAATGCAATGTTGAAGGAAAAAAAAACTATTTATTATATACTTCAGACATTAAAAGTATTGTATTGTAAAGACCAAAAAAGACAGTAGAAAAGGTTCCAACTTGATATAATAAATATCTAACTACAATATAACTATAATATAATTCAAGCTACCACAACGCTAGAATTTCACTCACCTGTGAATGTGAGAACTCCAATACTTTCTGCACAAACAGACGCTTCTTTGCATTGTTATGATCTTTCCTCTATAAATTAATGCAGGGAGGTTGCCACTTCCTCGAGAGAATAATCCTCACATGCGTTGACATGTGGATCAATTGGGCTTATCCGTGTGGCACCAGCCTTAGACTGTCAATCTTGCATCGCCTGGAAAAAAGAAACCAAAAATAATGCAAAGTCATTTTACAGTCAATCTACATTCTACAATGTAACTTTCAAAAAACAGGAAAAAATTTAAGTGAATTTTTTTCAGTCTTATTTAACTTCCCAGTGTCCAAGTTTGAGATAAATAAAAGGCCAAATGAAAAAGAGTGTGTGATTCAAAAAGCATGGTCAAAATATTAATTTGTAGGTTGATAGATATTGGTTTAAAGGCATGCTATTTTCAATTTCTATTTCGATTTCATGATGATAACATTTATAAGGCGAGTGTTTTTTTATTTGTCGTTACTCGAACCCGCCGCCCCTATTTTTTCGTATTTTCAAAAAAAAAAAAATCAAAAAAAAAATATATTTTTTTTCAAATTTTTTTTTTTTTCAAAATTTTAAAATCGCGAAATTAGAGGTCCGTTTATACAAGTGATAACGTCAAGAAGCTGCATTCGTCTAGTGAATTTTTTCAGACCGATTTTGGACAATAATTCAGCCCCATTCCCCTCCTAACATGATGTATATTTCCCCCATTTTTGACAAAAAATCCCCTCAAAATGAATGCTGACAAAAGTTTTTGATTAAATTAATCAAATGCTTGCCAAAATTGTTATAAAATGGAAGTTTCCATCAATAAAAACGTTTCATAATCACTTCTTGCAATTATTTGATACCTTACAATTGAAATAGTCAGCCGAAAATCGCCGATTTTTCGTTTGTCATCTATTTTCGCGAAAATTTACCAAAGAAAACAGTGTTCAGAAGACTCAAAAAAAAGATAAAAATAGATTTTTTTTCATTTGTTTCAACAATAATGCCTGTTGTTAACAGTTTTGTTACTGACACCAGTATTTTTATCTGAAAATTTAGTTATTTTTGAGTGCGATTTGGGCCTAAATTCGGCCCCATTCCCCTCCTTAAATAATATATTTTATCCCTAAAAAAGTCAACAAATTTTCAAGGGCATTTTGCTCTGGGAGGGGGGTGTTCTTATGTTGGATTTTAGAAGAGAAAGCAGGTCCACGATGAAACAAAGTTTGTCATGTATAAAAAAGTCTTTTTTTTTTTTTTTTTCCCTCCTCCGTACGGAGCTTTTTAATTTCAAACTTCGAGTAACAAGTAATAAAAAAATAATGGCCTAAGGGTGATCAACATTAATTTTGATAGTTGTGTATACATTTTAATTTAAAGCAGACATGAAATAGTCACCTTACTTTCCTATTAGTGTCAGATTTAATATACACTAGGAATTATTAGTAGCAGAAGCAGTTCTTGTTCTTCGGAATTCATAAAAAATCGGAATTCGGGTTGGCGTGGAAACACTTGGTTAACTTGGATCTCCTGAACAAACATCTTCTTAGATGAAGAACAAAAATAACATATAACCTGTGTTGAACAGCCTGGCAAAGAAAGTGGTATATAAATGCACGTGATCACTGGATACAGGTGCATTGATCTACTTAGTTTTAAAATCAGTGACTGTCTCAAGTGAATCTCTGGGACCAATAGGTTTGACCGTCTAACTGGGACCAACAGGTTTGACTTTATCACTGGGACTAACTTGCTTGACTGTTAACATAGCAATTTCAAGGGATGTCCACTGTACACTTATACTGACAACTACAGTACAGTCTTTGTTTGACTTGACACCCTGTTCCTACCATATTTCAAACTACAGTACAGTCTTTGTTTGACTTGACACCCTGTTCCTACCACATTTCAAACTACAGTACAGTCTTTGTTTGACTTGACACCCTGTTCCTACCATATTTCAAACTACAGTACAGTCTTTGTTTGACTTGACACCCTGTTCCTACCATATTTCAAACTACAGTACAGTCTTTGTTTGACTTGACACCCTGTTCCTACCATATTTCAAACTACAGTACAGTCTTTGTTTGACTTGACACCCTGTTCCTACCATATTTCAGTCTAGGCAGTTTATTGAGAAGTACCAGTACAAGACTGCTATTCTCCTGACAATGTATAATTGACTAGGTGACAACTGACAATGTATTACTTAGTGGGCGACGACTGACAATGTACAACACTTACATGAATTAATTAAGTAGTTCTGAATGGATTTAACTGCAATTTTGTCTGTCACATCTAAAATCCAATATAACTACCAATCCACTGATCAGGATTCTCATTAAGAAATACTTCCTGTTGCTGAACACGATACAAGAAAATACCGTACTAGATAGCCTTATAATCAGCATTAATGTGCTGCTATGAAATCAGATCAATTTGCATTTTTATTGATTGCTTCACAAATCCTCTGAGAAAATTGCACTATTTTGCTTTGTAAGTGAACCCCTCACATGACTTACATTGCTGTATAGCAAGTTTCATCTGGTTCAGTTTTGAAACACAAAGCAACAAAATAGTCAGCTGTTTTATAGAATATGACAACCTTTCTAGAAATAACACAAAATGCTGCAAATGTATGTTGATTTCCCACTGGGTGAGGAAAAACATCTAAAGATAAAAGCAGTTACATTTTTTTTCAGAATGGATATAAAAAGCTGTATGAAAATTGAATGGATTCCCAGAATACCAAACCAGCAAGGCAGTGACACAAGTAATACCAATTTATGTGCTGCTATTGTTTACTTTATTTTACGATCAAACCAATTTCATAAATGAAATTGCAGAGCGTAGGGCCAGTAATGCAGACAAAAGCTGAATAAATACTTATGGTTGAGTGACCATTAAGAAGTTTTGAAATAAAAGATCCGTACATGATGAATTACAGTGTAGAGTTCCTTGATTACTTTGAGAAATATTGCATCAGTTGACAACTTAGCAATATGAACAATACAAATAATTCATGCAAGTAACATCAGACTGACACCCAGTTTTGACAATATACCAATGAAACCTTGTCACGGGTCATCGATTTTCACACATTGAAATTATGCTGGTAACAGTACAACGTGTGTGTCAAGGTTTCGTAACACATACTTTATTGCTTGTAAGTTTTGATTATTTTTTACTGTTTTGTTTGGTTTGTAAAAATAAAACTCATATAAAATGAAATCATGTCCAGACATCAATTTGTAAAATTTTACAGCAGTAAAAAGAACCTGTTATACGGTAACAGCTGTACCTCTAAGAGGTGTAAGATGGCTAAATTTCTAAAGAAGGTGAAGTACCACCATTCACAAATAGTATGTATATTGCAGAGAGGGAATATATAAGCAGTTTCAAAACAATGTAGGTTAAAAAATATGTTTATCAAAAGCTCCCAACTTAGTTGTCTTTTTTGTCGAAGAAGGATATCAAAAACTATAACACAGACATATTGTTCCCCAAAATTCCATCAAAAGGTGCAAGAATCAGTCCAGAATAAATGGACAAGGTCTCCGAATTGTATCACAAGTGAAACTCAAAGCTTTCAAACTTAAATGTCCGACAACATGATTTGAAATCTATCCCAAACGTGGTTACCGAGATATGTGTTTCATAGGTCATTGCATGCAAAACCTTAACCAAAATTTTTTAAGTTCAAAAAGCGCCATAATTTGTAATCTATTCATTTAGGAGTAATCTAATCTGATTTTTTGAGACCCCTGAACATTGTAAAGGTGTTTCAAATCAATTTCTACAATGGCAACTTAGATATATGCCTGACAGTACTTTGCACATAAAACTTTGACCAAGTTCAGCTCATGCATGCAAAACTTTAACTAAAACTTTCTACACTCAACAAGGGCCATAATTTGTAATAAATTCAGTCAGGATTCATGTAAACTGATTCAGATTGTTTGATAGCCCTAACACTATACTTATAGTATATTGAAGTTTTAAATTAATCCCACCAGTGGTTACGGAGATATGTACATGAATAACTGACTGGGTGCAATGCGGACGCCAGCGTAAAAGTGACTGTAATAGCCCTTCTTAATCTTTGAAGACTCAAGCTAAAAATAATATACACTTACTGTAGTAGAGGTAATAAGAAATGGAAACACTATTATGTAATATGCACCACAATATATGGTTGAGCAGTGCTTTTGAGTGATAATCATCATGGATTTTGAGTGATAATCATCATGGATTTTGAGCGATAATCATCATGGCTTTTGAGTGGTAATCATTGTGGCTTTTGAGTGATAAACATCATGGATTTTAAGTGATAATCATCGTGGCTTCTGAGTGATAATCATCATGGATTTTGAGTGATAATCATCATGGCTTTTGAGCGATAATCATGGTGGCTTTTCAGTGATAATCATCATGGCTTTTCAGTGATAATCATCATGGATTTTGCCAGAGGACTGAAACCCTTACACATTTTCATTACATAACTCAGACAGTAAACTGTTGTCACTGATACTGCTCTGACAGCTACATATTATAATAATTATTTCATAAATATATAAGATAGTTTAATTAATAGCGCATGTGTTCCACAGCATTCCTGTCACTATCTCATTTATACTAAAACATGGTTATTTAAAGGGCATGTTTATTATGTAAAGGCCTATTTGTGAGCCTGTATGTACTGAAAATGTGTTTGAGCAATTTTAAAAGAAAAAAGTTGTAAAGATATGTGAAATTAGCTGTTTAATGATGTTTTCTTTATATTAAGTATGAAGTTGATGTTGATTGTGTGAAATATTATGCAATATTCAACCTCATAAAATTGGCCTGCAGGTTGAAACACACCAAACACAAGGCTATTTTGTACAACAAACATTTTTATCATATCTATTAGTGAGTGATATATCATTTAAACATTGTAATTGATGAATATAAACCCTTTCCATTTTCTACAAAATGCATTACCAAGCATTTTCAGGCCCACCAGGCACACAGAATAAACCAGTCCCCATTGGTTCTCTGATCTTGATGACAAAGATCCCTTTAGTTTGCATACATAAGAAAAGGTATACCTTGAAAACCTGTCTTGAGTGCTTCCCTGTCTTAAATAGCATTGCTTGTTGTTCTCATCTGGCCACTACTATATATTTTTTTTTATTTTGAGTCATATTTGATGAAAGTCACAAGAGACAGACCGCTATTTCACTGTCGAAGAAACACAATGTCGTGTACACATCAAAAGTGAACCATACAAAATGTGTCAGTGTCATCTTAGTGATAGAAAACAAAGAATGCTCAGGAACAGGACCGACAAGAGGAATATGTTTTTAAATTGGCAGTGGCTAGGTAGCCGTGACCAGCTACCTTGACCAAAAGGCTAGGTAGCCGTACATATATTTCATACGAGGAGCTACAGCCTACATAGAATCGGTATTGAATAATCATTCATTAAGGAATATAATTTGTAAAAGTTTACTTGTTTATTAATATTACTTTTATTAGACAAGGATCGCAGTAGTACCATGTAATTTACTGTACCGCTACTCTGCGTAAGTTTTACTTATATATAATTTTTTTTTTACATATTCATAAAGTTCATAATTTTAGCTTTTATTTGATACCAAACATTTAAATATGCACCGAATAATAAAGAAAAAAGGGTATGCCTGTATTTTCCAATATATTCTTACTTGGTATACAGGACGGCCGGATAATACACTTTTTCCAAACAGAACGAGTAGCTCCAGAGACTTTTTAAATGTTAGAGAGAATTAATATTTCACATTCACAAATTAATTAACATTATTCAGTCAGTGGTGTAACATAGCTTGGACTTAATGAATAAGAGTTAATTTTGTCATTCTTAATGACAGACCAAAATTTACACACCTAACGCGAGTGACAAATGACAAGTGAAAAATAAACATTGATCAGGTATGGCGGAGTTAAACTGGAAAAGATATCCACTTTTAAGGTTCAGATAAAAAAAAACTCTTATATAAAACGCAGTATGTGATAGTATAGCGGTGATTCGCAACGAAATACCGGGGCGGCAATGTGTGATTGAAAGGATCTAAATATTAACAGGTCGCGTTTACAGCTGTATTGTACCAACAATGTTTTGACTTGTGCAACATGTATTAAACTGTTAAAAATGAAAAGAAACAAACGTATGAAATATATGTACGAATACCTAGCCTTTTGGTCTAGGTAGCCGGTCACGGCTACCTAGCCAAGTGCTGCCTTTTAAATTTATCCGAAACCTACTCCAGTAGAATACAAGTCAATAAATGCAATTTACCCATTGCTCTGTAATGTGAGTTTCTCTCAGCTCTGAAGAAACAGAATATTATATCTTAAATAATTTGTTTCGGGATAAAATTCCACACAAAACAATTGTAAATGAAAATTTACGCTTTTGTTTACCTTCGTGAACACTTCCTCTTTGGTCTCAGTTCTCTCCCTTTTTACTTTCTATTAACACGGCAGTTGGACAGCTAAGACCGTAACAGTATATTTCGGAAAACGAACCAAATAACATACGACTCTGTACTGACAAAGGCATAATTTCTATGCAAATCTCATATAAACAAATTTTATAACAAGCAATACATACATGGGTAATATTTTGTTCTGCATTACAAAAGAAACAAAACCTGGCTGTATTGTTGTTTATCTTATGCTAAACAGAACTTGTAATCCTATATTGGCTGTTGGCAGACCTCAAACTTCAGTGTATCTTTCATCATTAACACTTTGTGTAACAATGAATTTAGTTGCTTCATAATTTTGTTTACCACAACTTAATATGCTCCGGATCAACTCCCAAACCTAAAAGTAATCCTCCATACGTTAATTTCAAGGTCATGTATCTGAACTGCTAGTCCATTGTTAATAAAAAAACATGAATTTTATGTCCTACTCGACACTCACAACCCAGATATTGTCGTAGGAATTGAGTCTTGGCTTACCAAAGACCACCTCACAAGTGAAATATTCCAAAAGGTTAAACAGCACAAGGGTCAAACTCAGTACATTAGTAAATTCAAAACTGTTAAGCACCTCATCCAGCAAAAAAATAAGAAATCACACGAGACATATTGAAAACATACTAGACATTCAACATTCAGAAAACACAAACACTAATAAATTCAACACCAAACGCCTCTACTCACCTTTAAAAAATGCCAGACAAGATAACCAAGGTATTGCACCGCTAAAAGATCAGACAATGGTAAAATCACCTCAGAAAATCTTGGTCAAGCAAATATTCTGAATAAACAATTCCAGTCTGTTTTTTTTCCAGGTGTTTCTCCCTTGTCTCTGTCCCAGCTTTGCAGGACTTCTCTAGGAAAAAGGAAATACCCCACAATGCCCAACATTGAAATTGACCCCAACGGCGCCCTGAAATTACTCCAAAACCTAAAAGTGGATAAGGCTGCTGGCCCAGATATGATAAAGCCCATTGTCTTGAAGGAGCTCCGCCATGAGATCATTGACATTGTATAACTAATCTTTAAAAGATCCCATAACATTGGTCAACTCCCTTCCGATTGGACGAAAGCAAATGTCGCTCCACTATTCAAAAAAGGTGATACTAGTGACCCTGCTAACTACAGACCTCTATCGCTAACTTGTATTCTATGAACACATAATTGCATTTAGCCTATCCACGCATCTCTAAAAACACAACATACTCTATGAGCTGCAACATGGGTTCCGTGAAAGACGGTCCTGTGAGACTCAGCTCATTGAGCTAGTTGATGAAATATCCAAAAACCTTTCCTCAGGTAAACAGACCGACCTTGTCCTACTTGATATTAGTAAAGCCTTCGACAAAGTCAACCACCTCAAACTATTATTTAAACGCCAAGAACATGGTGTCTCCAGTCAAACTGTGTCATGGATCCGGTCCTTTTTAATAGGTAGATCTCAGTCAGTAGTGGTTAATGGTTGCACGTCTGATCAAGTCCCTGTTACATCTGGGGTCCCCCAGGGCTCTGTCCTAGGACCTCTGTTTTTCCTACTCTATATAAATGATCTTCCTGACACGGTTACTTCACAGGTGCGGCTATTTGCTGATGATACTGCCGTTTACCTTGCAGTTACTTCCCTTTCTGATTGTCAAAGGTTGCAAAATGATCTCCTTAAGCTAGAAATTGGGAAAAAGTGTGTGACATGGAATTTAACCCTAGTAAATGCCAGGTCCTCAATATTACACGTAGCAGAAAACCTATCCAGTTCCCTTATAAGCTTCATGGTCAAACACTCTCACCAGTTAAGGATGCAAAATACCTTGGTGTAGACATCAGCCAAGATCTCAGCTGGAATAGACACATCTCAATAATAACAACAAATACAAACAGAACACTAGGCTTTCTCAAACTTCGCATCAAAACAAAACATGAAAATATCAAATCATTCTCTTACAAAACATTAGTCAGACCACAACTTGAGTATGCATCATCTGTATGGTCACCACACACCCAGGTTAATATTCACAAGCTGGAGATGGTCCAGCGACGCACAATCAGATGGCTAATAAATGATTATTCCAGAGATACCAGTGTGGCAGACCTGCAGGACTATCTTGGATGGAGCACCCTTGAGAACAGGCGTCAAGCCTCCAAACTGGTTATGTTTTACAAATATACTACAATCTTGTAGCAATCTCCCTGCCCAGTTACCTAGAAGTCCCAAACAGGTTGACAAGATATATGCACCCCTTAAGTCTCCGCTAGACCCATGCAAACTCGGACTTCTTTAAGTACTCTTTTTTTTCCCCATACCACAGTCCTGTGGAATAGATTTACCCACGCATATTGCGATCCTGCCTGATCTTGAATCATTCAAGCAGGCAGTGGCCCAACTCAATTATAAATCATACATTAGTTGTTTTTAAACCTTTTATTCTTTTACTATTTTTAACAGTTTTAACAATCTTGAAAGTGCTGTTTTGAAAAGTTCCGACCACTCCGACGACCGTGTCTATAACTTATTAAAAGAAACATGGCTGACAAGAGAGAGTCTGGTGTGAAAATACTCACGTTTCTTGAACTTCTTATGTTAAAATAGCTCGATAGACATTATTTATTTAAATTTCAGTTAAATTATAATTTCACAATTAAATTTGATTATTTTCTCTCAGTATATAATGGAGGAAAGTCTAAAAAGTGGTCGGAACTTTTCCAAAACAGCACTTTCGTCCAAGAAACCACTCGACCCACAGATAGCCGGCGCAGACAGATAGCCGGCGCAGGATATGGAACCCCCCCCGCCACCCCGAGGGCTCTCTGCAACCCAGTTATCCCATACACTTACATTAGTCAAAATATTTTAACTGACGTTTTGAGCAAATTCTGAGATATTTTCGTTTTGGGTCAGAATCTCCCACAGATGGTGTATATAGATTTTTGTTTAAGCAATAAATAAATACAAAATAGTAAACTTAGTATCACAGGATAGCAGTTCTGGAATTAAAACATGTCACTGAGTCTCTTACTCTTCCTGCTTGCAACAAGGGCAGGTGAAAACATCGCCACAGGGGTACAATAAATTAAATGTACATACCCAATGACCACATGAATCAAATTGCCCCCACTTTGTAAATTTTACATAAATGCACTTCAACAACTCAACAGGTGTAAACCTTTTACATTTGCAACAGAGTTCAGAGTCCTCAATCTCACTGTCAGTATCAGACATGTTGTTCTCAACAAGATTAATACAAGATGGTCCTGGCTGTGGTGATGCTGGTGCCATCCTATTTTGCTGTTTATTTTGCTTCCCTTTGGATTTTTATTGCCCATATTTCCTTCTTTTTGAACATGTTAAGTCATTTGTTTCAGTACAGACTCATTTATTTCCTTTCCTGCAACAGTTGCACTCTTAGTGTTCCTAGGTTTTGTTTTCCCTTTTCACCTTTTTCAAACAATTCTCTTTCTCCTATAGTATGTTAGAAATCACATCAATTACTGCAACATTACCTTCCACTGTAGCCTGACTGTCAACAGTATCAGTGTCAGAATCAGTAGGACTGGTTCTGAACACTTCTGCATACTTTCTCATGAGGTATGGCCTGTGGGTTAAAGAGATAAATTTATACCTGCATGGCGGAATGCTCCCTGGACACTACTTGGGGTAAAGCTACCTTGCATATATTATACCTCGTGATTACTGATGAAGCTTCCCTGATCAGCTTGTGACATTTATTCTGGAATGGCCCAAAACACCCTACACTGTACATCCATAGGCTGATCAAAGAAAGTTGGCAGAATGAAAATGACAATACCCAACTTCATAGCCCATTCTGATAATCCAATAGAAACATTAGACTTATGCCCATCTAGTATAACCAAGATTTTCTCACCATTACGCCCAGGAATAAACTTAAGAAAATGGTGTTCTAAGTAATTTCTAAAAATGCTGTCATTAGACCAGCCTGTTTCACTGACGGTACCATCTGCCGCTGAAATTTTAGGTTAGTGGTTCTAATTATTGTACTATTAAGGGACATCAGATAAAAAAATTTTTTTTTTAAATATTGCAATAAAGATGATCAATTTTATAAGTTTGCTCAAAATATCAATATAAATGTATTTAACCTGTTGATGCGCCAGCTAGTAGCTCTGCCCTCCTGCGCTGTCCTAGAAAAAACAAGATATAGATGGACAAATGGCTTGGTCAGCTGCACTTCCAGCACCAATAAGGGTTACCATCTTACCCTTCCCTGATGTCACAGCTGACGGAATGTATGAAGAGCTTGCAACCACATGGGGAGGTTTATGCTCCACAAGCACTGCCTTTTCATCAGTGTTAAAATTAATATGTGGTTCAGTCATGTGGCTCTCAATAGTGGATTTAAGATTAGTGAAATATTGTGACACTTTGTCCAGGGATGCCATTTTTCATGTAATGTTCTAGTCCCTAATATAAGATATCAAAAAATTATTTTGGTTCTGAGATTTAGGTGACAGAAATATTAGCATAATTTATAGCCAATGGTAGACAGGTGAGTGATACAGGGCCATCTGGGCCCTGTTGTTTAATTATCCCCCTGTCTTATATTGTCTTGTCCAGAGCATTACTCTTTCGTCACATGTGAATGACAGCTGGTTGCTTTATAAGTTTCACCATACTGCTTGCACAGTACACCAGTCCTATACTTAGACAAAAACCCATTTTACTGACAAGCCTTCGTATAGTCGTGCTTGCTGTCATGAGACAGCTCTTGTTGTTTGTGACATTTTCTGTATTTATTGGGCAGCTTTGTTTGTTATCTGATGAAAGAACTGTATTTATGCTTTTTCCTATGTTTTAAATTCCATAGAACATCTATGCTTAAAAGTGGGTTTAACACACAGTATGTTACAATCAGTTTAAAGTTCTTGCCTATGTTTGTGTTGTCAGTTACAATGAAGACAGAATTTGTGAAATCAATCAAACTTAGACAAAAGCACACAGATCTTACAAAACACTCTCAAACTCAATGCTTAATTGTTACCCACACAAAAATAAACAGAGAAGATACTTAAAACAGCAAACACCAAGAACTGTTACGTAAGTAAGTCTTACAAATTTAAGGCAATGAAACTTCCAAGATGAATGCAACATTTGGATATAACCCATGCCAAATATCCCATGAATATATCAGGAAAAACCTGGTCCTCGGGTACCAGGATTATACCAGGCGCGGTATTGGGACAGGTTTTTTCCAAGTGGACATTATTATCTTAGAAACTTACTAGACATGCTAAATATTCTCATGACTTTTTTGCCTCTTAGCTAATGAGTGCCTTCTTTGAATTTAGGTAGATATAAGAATAGTTTTGTACGTTTCTTAAACTTTCTTTATGCAGTAAGAATTAAAGATGCTGATCAGAAACGAGTTCTTGATGAAGCTGCCAGAAGACGGAGGCAGAGAAAGGCTCTTGAAGCCTTGGAACAAGACAACTTTCAGGAAGACCCTCATGCTGATCTCAAAATGAGCAAGAAGGCTCCAAAGTTTGAAGAATCCATGGACACGCAGTGTGAGTATTGTCAAAATATCATTTAGATTTTAGAGCTGCTCGCTCTCAGATTTTGGTAAAAAATTGAAGTTCTTGAAACTGTATGTAAATAACGTATCTTAGAACATATAGTCATACAAAAAGGCTTCAGTATAAATTCCTGTCACATATATGTCTAAATTCAAAAGCGTTGCAATAATCCTAATTCTGGGTTTAGCCATGTTTTGTCTTAATCTTTTCACATACAGTCAAACCTGTGAACAAAGACCACTGTTGGGAAGCTACAAATGTGGTCTTTGTTTGCAGGTGGTCTTTATTCACAAGTGTGTCTACTATATATGAATAGTGCATGGTGATCTCCCTGCTGGTCTTTATTCACAAGTGTGTCTACTATATATGAATAGTGCATGGTGATCTCCCTGCTGGTCTTTATTCGCAGGGTGGTCTCTTTTTGGAGATGGTTTTTAACAGAGGTTCGACTGTATATTGTTTTGAACTGGCTCATAAATTATGCTTTTCCGTCGTTCATTTAGATTGTTTATAGTCATGATCGACCATCATTCTGTCTCCATCTATACAATTTGACAAAAAAACATTTATGCCAAAATCGTAAGCAACATAATAAGTTGCTTATGGTTAATTGTGATGTACTAGCAACATAATAAGTTGTTTATTAGTTAATTATGATATACTGCCTGTACATATGCCATACTTAAACTTGTTTTCGAATTTTCTTTGGGTCTAGATAAGTAGATCAAGGTTAAATAAGAGAACCAAAACAAAGACCATTTTTGAACCTGCATGTACAGTAGATTTTTAAAGTAATGTATTAACTGAATTATATTAGTGTGAAGTCATCAGCTTTGAGCCAATCACTGGTGTGCATAACCTCAGTTTAATAGTGCATTGTTAATACATTATCATTAAATTGTAATTTGTCAAATTTGGTGGTGTAAGACCAGTTTGTCATTAGAAAAAAAGTTCTTTTTAATTAAAATGAACCATTAGCATTTGGGATGCAGTATATATGCATAAATTAATACATATAAAGAAATTTGGAAATTTATTGTAAACAGAAAACAAAAAAGCAAAAATACTCAAGTTCTCATTAAAACATAACTGTACACAAAATAATAAAAATTCAATCATTGAATAGGAAACTTTGAAATGTATGTAATAATAATATCTAGTAGTTGCAAGAACGTCATTCTTAAAAATACTGTTGCATGTAAAGTGGCCTGCTGAAAAAGAATATACATGTCATGTAAGAGAACATGTAACAGATTTTCTGCATAGTTTTCTAAACATGTAAATACAGACCATGTAATATAATATTTATTTCTTTGTTTACATTGTACATAGCATCTCAGCCAGGAAGCAGGAAGAAGAAAAAGTATCGCAGTGATCACCTGAAATACAAATTCAAGAAGAGCTTTGCAGCTTTGATTGAGGAAGAGGTAACACTTCAGTTGAAAATATAAAGCCTTTTTAAGTTTTGACCATAAATTGGGTTAATGCTGAATCAAATCTTGTTCCATTGTAAACTCATTTTGGAATTGTTATGTCTTTTAAATTTGCAGTTGTAAATCAACGTCAGTTCAGGGTCCCTTGGTTTTAGACTCAGTCGGCTGCCATCAAGTCTGAAGATTGATTAGTCAACTACTGGTAATAAGTCAGAAGCTTTGAAACAAGAATTGTTTACCCTGAAAAAGAAACCAGTTAATGTCAGTGCTAAGTTTTATTTGTTTTTCATCATGTTGTCTCATTTATGTTGTGAAAAGGTGAAAAATGTAACTGTTACCAGCCAAAGGAGGCAAATTGTTGGTATGTTTGCCAGAGTAAAGATTCAGTGATTGTACAGGGCTAGATTGTGTTGTCTGTATCGTAAACACTTAGACCTGAACCATCGTGAACCTACATCAGACATTAAAAAAGTCATAATTTGTTATGCAAATATAAGCTGGAATTCAAAGTCTGTTCATTGCAATCACTAATACCTAGGTCTGTATATTTCATAAAAGAACTAATTTTATCTTTGTTTGTATTTCAGCATATGACCAACAAGGACCCACCAAACTATGTCAGTGCATGCGCTCCATCATCGAGGCTGCCACCTAGACATTTCTGTGCCGTGTGTGGATATCCTTTCACGTTCTCCATGAATATATATTGTGTCATAATATAGAATATTGTATGATCTAATTGCAACTTACAAATTAATAACTTCCACTAAACAGAAATAGCAACATTGTTATTCTTCCTTTATAATTATTTCATTATTGTTTTTCCTTTTTCACTCTTTCTTACATGCTCCCATTACATCTCTCTTTTTCAGCTCTCTGTATCTAATTTGCTATAAAACACACAAAGCATACCATCTTACCAAAAAATCAAAGGAGCTGTATTTATATAACCCTTTAAAGGGCTTGTTTACAAATCCCAATACAACTGATAACTTATGTGTATATTATCGTTAAATTGTTTGTTTACAAATTGTCATACATGATGTTTTATCTTTCTAGAAAACTATGATCTATTTCTAGGTCTTGTGCTATAAAAATGAAATTTTACCGAAAAGTCTGTTGAAAAAATGTATAATAATTATCCAACTGTACTCTGTAGTAAGCAAGTTGCTTATATCAGATACTTGCAGTATTTTTGAATAGATCATAATCTGCCTGAACATTGACCATAATCTACCCCATACATATAAATTTATTTAGATTGGTCTTAGTGTATACTGATAGATATTATATCTTGTTGACATTTGGCAACAGCCAAGTCAAGTTAAGAAATTAACACAGTCCGCATGAAAAAGTTAGAAGTATTCCAAATGTTACATAATGTATAGGATTTGTTGGACTTAACAAACGGCAAGTGTTAAAACCAGGATTAAGCTTGTTTCATATGACATTCTTTAGATTGGCAAGAAAAGTGTTAATAAAATAAGTTAAAATATGTATGTTTTCCTTAACTGTGTAAACATGTACATCAACATATACATGTGTACAGTGTGGCGCCAGATACTGTAGCGTGAGATGCCTGGGAACCCATCAAGATACAAGGTATACGGTGGAGAGTTTATATTCACTTCTACAAAGCTACTTCCCTGGTTTTGCAGGACAAATCTAAATAATTTTGTTATGAATTTATGCTAATTCAGTTATTAATTTATTCTCGGTTGCCAAACAAGTTCTTAAAACTTAGATTAATCACTCTGTAGACTCACTCCAGATGTAATCAATCTCAAAAAGAGAGAGGCAATGTGGAAATATCTGTGTCTTGCCTAAGGACAGTACCACCATGGAACTAGTCGGGATTAAACCCGGGACCATCCCATCCTGAGGCGAAATTGCTACCAGTACACCACTGCATTTCAAAACAGTTTTGTATATCTGAACTATCCAACTTTTTCTTTATGATTTATATTTCAACTTTTTTGGGATGTTAAATTTTCAATGAATGTAGGATATAATGCAGTTCAGAAACCTTGAACTGGTGGAGCTGGATGAATTCCAAAACATTGAGTGCACAATGAAAACAAATTAAGACAAAACTTTCTTTTTCATTTTCAGGTGCTTAAAATGGACGGCATGAGTTTGGTGATCACCATGGTAACAGAAAGTTGCTGTATTTTATGACATAAAGTGCTCAGTATGGCAATAGTATGGCAAACCAGAAGATCCGTCTAGCGAGTCTGTGATAGAAAATGGCTTTATAAATGAGACAGCTCAGTTTTACAGTGGAACTGTATATTATAACGCTGCTGCTTATTTCTTGGGATTTCACTTTGCTCGCATTTGTAGGAAAATAGTTTTAAAACAACAGAAAAATATCATATGGAAGTGTGACTGTTACATTGCAACAAAAAAACTGTTGGAAGAAATAATGTCAATTTTTATTGTGTAAGATATTATCATATTACAGTGAATTGTCGAAGTACAAGTACATGCACAGGTAATCAACAGTCAGCTAGAACAAGTGTGCGAGTGTAGACAGATGACTTAAAGTCTTTATGTGACACTTCATTTGAAACATAAGTAATCCTGTTTTTTTGTTATCTATACCTATTGTATTTTAACTTTTATCCGGCCGACAGTAAGTGATTTTGCCTTTGTGACAAAGTGCAGATCAAGATCTGAAGTAAGATCTTCAGTAGTTACTAGTAAATCTCCATTGAACACTCTGTCAGGGAAGAGAAAGTTTTCAAAAGATTGAAAAAAGGACTTTAGAGGAATAGAATTCTTAAAAAAAGTAGGTGGCTAACACAGGTTAAAATGTATGACAGAAGTTGTTGTAATAAAAGTTTTGAAGGATTTCTAAATGTCGCTGCATTGATGCTTGTAAGAGAACAGTACAACTTGTGTTTTAAGTTCATCTGAGCATGAAGTTCTCATGGAGTGATATTGTGATCAACATATTGTGATCACCCTGTGTCTGTTGTGCTCCATAAGCATTGTTTGTAACAACACCTCCTCCCAAACTACAAAATGTATTGTGCAAATTTCAGCCAAATTTCTCAGGAATGTTTCTTTGATGGTCCTCTTTCAGAGTTGTTCAAACAAGCAATCAAGCATGCAGACCTTGATTGCTATGGCAATTCAAAGAAAAATCTTTTGAAAAATTTCTTTTCCAAAACTACAAAACTAAGAACCTATATATTTGTAGTATAGCATTCCACTGCAAAGAATGATGAAATAATGCCCCCAGGGTCAAAATTGGCCCTGCAGGTGGGGGGGGGGGGACTGGAGACTCCTATTACACTTTGTATAAGCATTGTGGCTAAAACCACATTGCCTTTACCTTGGTGTTGATTTCTCAGCATTGACTCGGGCATACTGATCAACATCTGTCACATATATGGTCAAAATACATAAAGAAGTTCTCCTAGACTCACAGCCAAGGATACAGCCATATTGTGTACGGCATGGTAAAAATAGAAACGTGTGATAATTGCACTTGAAAATCTGAAATTTCAGCTATTTAAATTTAAATAATTGATGTTTACATTTGCTTTCAAAACTGTGAAAGCACGGCTCCTATTGGGTGGCGGAAGTGTCACCAGAAGATGACTGTATTATCCTGGGTTGTCCTCTGATCCAAATAGCATAATGTTTTTGAGGTGATGATTTTAATCAAATCGGCCTGTGCTTTGATCATAACAAACAGAGAAGTAACTATGTAGACATTGGTTTCTTATCAGTAGGAGATCTGGAATTGTCTCCCTTTTCTCTGTCACAAGCTTCGAAGGCCAAAATATCTTGTTGCTGTTAACAGGAACACAATCATGTAGGTAGCTGACTGGATGTACAATGTACTTGGTGTACAAAATAATTTGTAACAAAGATATTTGACTAGGGGTGCATTAAAGTCAGGAAATTCTTGTTATTACTTTAACTTTTACCCCGGCTGGTCAAGTTGTTCTGTCTTTGTGACCAGTGTAGATCATGATCAACCTGAATATCTAAACTATAACTGAAAGTAAAGACTGTACTGTATATTTCTTAGTCTAAAGACAGTTCTTAAATATTTGATTTAATTGATGCTTCTTGCAAGACCGCCCAGGCTTTACTTTTAAATCAAGTACATTGTGCTTCATGAACGACTGAAAGATTGTTAGAATTTGGATAAAACAGTTAAATTAATTCTCATTCTAACATGAGTCAGGATTGTGTCTCTATATACAAATACAGTCAAACTTGTATAAAGAGACCGCCCAAGGGAAAGACCAAAACGGTCGCTTAATAAAATGGTCTCTTAATACAAAGCATTACCGGAGATGGCAACCGTTTCCGATAAAATCCTATGTATGTCACGTCGTTGTTTTCCAAAAATAGCAAAATAGTTTGTACTTGAAAGTACCGAAAGTCGATAAATACCGGACAATTAACACATGCGGACATAAAGATGGACGATAATCCTTACGAGATTTGACACCTCCGTGCCTAATTGGGACATTAAATGCAACTTTGAAGCGGTCAGTTTCCGTAGAAATGATCTGTTTGCACATAAATGGTCGCCTAATACAAACAAAAGACCAATTATTGGTTGCTAATTACTGGTCACTGGTCGCGTTAGACAAAAGTTGCTTAATGCAATAGCAAAACTGTGTAAAAATGGAGATTCCAAAGCGGTCGCTTAAGACAAAGGTCGCTTAATACACGTGGTCGCATGGGCAAGTTCGACTGTAGTAGAATAATTATGTTTTACTATGCCATAAACAACACGGGAAACGATATGCTGTCAAAATGACATCATACTGTGCTGCTTGACATTAAATAAATATCCGCGTAGAAAATAACACTTTGCATCTATTCACCTTTTGTAAAATCTGGTCCTGTAAGAATCAAAATAACATCCTTTTCAGCGTTGTTATCGTCTAATAAACAACTCTTTGTCGTTCTGATGCGCAGTCATAAACCACTCGGGGCCTCTGTCTTCAGTGGTGAAATCTTGTTTATCAGTACTCAAAATCATTGTTTATAAAACGATGAACATCGCTGGAACGGATATTATTTCATAAATATAGGGTTAATTGTTTTGTAATTTTGATATTTGCGACTGTATATATGGTTTTTAATGGTCGCAAATATTTTTAATGGTGAAGGCATTAGCCGGAGCTGTTAAAACTGTTTGCGACCATTAAAAACGTATAAACGGTTGCAAATGTCAAAATTGCTAAATAGTTAACCCTATTCTAACGCACAATGTGTTTAAATACGATGATTAATATATACATCATTTAATAATAAAAAAACGACACACCCAATCAGAAAAGACATGACATTGGTAGCACGTTAGTATGATTAATGACAGAAATGCAGCTTTCGTACAATTAAGTAGCGAAAACCATGAAAAGTGTAAGTGCTCGTCGGAAAATGAAATGTGGAAACCTTTAAGTTAGATACACAGTAAACTATGATTAGACCCCAGAAATGACAGCTCTGTAGACTGCATGCCTGTACATTGCTGTAACAAATGGGTATTAATCAAACTAAAATTGAGTCTGTAAAAATCTTGACTTGGTGTTTCTTTTGTAGAGGCAGCCATGTCTGTATTAGTGTTAGTCCTACATTTATATCTCACATATTCAACTTAATGCCTCTGTTTGCCATTCTATTCCGGTGATTCTGTTATTGTACCAAATCATACAAAGTAACACTCACTGCATGGCTAAGCATTAAGCATATGCAAATTAGGTCTATTTATAGAAGGAACACTAAGTAAGTTGGAGGCTGAAATAGAGAAATCTAGACAACATAGAAACATTTGGTGGCTAACATCCCCACCTTTGTGATTTTAGTTTTTACATCATTTTAGTGGGCAACTTTATTTGTCATCCAATGACATTGCTGTATTTTGTAATCAAGGTGAGGTATTATAATCACGTGATGTCCATTGTCGTACATAGACCTATATTATGTAGGATCTTCAATAGCTCAAGGCCTAGAGCTTGGATATTTTTGTATGTAACATTGTCTAGTGGACCTCTACCAAGTTTGTTCAAATCATGTCCCCAGGCAGTCATTTCTTAAATATACTTGTACAAATGTATAGGAAAAAAATTTTAATCTGCAAAACCACAAAATCTAGTGCTTAGATATTCAGTATGTAGCCACCTCTACCAAGTCTGTTGAAATAATGCCCCTGGAGTCAGAAATGACCTTGCACCAGGGATCACTTGTCATTAAATAGGGTTATAGATTGAACACGCTTTAAGAATCTTGTGATTGCATTGTGAAGAGGAATGGTAAGGCGTAAAAAATAATATGTTTGTTTGTTTCAAGTTTCCCAACCTACCGTATTTTTTTGGCCCCGACCCTAGAACATTTTTTGCGTGTTAATATTTTGTAGCATACATTCATTAAAATTTATGTTGAGTTTGAGAATAAGAAAAATGTAAAAGAAAAAAAATTCCCTACCTACCTACCCTATTTTTGGGGGGCATGAAACCTGAAACAAACATATTTTTAGGCCTAATCTGGAGAGTGATATAGGGCCAACATGGCCCTCTTGCCTCTGCTATTTCATGCATTATTGTTGACAGTTATGTTTGCCTGGGAGTATAACGTCATGAGGAAGGATGTGGTAACAATGAACAACAAACCAGCAAAATAATATGTTATTTGGTTTATTAGACAAAAATAGAGTACTGGAAATAAATACAATTACTATGTACATAAATTATGAATTGATGTAAAGCAGCACATTGGAGAAGGGGGCATCATAATACTGCCCAAATTAACAGTCATCAAATACATTTTCCGTTTAACCACATATGAACCATTTTTATCACTCTTTATGTTTCTATGGACATTTGTATCAAAATTTAAATGAAAAGAATTAAGAATTGTACAAAAAACAGAAAATTAAAAAAAATACAAATATAAAAGTGGTTTTGATTTAAACACTTTATGTAGGTTTTGCTTGAGAACAAGTGAAAGAAAAGGTAAAAGAGACTTATTTGTTTGTAATCGTGCTTATTAGGCATCATCCTCTCGCGAGATATATAAGCGGTACGACCCGTAGGTAAAGAGACTGCGTTTATCAAGACTTTTGAAGAGGTCTGGTTGTTTATACATCATTCAGCTGGTGGTCTGTTATGTAGGTGTCACTCAAATGACGTTTGTCATGAATTCAGTAAATGATTTTGTTCATGTAGATCTGATACAGCGTTTTATTTCATAATTGGAAGAAAGAAAGTAAGAAAGAATGTGTTGCAAATGTATATTTGAGAGTAAAGACCTCAAGATAAAATTAATGTTAAGACAGAAATTTCTGACAGACGTGCCTTATATTAATCTACAAGTAATGCAAATTAAGCCTACCTGCATACATTAATTATGAAAATGTTCGCTCGAACAATCATCTAAATTATACATTCATCATGTATGATGACGAACATTCACGAGGAAACAGCCGAATATGTTGAGAAAGTATTTTCCCCTGCGTTGAAATCTACTTCATTTTCTTCTAAAAGCCAAAAACTTAATTTTTATTTTTGAAAAAGTCAGTAAAACCTCTTCATTTTTGCGGTAATTACATAGGATGACAAAGTAGCAACATGTGATTTATATTCGCCAGACAAGCTTTGATATACCACTGTTGTTTTTTGTGTCTATAAATCAACTGCATTGAAGTAAACAATAGTTTAATGTCACCAAGAGATGCATCGTAAACTTACATGTGTCCTTTGTTTGTTTTACATACAGAGAAACCTCTCTCACTTGTCCCTCAAGTCTGAAAACATTCCAGCAAAAATTTGCCGAGACCCGTGATAAGCTGCCATTCAATGGATACAACAAATATGGCCGCTTAAAGCGGGTGACTGCTGGATACAAACTTGTTTGACACATTTAGGGAACATATGAAACTTGTCCCTGCAAAGCTGGATTAAGCTGTCAGTTTGAAAATATCAGCCAAGTATAAAAACCTTTAAAATGTAAAACTTAATGCATATCCGTTTTGGTTTATACATGTAGTTAATAATGCCACTTGGATTTTATAAGATTATTCTAATATATTCAAACATTCTGAAAAGAGGCGATACACACTGTTTGTCTGTCGCAATTTAACGTCAAAACGACAAATTTTCGTGTAAATACTTAAACATAAAAAATACATTGTTTAGTTTATGTCTTGATAATTTTATGCTAAAAAAAGTCGGTCAGTATAATAGTTGCTATACCCTATCTCACAAACATTATCAGCGGCCTCTGTATTTTGTCTATATGCACTTAGTGCAAATTTTCTTTATTTAAAAGATGGTATACAGTCGCTATGCAATGGGTTTCCGCTTTCATATCACAGACGTTTCGGCATCATACACCGTTCACTACAAGGTTATGATTTAAACATAGCACTCGAAAGTTTCGAAATATTATATGTTAAAAAGCTTTCGTCTCAAGTAAAGCAGCCATTCCAAGTAAACCTTCAACTCGCGTGACTTACACTCGGCGCCACCAAGTACATACCCGCGCAAGGCTGGTATCAGACACTTCTGCTCGAATTCTACCTGGGTGATTTGACTTTTTACTCCATTTAGTGGAGTGCTTGCAGCATTTTTAATTCCAGTCCAGTGCTCGACCATTAGATTGACAAGTTCTGGGTTGATGTTTGGACCAGGCAACAAGAAAGACGGACATTTTAGACTTGAACCGATAGTGCCTGGGTTTGGGTCCGGCAGAAGGAAAGATGGAATGTGGAAGGCACACTCTCGCTTGCTGTCAACTGCCTGCTGTTGTGTTGATGCGACGCTGGTACTTGGCCTCACGTTGTTCCCTGTATTGCTCGAGGGTTTTAATGCAGCGATATTTGGTTGCTTCCGTACTCCTGGGCGCGATGGAACAACAGCTGGTTGTGGCTGCGAGACCTTAGTGGGCCTTTTCTGACCTAGTACCATTTCCTGCTCTCTTACAGGTCTCCTGGCAGGAACTGCTCGTGCAGGTTTTTTCTGTTTTACCGGAATCCCTGTTCCGCCGATTCGACTTCCTAACATCGTTGGGCGGTTGTTGGCAGAGGGAGGTCCCCTTGGGGGCTGTACAGCAGGATCGCTAACAGGCAATACGATATTCACGTTTGTCCCTAACGGTACCGCACTGCTACGTGAATGAGAAAACAACGGATTTCCGCCAAGTGCTTTCCGCATCTCGTCTCTACTAAGTCCTGAAAGTACACGTAGAACATCAGCAACACTGGCATTGGTTTCTGGTTGAATTGCAAACGTACATTAAGATGTTTCGATTGTTATTCGTCAAATCAGGAATCTTATATATACAGTATACGTGAAAAATACAAAAACTGTGCTGGAAAAAAGTTAATTATAGTAAAAGATAAAAACACAGTCCATGAGTTAATTAAATCATTATCTATATATAAACGTATATGTAAAAAGATCCCTATTAAAATATAACCAAAATCTTTTGAGCCTGGACAACAACAACAAATAAATCAAAGTAATTTGTACTCACTTCCGGAACTTGTCTCTATGGAGATACACAAGCAGACAACAACGAAAACCAGCTTCATCTTCAAGCTATAAATAGAAGCAATTTTGATTACATTAACTAGATTTAATTTTGAGAAATAGCAAAGGACCGAAACCTGTGGCGAACTTGTAGATAAAGTCTAAGCCGCAATGCCTCGCTTTGTCGGCAAACAATACGTGCATGTGTGTGTGAGCAAATCGCAAGGAACAATCATTTCTTGAAATTGAAGTTATTTAAGAGAGACGTATATAGAATTATACTCAAGAACTCATTTTTCTCAAAGAATTTCCGTCTCTGGACTGAAACAAGACTATGAGAATTAATATAAAAGCGGCAAAGATTTTTTTCAATCCAGACAATTTTCAACCTAAAGGATATCGAAATGAATCCATAGGTTGATTTGGAGTTACGTCACGTTAATACAATCCATGTTTGAGTGGATGAATTCCTAGAGGAAAAACATGGTCAAATTTTCCAAAAACAAATCTTATAGGACTGAAAACTTCTATGTAACTTTATCAAGTAGCATTGTTGCTTTTCATAAAATTAAAAACAAATAAAGTTTAATTAAAATCTAACTTGTGTTTGTCGTTAATTGACAGTTCACATACAACTATTGAGACACGACTGTTGATAAATTATTATTTTGTCTTAATATAAACTTATCGTGTTTCAAACTAGTTTGGCAACTGATACGCGGTCAACCGCAGTAACAGGATTAGCTCGACTTCGTAATGACGTACATCACGTAGACGTGTGGGCTTACATACGGTGATGTCAACGCGTGCGGTCATACTGTCATTTTACGTTACCCTTTTGGGAGGGTTAATAAGCAATAATGGTGACATTCATTTATCAATTGTATGTGGTACTGTTCAATATGGTATTTACGCGTGTACTTGTAACCCGAAAAAAAATGTAAACAATCAGTAAATTACGTTTTTTTTTATTTGTGTTAGGTTCTTCTAACTCAAGAGTTGTGCTAAGATGTATAAAATTTTCTCCTTAGATTTGAGGCAGCCCATTAAACTTAGAAGTTTGACACCATGAACTAGGCGGTGACAAAGGCATAAAATTAATTGAACCCCGTGAACGCGTGAGCTGCTTCCAGATACAATTGCGACAATATAGCTAGTTGCATACGATCAAAAAAATTGAAGTACGAGCGGGTTTTCACTTTTAAAAAATCCGAATTTAAAAAACTATACGTTGATGAACTGCAATTATGTGCAAGTTATACATTAAAACTTGAGAAAAAACAAATACGGTTGCCCTTGAAAAAGTACCCCACTGACACACTCACCGGCTTTAACATAAACTCAAGGTCGATATGGAGGTCAAAGGTTCGAAACCTTGTGCCGGCAACAAGCGCGCATTCCCAAAGGTGCCAGTGCCGCTCACTATGCAGACATCTTTTGTCGCGGTCAATCACGATTTTAATTTGTTAAATATTACTTACAGTTATAATGTAATTATAAAATTGTAGCCTAATGCAAGAATTAAAATGTTTTGTCTTCAAAATTCTAAGAATTCTGGTAACCAGGCCATGAATACAAAAATAACTCACCTGTTCTTATTTCCTCGTTACTTAAAACTTGTTCAGAAAATTAATTTATGTTTATTTGTTTATATTTCGATCAGATTTGACTGCTGTTTCCTAGTTGCACAAGGTTTTATAAAGCTAAAATATGAAAAAAGTAGTGTCGGGCGCACAAACAATGTCATTTAAGAAATATGTGCAATTCAACAGTGATTAATGGAAGTGACGATTTTTCTAACTTGCTTGAGGTAATGATGTAATTAACCAATCAGCACGTTTCTAATTAGTGCGTTTGACCAATGAAAATCTCTGTTTAAGACTTTATGTTTTAGGTTAATGCGCATGATGTATTTTCATGTTGTTTCAATACATTGCTTGTCTGTCATATTGTCAGAGACAAATATCATATTTTTATGATATATCAAATAGCAACATGTCCTTATACGGTTTATGTCCAGGTGCGTAAATGATTTATAACCTTAGACAGGCAAGCTGCAAAAAAAAAGTGGAAGAAAAACGAATAAAAACTAAAAACAACGTCAGTGTTGTTTTGTGCAGACTCTTCCGCGCTGGATGAGATTATTGCATCATTTACATTAGGCCCCTATCTGTTTAAAGCACATTCATGCATTTCTTATTATCTGAAATCCGAGCTTCACTTACCCAATATTTCAAACAAGGGCTCTCGCCATATTTGTTTAAATCTTGTAGTTGCATCTGGCACAGAAAAGAGTTTGTGTGTGCAATGAGCAGGCAGAAGTTTGTTTAAGATTCGGCTAAGTTTTAATGTTACTTATCCGCAGCTTCAGTGACAGAATCCCAGCTGCAGATTACTCCGTCTGACAGAATTATCCACCGATTATGTTTCTCTTCTACCTGGACCAGAAGGGGCTCTCATTTCTCGTCTGCATGGACCAGAGGGGGCAATCAATTCTCTTCTATCTGGACCAGAAGGGGCTATCATTTCTCTTTTACCTGGACCAGAAGGGGCTATCACTTCTCTTCAACATGAAAGAGAAGGGGCTATCACTTTGACGACGACGCCAGGGCTTCCATATATAGCACACCACTGCTGCCAATTCATTTTTGAGATGATGAAAACAGAAATGTGTTTTTAATTATCTTACATCACTCCTATAGTGACTCTTCCTTGTTTTGTTTCTTTATAAACTTCTATTCTGGCTCCCGTCTACTTTTTATAATTATTAGAAAGAAATAGAGACACGTTTTGTTTCTGTTGTAAGCATTTTTCTCTCGGGAGACTGGAATATTACTTATTCCCTTTCTACATACCTACATTATTCAAGCTGGCTTACAGTAGACTTTATCACAGCACGTAACTGTGTCCACTTTATTCTTGCCTAAAAACCCTCTTTAATTTGGCAAATGGTGTGCATGGAATAAACTCTTTAAGAAATGATACAAAACTGTCTAAAAGAGTGTAAAATGAATTTGGGATTGTCATTGGTCTACTACTGAAAGGTACATGTACATTATTCCCTGTTTTTCGCGATCCCATTTACAAAATGTCTGTTAAATATTTTTTCTATTTGTATTTTTGTACTACTTTTCCCCTTTTGAAAAAAAGTCAGTTACTTTAAGAAGAAAGGAAAAGCATTTTTCAAAATATACTCATTTAAGATTTTAAAAATGTCCAAGAATACCACCTTAAGTCTGACACTGTTGTTGTTTTTTTTTGGTGTAAAATTAAACAATTATAGTTTTTTTTTTGCTGTAAAATTAAAAATGTTTCAACATGACATTGGTAAATTTACAATTTAGACGGTTACATTTTTTTTTTTCAAAATGTATTTTTTAAATTATTTCACCAACATTTATTTTTGTAAAAATATGAAAAAATTATTCATTTCCTTCATCTAAGTCTTAACTGCAATTAATTGAACAACTATAGTGGTGGTGCATTTATTACCGACACTTTGCTGTTATCAATAAATTAACGAGAATCTTAAGCACCCATATTGTATTCAAATTTTTAGACGTGCGAACCAATTAAGGAAATAGTTAGCCGAAGAATAAATATTTGAAAACGGATGGTAACAAATTTATCTTAATTGTTTAGGATGTGTCAACGTTAGTTCCATTAGCCACTTATTTAGTTATCACTTCTTCTGTAAGAGGGTGTTATTTTCCTTTTGGGCAATCAGATAACTATCACCTATAAATGCGAAGCCATTTGTTAGTATTGTCACTCTCACTTCTAGTGGCTTTGCTTTCATAACTGAAAACGATTTGAAATCACTAAAACCACCGAAGACTTCTCATTCAAAGTTTGATCCAGCACATCATCAGTTAGACGCTATGTTTAGAACACAAAGTCCAACTCGTGCCAAGGTGATGACGGCTAAGAGGATGATATTGAGACGCACTCAGCACAACTTCCGGCGCGCCTGTGACCAGATCGTCCTGCTTAATAGGAAAATGGAAGGTGTTCTTTACAGATATCATAAAGCGCGCACAGAGACGAACCGCAGCTTCCGGTACAAACTGCGCCTGCGTCTGGCAATCGTCGAAGGTATCCGAAACATGTTCTACGAATACGCAAACCGAAAGGCATACGAAATCGTCAGTCTCCGACGAGATCTTTTCGGCGAAATCGTAGAGGTAATCAGCGATGAAACAGCAGCCGACAACTTTTACGCCGCTGATAACAACGAAATCGATGACTTGGATACAGACGAATATTCCAGTGATTCTGAGGCCCCGGACTCTGACGGCGATGAAACTGATATGGAGGCCGAATGGGCTCCTTAATTAGTCATCTTTTGTTGATGAAAATCATAAAACGGCCCTTTTCAGGGCCAGCAATATATTTCGAAAGAAATACCTCAAAGAAATTGTCGCAATAAACTGACCCGATCATGCAGCACTGCATTTTGTTCTTTATATCGTCTTATAACAATTGCACCTGCTCTTTATAGCTTTTTTTTCTTTTCTTTTCATGTAGATTGCATTATATTCATATAAAATTTGACCATAGCAGAAAATTGGAAACAAATGATACTATTTTATATATTCTGTTTAAAATCAGAAATCAATTTAAGACTGCGCCTTAAATAACTTCGTGAAAAATATAAAAACAACTTTCACTTATGACATGCACCTCGCTGATGTCGAATTTTTTCACATAGTTCAAAGGCTAATCGAAGCTGACTCTATACTTTCTTTACCTGCATGAACATATTATATGAGAATGATAACAGAAATACGCAAGTGTAAAACAGTAGGAAGGGTTAATGCGTAAAAAAATATGCGTAAAGTTTACGTGTTTCAGTTGACCAAAAATACCGTGAGCCGTATTCGTCATTTTTGATCAAACAAATCTATACTGTCCTAACTTTTGTTTTCGAAGCTTCTGAAAGGTAACTTAGCTTTCAAAATGGCTATCATGGGCACAATAATTGCTTTAAAACATGAAATAAATAAGTAGATAATGAAATAAACTGAATAGATGCGCTTTCAATTTCAGTTGACTAGGAAGGCTAAATCAAAATTGAAATAACAACATTTCTCTATACATTGTATTCAGTAGGAATGAAATTGTATTTACAAATTCATAAACTTTTTATTATCTCTTGTCAATGTGCTATTTTCTAGAAATATAAATTAGTAATGAACGTTTCTCATAAAATTATGATGGTCACTGAATTACATACATCATAATAAGTTGATGAAACATTTTGTAAAACAATGTTACACATGATGATGAAATAAGGGAGACAACTAGAGTTTTAAACAAATATAATTTCATTGAGAAGTTACGGACCAGTTTCAACGTGCAAATCTATTTGTTCAGGTCATTTATGCTTTCGCATTTAAATAATATTGTCTATGATATACCGAATAAATTCTTTCGCATGCCATTGAGCAGAAAGTGGAGAACTTTAGTACGCTTTTCTTTAGGGACTGCATCGCTGTTAAAGCAAAACATATTTACAAATAAGACAATATATAATTTGTTTTGCACATTAAGAAATTTATGCAAAAAAGATCGGTGAATGATTTCTGTATGTTTTAATGACGCAAAGTGAACAAGTCGGAAGGAACAACACATGTGTGATTAGAAAGTTGATAAAGTTCTTTCAGCGTATGAAGACCTTTTAATCATCAAAATGTATTCATGTATATATTTTACAGCACAGACATGTATATTGCAGTGGCTTCCAGAATATCTGGCATATTCAACACACAGCAAACAGACAAATCAAAGGAAATTTGTGATAAAATGACAATATGTATAAATATGATTGTGCAGACAACTGAAGCATGAAATAGGCAGTGTCCCGTTGATTACGGGTGACAGGCCGTCGGCGGCGGATATGTAACTGTAAAATGGGCTTCACAATGGATATTTCAAACTTGCCAAGTTAGGTGTACGATAAACGGTAGACAAAATGTATGCCAGTATCTCTCAGCCTGAAATATATAAAAAAATTAATTGTCTAAGCATACAATTATCATCCCTAATCTGAAGGGGATTTCAAGTTACGAAATTCTTTCTGTATCCATAGTAGTTTTAAGGCTTTACGGCCTGGTAAAATTGCCTTTTAATCCATAGATAGGAAGCAAATACCCGGAAGTTAAGACCCGTGAAATATAAAACACAATATTTTCTTATGTCAACTAAGATACAAAGCTGGGAAAACTACGAATTTGTTATCACTACGTCGTCTCTGAAAAATGCAATGAAACATTGCGGGGACGTATACATTGCACTGCAAATGTAGCTTTTTTTTTCGACGATAATAATTTTGAGAAAAAAGATCTCTGCATTTAGAAACCTCCAAGAACCATTATTTAAGCACATGTAGTGTCAAAGGAAACAATATCGCAGCAGGTCGTGTAACATGACTAAGCGCTTACTCAAGTAATGCAGCATCGTATCCCATTCAAACACGTGGACAAAGACCAGTGCAAGGAAGTTACAACAGGTCTTACTGACAGGTGTTTCACATTTATTTCTACAGTGTAGAAAAGTGCAGTACATTGGACTAATTAGAACTGAAAATAAGTCAATTTTCAAAAAAAAATAAAAAAAAATAAATTGTTTTCTCTTCATCTGCCTGCATTTGGTGAGTGGTCTTTTATTCAGGAGGTGTTATTTTCACTCGGGCTTGACTATAATTGCTACAAGTGTTTATTATACATGTACGCTTTGCTGAAACTGTCGTTTAAAGTAAATAACAAGAAAACCCATATAGCTCACTTAGAATTTAAAGCTACATGCAAAAAAAGAGACATGATAGCATTTGAATACATGCATTAAAATTGTAAAAAGACCGCTTACCCTGCAGCATCGCACCCATAAATGCCTGAGTGAGTTGTGTTTGCCATGCTGTAAAAAAGAAAGCATACTTTTACATCGGTACGAACATTTTTTTCTGTTTATATTATTTTTAAAACTTTTGTTGAGTTTCTTTCAATAAAATGTTGAAAATCGCGGTAAACATCATCAGAAAGCATAGCACACATACAGTCGCCTTTTCTAGAAAAAAACCCTAGTTTAAACATGCATTAAATAAAAATTCAATCATGAAAGTAAATACAAATACAGAAACTGCCAACTTCCTCACATAAAGAGACATGGTCGGTTGCAGTGCTCGAACTCCCTCAATATGTAAGATGTTACAGCGACCACGGAGCAAACATGAATTGCGACAAGTGCACATAATGAATAAACAAGACTTGTTGCTTGAAGTTTTCATTTCAACGGGCATTTGCTCATTAAGGAGTATTTTCTCGAATGTACAAACACTGACGCACTAGATTTAAGAATGTTTGTCGTATAAGTTAAACACAAGTGCAATGAGGCCAAAAATTATATGTATTTCTGGTTTCCATTTCAAGCAGATCGGGTGCCAGATCTTTTTCTATAAACGCTTGAAAAGTGGTCTTTTTGGTTATTTTCATAAAAAAGGGGTTTGTGGTCGGCACTAAAAGGTTAAGGTCGGTCGGTATACCGGAAACAAATATTTTTTGTGCCTACATATACTTACGATTGAAACTATCGGGTACACAAATATGGTCAGACTTGAGGCAGTCCTTCACTTTGGAAAGTTGCAAGGCTGGGCAGCAACAGAATTTGACTCCAGGTTGTTTCTTTCCGCACGTGCGATTTACATCCGTAGCGCTACAGGCACTGATGAATTTTTCCTGAATCGCTATGTTACACACAGGCTGCATGGTATTTTTCTGTTCGTAAAAGAAAGGTTAGGTAACCTTAAAAAGTGTAGAAGTAAAAAAACTTAGGAATAAGGAAGTTAGAAGTATGTAAACTAAGAAGTATATGATTAAAGAAGTTAGAAGTAAGGAAGTTAAAAGTACAGAAATTAGAAGTTATGATGTTACGAGGGATGTCAATTCAATATAAATGTCTAAAATGGCTTCAACAATAAAACACTAGCAGATTTCATATTTAAATAACAGATATGTCTTAAAGTGGCTTCCATAACATATGGATATAGTGTCCTTTCTCTTATTTTTAACCATAGAATATACGAGGGATGATCCAGAACTAACTGGACTATTTCTATTGCTATGGCATAGATAAAAGCCACACAATTTGACTATCAATCTCTATGTGACCAATGGCCATACGTTAAAATTAAAGTAACAACGTAAACTCGAAACAACGAAAACACGATATTAGTATGCTGAAAAGCCGAAACAACGAAACCACAAAGATGAAAAGTCGAAACCACGATGGTAACTCGGCCCGAGTGACCGAAGCAACGAAACTATGACGGTGAAAAACTCAATATTATTTCGTACTTTCATCATTGCAGCTTCGATTGTTTCGTTATTTCGACTTTTCATTCTCGTGGTTTCGACTTTTCAACATCGTGGTTTTAAGTTTCAATCATCGTTGTTTCAAACTTAATAATGCTTCAAACAAGACGGCCACGATGGCTCCATATCGCTCACCTAGCTTAGCTCGGGAATACATATCTTGTAAAAGTAAGTAAAACTGTACTGACTTTCGAAACATCCGCTGTAGTCATGCAGCAAACCAACATGACCCGAAATAAAATGTGGTAGAGTTTCACCCAAGATTTGTTTTAAAAGCAGGCCAGCAATTTTAGAGCAGAAGCTTCGCACACTTAGTGTTCTATATGGGGAAACTAACCCCGCCCCCTGGCGGCCATGTCGTTTTAACAAATCAAGAAGACCTGAAGTCGGTAGATGACTAAAGAGACTTAATTGTGAAATCATTTTCAAATTTTGCTAGGGGTTTCAAAGAATATTTTCAAAGCTTTCCATACAAGGGCTAGTATAAGCCCCAACCCAATGCGACCATGTTTATTGTCGAATGAACATGACTTGAGCGACTCCCAATACATTTGTAAGAAAGGCGTGTCAGCATTTCAATTTTTTACAAAGTGGCTAGAATGCTGCCTCAGGCAGTTGAAACCACGACATGTTAAAAAGTCGAAACTACGATAGTGAAAAGTCGAAACAACGATGTTGAAAAGTCGAAACTACGATAGTGAAAAGTCAAAATCATATGATGAAAAGTCAAAACTACTATGGAGAAAGTTGAAACCGTGATATTGAAAGTCGAAACCACGATGGTGAAAAAGCGATATTTCGATGGTGAAAAGTCGAAACCACGATTGCGAAATACTGAAAAGTAGAAACTATGAAAATACGAAGTAATATCGAGTTTTCATCGTTGTGGCTTATTGTTTTGAACCATTGTTGTTTCGACTTTTCAACATCGTAGTAATATGTTTTCGTTGTTTCGAGTTTACTTTGTGCGGCGGTGGCCCTAACGGTACACCGTACAGGAAACATACAGAATTCTTTTATTTATATATTAACACGCGAAGAATCCATTTGATGATGAGACTCCTATGGTAATGTACAAAATGCTGATGTCTTTTTTTTACCTTCTATCGCGTTTAGTAGTTGAATACACACATGTGTAGTAAATTTTAGAAAATGATAAAAGTTCTATGATATATGGTTAAAGATCGGTTATTTCTGGATCACCCCTCAAATATGAAAATACTGTGTGCAGTAACGTTATTTATACGTACAGTGAGCATAGCGCTGTACATGTGTAGTAGGTTAATCCATGCCGGTGGACAGGCATCTTTGCACGGGTTACTCAGCGCAGGTTGCTCCCCTTAAACAAATAAAACAATAACAATAATATAGTCAAATTTTTTTTTTCTCATTTCAAACATATGTATTCCTTCCTATAGATCTAGTCCCAGATACCGCTGGATGTTAACATTGTATGAATATTGTGTTCTTTGTGGGTGGCAGTGCACATTGTCTAGCCTAGGATTATACATTCACTACTGCAAACCATTGTGCGATAGTCAGCAAAGATGAGAGCTATCGTTGACACGTGTAAAACATGTGATGAGAGCTATTGTTGACACGTGTAAAACATTTGATAAGAGCTATCGTTGACACGTGTTAACATGTGATGAGAGCTATCGTTGACACGTGTAAAACATGTGATGAGAGCTATCGTTGACACGTGTAAAACATGTGATAAGAGCTATCGTTGACACGTGTAAAACATTTGCACAGCTTTCACATGTCTCGGACAACCTTCTGTCTCCTAGGCACACAGCCATGACTGAATATAGAACACATATAAAGTTGCTACTGGGACAATGCAAAGACATAATCCCCTAAAACGTGATGCCTTTTAACGCTAACATTTGATTTAATACCAAATATGGGTTGCTTATGATAATATTTGAGATTATTGAAGAAGCTAACGTAAACCCGAAATAACGAAAGAACTTGCAGTTGTCTGGCCAAATTTTGATGTACACACGCGCCAGTGACATACGGATTGAATCACGTAACATAGCAATGCACTTCTTTCTCGGCAAATTTCGCATAGTTCTTTCCTGAACAGTACTTTGTGTCATATATAGCCTTACCGGGAAATGTGCACAGCGAAGGCCTCGCTGAACTAGACATGTGTGCAAGTTACAGAAGTCGTCACGGATATTGAAAGCAGTATTACAACGTTGAAGATGTAACTTAATTTTTTTAAAATGCAAGCAATGCATTAACTGGACTTTACAGTTTTGTTGATATATTAAAGTCATTAAGAGACAACACGTTTCAAAAATTCGAATCGGAACATATCCGAGAAAAATATTGTCGAAGCAAAAGGTTTACTATGGAACAAGCCATTCTACTCCTAAATAATGTGTTGAAATTCTTATCAAGTAATTACAATAGAAACGGTTAAACTTCAAAAAATAAAATTTATCCTTACCTGTAGGTTTTTTGTTTTGTGAGTTTGGGTTTGGAGGTGCTTGGCAGATCCCATGCCGTACGCACAGACACACGAACGAAAACAGTGCTATCAATTTAACATGCATAATTTCCATGAGTGTATGTATGAAAGCTAATGAGCGATATCAGTTATGAAACGGATCTTAAACTCTTAATAATGGTCTTGTTATTTTTATATACCAGTCAGACAGTTGAAAACCCGAGGCCCGTCACAGGGTCCAGTACAGCTTGATTGTTTTTCTAGGGTTTGGGAAGGCTCCAACCTGCCTAGAACACTGTGCCAGACGGGCCAAATCATGCCCTGCTTAATAGGCACTTGGGAAGCAGATGGGTGTAGATGGGTATGTGCGCGGGATTGGATGTCAGTGTTTGCACTTCACATACTTTTGCACTTATCCAGACAACCTAATTATGAACTCGGTTAAAGCCAGTTTACAGCCGTCATTGAGTCAGATCTTTAACCTGTACCGGTGGAGGAGAATAACCGGCCCAAAAAGATACTTTTCCAACAGGACACTGGGTAGAGCTAATGACCCTTTATCTCTATGACTTCCTCGCATTAAAACACGACAGATCTTTAGGGATTACGTACAAACCCACATTATGTTAGAGCCTTTGTATACCTAAGCTAGTTGGCCATAGAGGGCTCTGAAAAACTTTTTTTATATTATTTTCCTAATCTTAATTCTTTCTTTTGATTGTTTATAAGCCCCGGCCGACCCTGGGACTTCTCCCTGGGCGAACTTGCTAAGACTCCTGACAGGCGCAGGTTTAAGAGAGACAGATCCAGATACAAGGGAAACCAGGTACCAGGCCCTAGATCTTTTTACGAATAGACCCATTGGTTCTTTAACATGCTCGGTGTATAGCACCGATACACGTGAGATTACCTCTGGGTTTTTAATCAGTTCATCTCTAGTTGAAAAAACGTTTCTGAGATTTCCAGTGCCCCGGTCGGGGTTCGAACCGGGGACCTCCGGATTGGTAGTCTTTATTCTTAAGACCCAATTCAAATTATTGACAAACATGTATTTTGATGAAGCTTCTTACAGTAACTGTTAAGATGTTTTTAGAGTATGTCACGTGACGATAAGTCCGATACAACAAGACAACTACGTGGATTTTCTTTCAAAGTGTAACCTGCGCATTGTAGGGGCCTCAGTGCATGACAATAACAACCAACCGTTAAACAATATACAATAGGCATGCACGTTAATGAAGGTGTACATCATTTAAGTAACAATTAAGCCATCGTAAAAGCTGTCAGATTTATTGAACGTCTTGTCATGTTGAAACCGTGAGTGTCAGCCTGAGGCTTGGTGATCTCGTGGCTTTTCAGTGTTAAAACAGCTTGTTTGCAGCTATTTACGGCGCTGCATTTGTGCATACGTTTCTTTGTAACAAAGTCTTCGTGTTTTAAAATCATATTAACATTGAAATTAATTTGCTGTCTTCCTCGTCATTAAAGTCTGCACATCTGCCAAATAAATTCCAGCTACTTAAAAAAGCAAAGCCGTCACTCAAAGACAACAGTGTAAGATTTAATGGAACGAGGAAACGTTTTAATCATGATGACAGATTTACGGTATAAGATGTGGCAAAAGTTTGGTCAATTGACTCTTCCCCTAAGTGGGAAATGGATAATGGTACTCGTCCGTCTGTCCATCCGCGCTTACAAATCGAGTTTATGGGCTTTATGCAGACAATATGTAACAGTTAATTCTCTTTGATGCCATTCATGTCTTTCATTGACATATTTGGCGGTAAATGTGGCTGGCTAAAAGAACAATAAACAAATTTAGTCAAGTTAGACTGTCCGTCTGTCTGTATGTAATATTTCGTGTATGTTCTACTTAATTCTCCTTTTAAAAAAAACAGTTTGGTCAAATATTAAATTTCACCAAGACAACGTGAAGAACCCACGCATCAACAATGTCAAGGTTAAGGCTATTGCACTTACGATTCATGGGATTTTCGTGTCAGCTGCATATCTCCAAATCCCCTCGTTTGAATCATTGAATAGAAGTTCGATGGCAATTGTGTATTTAAAAAACTAATTTCGGTGATCATTTATTTCAATTACGATTTTAACATATATGTATGTAAAAGTCAAGATACTCATGTGTTTCTATTTTATGCTAGTATTTGATTTATTACCATTGAAAGCATCAACTAAATTGCTATTTAGAAAACAAACATTGAAAAGACAGTTCCGAGCTGACAGGGGGCGCCTTAAGTCTGTACGATTAACTATAGAGCTATAAATTGTTAACATACATTCCACAATGCACATATCTTATGTAAATTTTGAATAACAAAACAAAACAAAACAAAAACAAAACATTAACAGAGCATATGACCTAACCGCAGGCGGTTTTTCCGGGAAACGCTTTATGTCCTGTTGTTAGCGTTCACATGTATGACAGTAAAGAGAAATGGAAACTACGGAATCCCGGTGTGGCCATGTTGTGCTCGCGATTGAGATTTTGCGTTTTGCGGCTTTGTTTGTCTTTTCACATTCACATAAGAAGCGAACAAGCAAACTATGATTTCTCTTTTCGTCTGCGGATATTTTGTGTGGTAAAAGTCTTTTTTCAGTCTAGCAGGTACTCCGGTAGTAATATATAAAAAAAGATTCAAGAAAAGTGAGCATATTTAGTAAAATGGCTTCTTACGTAAATGTACTAAAACACAAAGCAAAGCTTGAAAAAAATAATCCCGACCGGAAGCACCTACATTAGTATGTGTTGTCTACACGCCTGTTGTGGAACTCAGCCCAAATATGTATAAAGTTTTGGATACGAAAAGTTGACTTCATTGCTCTCCTAGCCGAAGAAACAAAATTTCAAGTGAATTTGTGTGACTGGATTTCATCTATGTGCATATATTGTAGGAGTTTGATGACCGTCCCAGCCTTTGTTTTGGTTATTTTAACAGACGGGATAAATATCTTTCTTTGAACATAAATTTTACATGCACGTTTACAGGTTGCATAACCTGCTGAGGCCCGTGGCAATGAATTACGATTTATTTTAGAATATATAATAAAATAGCAATTATACATGCCCTTCATATATTATATTTTCCGGTAGCTTGTATATGATACCAAATTCATTTTATCTATCCCGATAATGATGATAATGATGATAATTGATGGTAATGATGATAATTGATGGTAAAAGGGTCATGATATCCGGACTGATTAAATTTCTTCATTTTTTTTTTGCAATTCCATGTTATAAGATGTGACCTAATTACTAAAATTTAATATATTTGTTTTGGTAGTTCATGACACGTCCAATGATATTTCGAGAATACCCAAAGACAGTTTGATAGTTTATTTAAGCCTCGTTCATTTGCATGCATAAGAATTACAGATGATATCAAGCAAATGAGCATTCTATAATAGATTTATAAGAGACTACATTGTATAAGCATGATATAATCACAGTTTTTATATTCTATTTACACCTAAAACAAATGTCATCTATATAGATTAAAAACAACCAATCAAACCATACACTAGCATGTATGGAAGTCATACAAACTATAAAGGCAAGACTACGTACCTTCTGCTAATCGAAACCTAAAAAATACTAAAAGACACTGATGCGAGAAAATAAGCACTATTGCGCAATTACAAAATATTTTAAAATAACTAGTATTACCTCTGATCCGATCAGAAATAAACTGATTAGCAGAAACTGCATATGAGAACATAAAAATTGACAGAGTTTATGTTGAAGAAAATGTAGTCAACATTATTCACACAATTAAAAGTGACGTCTGAGTACAGTATCAAAGCAGGTTTTGGCATGCACATAAACGGGCTAGAATAGGATGTAGCAAAGTAACAAATTGATCATTGTGAGACATATCTTGAAAACTAATGCAGACACTTTCAGCTTTGCTAAGTAAGCGAATATCTGCATATTTGTGAATGTCCATAAAACATGCATTTCATCTTCTAAAACATTGCAAAAAGAACACTTTCTATCCTCTACCCTCAATTTCTCATATCTACCTGTCTCAATTCCCAGTGGAGCAACTCCACATCTAAATTTACCAAGAGCTGATCTATGTCTTGCTGGCATAATTGTCTTACAGTAATTGTCAACACAAAATTCCTGAATTACACTATTGACCAAACTAGTTTTATGAACTGAAAAATGAAACAAAACTGATCAAGATTGAATGCAGAAAACTTCCTTTCAACAGCAAAAAACAGTAGTTACATGTTGTATTAGCTAGCCCGGAGACCCAGAGTGCAACACGTTTATTAAGTCTAGATTAAGGCGTATTATGAAACTGAAATACATTTCCACTGGCGTACGGGGGGTTCCCAAGCCATTGCACCAACAACTGCTACATTTGATGTATATCTACCAACACCCAAGAAATATCTTATGGCTTTATTGTGAACAGTTTTTATACAAAAGAAAGATTTATCTCCCCAGACTGAAACACCATAGGCAACAACTGGCCAAACAACAGAGTCATAAAGTTTTGTAAAATCATACGAAACGATTTACAGACCAAATTTGCCTTTGCAGTCTAAGTGTTCTTGTAAAGCCAAGGTAAGTATATTTAGTAAGCACTTGCAATGAACTATCCCCACATGTAAATCTATGCTTAGTTCCAGGAGTAGGCACAGGTCTAAAATGTATAATATTGCTCTTGGTACTATTAAAATACATATAATTCAAATTACACCAATCATTTAAGGCATTTAATAATAGTTGAAAGTCATGCTGGTTTTCAGCTAACAAGACAATGTCATCAGCATACATTAAAATACATATATTTTCATCACTGACTTGTATTCCTATATCTAATGATTTCAAATATACTGCTAAATAATTGATATAAAGATTAAACAACTGAGGAGATAGAATACAACCCTGTCTTAACCAACATTTTTACACCAAACCATTCAGTTACATAAGAAATTAGTACGACACAAGAAAAATTGATGAGTAGTGAGACTTAAAAGCACAAAACATTCTGCCAATAATACCCAATTTTACAATTCTACTATAATTCCAAATTATGTCTCGATTTATCAAATCATCAGCCTTACGGAAGTCTATAAAAACACAATAAGTAGAGTTTTTTTCTCTCGCTCCAATGATACTACATGTAGTTCAAGATGACAAATGGTCATTCAAAATACGTTTTTGTTATGATTTTGCTTGTCTGAAATCACATTGTTATTTTCACATCAATCACTTAAACGTCTGTTTAGGATACTGCAATGCAACTTGTACATTGAATAAGCTAAGGAAATGCTTCTATATGAAAAAGGGTCTCTAGTATCCAATGTAGAAAACAAAGGGGTGGGGCTAATAATAGACTTTCCCCAAAGTGTGGGAACAATACCATTACTAAAGCAAACATCAAAAAGTGAACACGTATACAAAACAATACCAAGTAATCAGTCAATATCAAGCCAGTTGTCAGTCGGGACACATTTGCATATAAGAGAATATACTGGTAACCGACAACCACAGTGGTCATTGCATCAACACATTACTTCAGTTGCTTTCTGACTTTTATGAGATAGCCGCTCTTGTTTTCAACTCTGACATTGAACGCTACAGTACATCTCTCACTTAGGTCAAACTCAAAACTACCATGGATGCAGTTACGTTACGCGGAGTAATGTCCAGGCATCATACTCAAACTTTTCTAGCATTTACTCATCTGCTTCCTATGGTTTTCGGTAAGATGCCGGCTGTCAAACTGATGACACGGCACAGTGTTGGTGATCCCCTGGTTGTAAAGGTCTGCCGCTGCCTGAAAAGCACCTATATCTGCAAGTAATCTGAAGTCAAATAACTAACTTCAAGTCCCGTCTTCCTTCAGGTTCTGTAGGCAGTTACGTGTCCACCTTTCCTCGTCACCTATGGTTGTTTCAATTGAAACTGTAGCTTACATTTTACATCACATTCTCCATCCTCTTGTGTCTGGAAGCCATGCTTTGAGCATAATTAAGTTGACTGCGCCTGCTGCTGTAATTTGTTGTTTTCTTAGGACAGTTTCAACAACAGAGTAGGTTGTCTGTATAGCAGGTTGATAAGGAATAGATCCAACCCCGCTGTACAGATTGTTGTTGTACATTCCGTCAGCTTGATCGATGACCTCAAGCTCTGGATTGCCTCTCTTCTCTTATGAGCTTCATGTCTTTCCTTGTTTTCTTCTAACACAATACCATTGACTATCTTGTAGGCATTTACAATATGGGACAGGAATATTTTCATCAAGAGATATCTTTCTCAATCTACCTGAGGAAATTGGCGTCTGTATCATTGCAACACATACACTTCGGTTTACTATGGCAGTCTTAGCGTCGTGTTTCCGTGTGGTAATTTCTTGATACAGTTTAAATCCGATGGACTTGTATGAATATTATTTGCACTGGACACACTATTTCCAGCCCAAACCCAACTGCTGTAAGGAAGATGTAACGAACACGAGATCACATTCACAGTGTGGTGTTTTCACCATGTGCTCTTGTACAACCTTGTTAACCATTTCCCTCATTTGCGTGTATGCACCAGCTGATATGTGTCGACGTTCTCTCCTGAAATGAAAAACAAACTGAAAATAAGTACACTATACCAGTTTGGGCATTAACAGTATATACATACCTATTTGAATTGTCTCCCTTGAATAAACACCTTTTCAACTTTGGCTACTGTTGACTTGAAAATCATTAAAAAAATGATTACATTTCTTTATTTGACAAAATGTTATGAATTTCAAAGGTCATCTCAGACAGTATTTGTGTCAATTATGCAGTGGCTGGTATATTCAGCTGCAAATTAGGGCACACCATTTTGAATTCAAATCTGTGTTGTTTTACTTATTAGTTTAAGGAAAAAGCACAACGATATTCTATATTTTTTGATTGTTTAAAATACGTAAACTGGCCATACCTGCGTGATTTGTTGGATTCGGACCCATATTTGCTTTAACGTAGAAATGTGTACTTCATAGTTCATTGGTATGGGCTTCGGTATTCGCCGCAGCACAGTCCTTTGCTCCACTTTGTTCCAGCCTGACAAACCGCACTTGATTGTCTCTATCACAGGAAGCACCAGATTATGGCCACTTTTAAATTTTGACCGTGGCCGTTTGAAGTTACCTTTTCCAATGTTGAGACTAAAATGACGTCTTATAGTAACTCATTAGATATAACTTTCCATTTTTTCTTTTGCAAAACATATGTATATATCAGATGCAGTAGATTTTTTTCATTACTTATGTACGTCAGCTTAGATAGTGTCCAGAATTGTATGTATGGTGGGGAGACTGATATGGCTACTTCTACTAAAGCATGTTGTGCAACTAATTAGCTCTTAAAAGAATCACTATTTAATATCGATGATCATTTGATAGCCCAGCATGATTTCTTTTAAAACTAAAACTGCAACTAAAATGTATAACTTTTTTTGTCACCAGGCCTTGTAGATGGAGGTAAAAAAACCCTGACATTATGTGTTTTCTTTATAGAAAAGGGTGTGTAGGGATAAAAAATACCCCGAGGACCCACAAAAAGTATCGGACTGTATTTTGGTGATGTTTTTAAGTGCACAGGACTTAATGCAATACACAGGCTCCAAAGAAAAAAATATTGAAACTTCATTTTCTTCTTTTGGGTGGGATTGTTCATTTTAAACATGTTCACTTAAAAGTCAAAGACGTGGAAATGTGCATTCATTTAGTCTACATAAACAGCTAATTAATCCTTATACAGCAAAGCTAGCGATGTGTACGAACTGCAAAACTGTCAAATACAACTAATTATGAGCATTAACTTCATACGCACGTGTATCGCATGTCAACAAGAAGCACATAGCCTGCTTGTTTCAAACATTCTCGTCATCTAGAGCATTCATTCTGCTGAAACCTCGGCAAACCACTGATGAGTGAGGATGGTTTCATACAACCACAGAAGTATACTGCAGTGTATACTTCCATGATACAACTGTATATTAAGTCAACTCACGAGTCATTTTAAATTATGTCACTTATTTTTTTTCTTGACTTTGTACAATTAAATTTGATATAAATCATTTAATATTTTGTTATCCTTTATGAGTAGCCATATCTTTTCCACATTTGCTGCGAGTGTAAATGCCAAAAGGAGAATAAACATTGACCAAAAACGGATAACTTTAGATCTAAGGGATCAGTGATAAGTATTTTAAATCCAGATTGCGTTTTGAACACAAAACGCTATCAAAGATACGTAACGGTAGTCATTTTTGGTTCCTTTAAAAAAACTGTCGGAAAAAAAGCACGAACAAATCAAATCAAACACAAAACAAACAAACACGAAGCAAACTACTACACATAGCAATTTTACAGCAGTAAATGCACGCGCGCGTACACTGTTCTATACAGTACTCGAATGTTTACCAGTGTAGTACATTTTCTGAAGGAAGAAACGGTATGCTAATTTATATAAAATATACGCAGTCTGAAAAGGAAAATTGAACGCTTTTGCGGCATGTAGGTTTTATGTCGGTAACTCATTGCATTTCTGCGAACATGCAATTTAATTTGGGATTTAGACAAATTAATGTAGATATTACCCCGCTTCGAACCGTTTCTTTCGGCGGAGTTGTCTGTGATTTTAGGAACGTAGTAACGTCAAAATCCGTATATACATTGTTAGTTTCTGTTCTGTTCTGTTCCCTCTGGAACGGCTATCTTTCGACAACCGTCCCAAAAATGTACAACAACCTCTGCATTTGGGTCGACAATGTTACCATTTTCGTTCAAGTAGATAACGATTAATTGGTTTCATGGAAACCATTTATCATGGATTTTGTTGATAGTGTTAATCAATGTCATGGTCTATGTTGCATCAAGTAACAATAATAGAGGTACACTAGTTGAGAAGAATATCTCTAAATATCCAATTCTTAAATTTCACGAGTCCTCGCTTAGAATTTCAATCACCACGAGGAACAGTATATTTGTAAAGACGTTTCTATGGTGTCAAAATGGATAATGCATTCTCGACCTAATTTTAATTTTCCTGTAGACGAGAGCAAATACTCTATGACCTGAGACTATTCTCCTCTTACCAGCGGTGTCGTGAAGTTTAACTACCAGACCGGGTAGGGAACTTTTGTAATGGGTGATAAAGAAACACAAACAAGAATGCCTTTCACACATTTATAGTCTCTTGTAATTCTGTGATAGAATGGCCAATGCATGTTTTATGTCATGTTTATGAATTTTAACTATGTACATGTATTGGATGAGAGGTAAACTATTAAACTAAAACTTTTAAATAATTGAACCTTATCAATAAACAAAAGCCGTGTGTCATTCCAAACGTTAAGATGTCACCTAATGTATGCGAGTCGTCCGAAAATTTTAGTAGTACCGATACTAACACGAACCTCCAAAGTTTTTCTTATTTCTTAGTCTGTTATATTTATAAAGACTTTTTCTGAAGTATCTGCGACTTTTCCCCCAGTTTTCAATTATAAACGGTCTCCGTTGTTGCAGTTATCCCCAGATGTTGAGTTTGTACAAAGTCCTTAACCATGCTGGAAAAAAGGTAAAACTAAGAATTTAAACAACAAATGTACTGACATCGCGCTTAAAAGAAGAAATTGAGGAGGTCGCGGTGAAATGGCGCTGCCCCCCCCCCCCCGCCCCTTATGAATACTGAGGGATGCGGTCAAAATTTGCCACAACGATTCCAGGCGGCGACCTCGACACTTTACTCCTACTAAAATACAATTCTGGCCAAGGTAAGCTTTGAGTGTATATGATGCATTTTGAAATATTTTGGCTGTTCAGCATAAAGCTATAAGTACAATAAGTTGAATGTACAGTGAATTTGGTGTTTTAAGTGCTAATTAAAGTGCGACGTAGTCTGGCATTTGTCATGATACATGTTTTGACAGTTAAGAGACCAAATTTATGTGAAACTAAACATGTCTTAAGACATTGTATCCCGAATAGAAACATGCATTATATATAATTACGAAATAGCTAGAATCCACAATTAAGCCGAAGTAACTCCCAGCTTTCTGCATAACTGGCACCTACCTTTTTTGGCTTTGTGCTATATATACGTTACTTTTACTTACGTTGTATACTCTTTGGCACACATAGAAATTCAGCTGGCTTTCCATGGTAACATGACTTTACAGAAGGCATACATCTGGTTGAACAACAGTAGAACTGGACTGGCTGTTGGCCGCAAATTTCACCTTCCACTGAGCATGGTGTAAATACGTCAGAAAACTCACACATAGGTTCGGATACGTTCGGATTTAGACCAGCCAAATTGTGAATGATGCCTACCCATGGTGGGGGACAGCCGGGACCGCAAGCTTAAATGCAGAATTTAAGGTATTACTATTGTTGGCTGTCATGATAATGTAAAGAAATGGCAAATTATTTTTTTTATATTCTAATGCAGTACCGATGTAACTTCGTTTCTGATAGGTTATGTCGATTAAATTTGCGACTATTAAATAACGTATAATTATATAGTCGCAAAAAATCGAACGGCGTTTAATTAGCGCATTTAACGTATTGTGCGGTAAAAAAGGGATTTAACATTTGCGACCGTATTTACGATTTTAAATGTCGCAAACAATTTTAACAGCTCCGGCTAACACCGTCGTCGTTAAAATATTGTTGCGACCATTAAAAACCGTAAATACAGTTGCAAATATCAAAATTACAAAACAGTCAACCCTATATTTAACATTTTCTATGTTTCAGTTTTAATGAGCTTTTCATATTTGTTAATGGGGTTGTTATTTCCCCACAATTGGGAAAACATAGAAATAAGTGATGGTCTGGCTTATCAAAAAGCAGACTTTATGCTTTTTGGGGGTCTAATTAATCAAGGTAGACTACAGAAGGGTCAATTTCGTATCACACCGTGAATCGTCAAGCGTATAGTTGTTTTTTTTGCTATACGAAATCCTTTTCAATATGACAGTATAAAGAACTTTGTAGATCAATTTTGTCAAACTTCATAACAAATTACTATAAAACGATATTAATCAAGAGTATGTTTTTTTCCAAAGTCAAAGGAATTGCAAACGTCTGGCGAACAGATAATCCAATACACGTATGCGCTAACATATAGAAGCAAAACTTAAAACAGAAGATCAGTACGTTTTTATATCCGGAAAATTTCTGACTAATCAATTGCATGGTCTCCGTCTACGTGATCCCATGAATTCGAGGTAAGCGCCCATGGAAACGACGTAAAATTAAAAACATCAAAAACGAAGACTAAACACACTAGAAATAAAGGATACATGAAGAACATTTTCGTATGGTAATGGATAGCGTTAATGGCTGTCTCATTAAAATGTCACTGTCACGAATAAGTTCATTTAAAGTATTCTATATAGGACACAGTTTAATTTTAAGTACCAACTTCTGTTGGGTTTATTGCTGATAAGACATAACGCTGATACATTGTTTTGACATGCACTTCTTTTAGAAACATAAAATTTGTTATTGTTATGCATAAAAAGGTCTAACAGATAATGAAAACAACCAGTGAGCCGTGATTTTACGTTTACCCTATTGGAATAAAATTATATACGCAGAGAAAACGATGTAAGTCGGGCTTGAGTTACTATAATTGAATTGTACCTTCTGGTGCGTATTTTTTCTCTGTTCCCATGTCAATGGCATTCTGCTGGTGATGTAGGGGTATAACCAGCTCGCTTGAGTGAATTCTTGTAATCTTTCGGCCACTTCTAGGACGCTCTCTAGACTGGGCGCATGCTCCAAGAACACACATGTACAGGACAATGCCTCCAAGCACGCGAAACAAGTTCATTTTGCTGCAAACGCACCCCTGGACACTTGTCTGTATGAAAAATAACATCGTTATAGAGAAGCTGTGTAGCTTGTGAGTGAATGAAAGTGACTAAAAATTAAATTATCCAACACTCGTTCCTATGTATACATTAACTAGTGGAAAACGTCCAAAGAAAACTGCTAAACTGGAGCTCGATCTTGCTTTGGACTATTGTTTTTTCAGTTAAATTATAATAACAGCGTAGGGACTACTTCTGCAACGCAGGATCGAATTCTGACGCGTTGGTCACATGGCAATATATCTCTTGGGTGGGATACCACATGCATTGTGTCAGCTGTCTCATCTTTGATTTTCATAGTTTTGCATTTTGCCATATAAGGGTTCTCTCTTTGCGCGTTACATTTATTTGTAAGGTAGATCTAATACATTGTATCTATCTGCTTTTTCGTGAAACTCACACAGATTACAGATAATTTCACTATTCTAGTCTAGTGAATGTTATCATCTTCAGGTTTTATATGCACAAAAGCAATGATGAATTATCAACAGAACCCTGCACAGTAATTGTTTTCAAAGTCATACATTTCTAAAACAACATGCAATTTAAGTTAAGCGTCTCATAAGACGTCCTTCTCAATTCAAGAATAGAACAAAACTGAGTATAGCTGTACGTACAGTTCAGACTAGTGTAATTTACACAAAGTGGACACACCATTTTACAGTCAAATGTCTCATATCATGTTACTTTAGTGGCCAGCAAAAATAAATGTTTACAATGTATTTCGATATCAATCAAAGGTTTCATTCCCATGTTCGTAGAAGGTAATATAAAATAACTACACATAAACAATCGTCTTTATTTCTGCAAACAAATATTTACTTATACAACAATAGTACATTTATATTGCAAGATACGTTTAGTTGCCTACCTTTCGTGTAGAAAAGCCTATCCAAGTGTGATGTGATTGTTAGATGCTAATTAAAGAATAATAAATCATATCTTGGCCTAATTAGTTTGGGACAACCGTACACGATGTAACAAACAAGCAGGTTACACCTTTCTATTTTTTCCGTTTTCATTCGTTTCACGTGAACGAATTTTTAACGATTTTCTGAATAATGATGAAATTTATTGAACATTTGTCCTATTATGATTTTGACTGTATAGATTTCAGCTAGTTTTCGCCAAACCTTTTATGTTATTACTTTGATTAGTTGGACGGCATTTGCCTCATTATATTCATTAAATGAAGATGACAGTTGAAATTTTATCTAACCCTTTTTGGTTAAAGACCACAACATCATCCTTTACTTTATTTGTCATTTCCTTGAGAAGTGAGAAACATATTAATTTCTTACGCTGCGCTCAAATTTCGTGTTTCAAAGTAATAAATCATCACGACTTGGAGGTTGAAAACGTACTGCTCACTAGAAGGTTCAGTGTCGTTTCCAGCAGATTGCTTTATGAATTTTGAGATTCGTGAATCATCTGCACGTGCATGTGAATGCAACAATGAATGACACCTTTCTTATAAAAAGCACATTTTTTCTTGACTTTGATATCATGTCATACCGCCAATTGATCACGAAAGTGGATATGAGCAGATTCAAATGTATAAATACTAGAAAATATGCTCAGTCTTACATTGATAACTTGTACGTACTTGCTTAAATGTGCCCAACAGGGATCTATCTTCAACATATTCATAATTGTTAAAGTCTTGTACTAATTGGTTGGTTTTAAAAATAACATTGTTACTCAAAACCTTTTAAGACGTTAATGAGCTTCATGATACTGTATTTATTTAAGCTCGAACAGGGTTTGAGATGTCAGTCTGATGTTGATAATGCATACATTGATTTATGTGATCATAAGATGAAATGTATAAAAAATCCCATACAAAACTGTGCATTTGTAAAATAATTGTAATAAAAAGTGTCATATTGCAAAACTAGGGTGGAATGATTAGCCCTGTCTTACCTCGGAACGCCTTGTGTCTGTCAGAAAGAGATTGGCCAAAAGATTAAGCATTGGACTTGATACAAATCCCAAGGAATTCTTGAACACCATTGGTAAAATAGGTGTTGCACATAAATATGTGAAAACTCACTGTTACAAGTCTTTTACCTGTCAAGAGAATGGTTTAAATGTTAAATTTTTCTATCACTTTTGAAGAGTTAAATCAAGCCATTTTTAAAACTAAGCAAACAATGTGTAGCCGGTGGTTTTGACAATACTGCAGTATACCAATATATTTAAAAGTAATTGCAGTATTTCTTTTCTACATATTCTATTTAATGTGTGTTTTACAACAAGATATATACCTACTGATCGGGGAAAAGTTGTTATTACCTAAATCTTGTTCTGCTGATCCTCGTGATCCATTATCTTACCGGGGTATAGCACTGTATTGATACAAGAAAACAGCTTAGACAGTCAACCGTTGGTGTCCTTTATCGATTTTACAAAAGCGTATGATTTCATTAATCGTAGTCTTTTGCAGTTTTATGGAAAAAAAACTGTTCGATAATGGCATAAAATGCTTAAGATCCATAACCAATCGGTGTCAATCTGTGTTAGAATTAATGGCTATTATACAGAATAGTTTGAATAAACGCATGTGGATTACGAGAAGGTTGCTCGTTGTCACCGTTACTGTTCAATTTGTTTTTGAATGACCTAGTCACTCAAATTCAGGCTTTAGGTAAAGGTATCTGTATAGCGAATGAAATAGTCTGTATCTTATTATGTGCAGATAATAGTGTCATTGTAGCTGAAAATGAAAGTGATTTACAATACTTGTCAGGTGTTTTGTTAAAGTGTGACATTATGCGCATTTTTTTCAAGTAACAATCCAGCTGAAAAGGTGTGTACAAAAGCGTAGAGGTAATAATAGCTTAACCACCACTCTTCCCGCTACCAGTAGAAAAATACTTTCCAATATTGTTTTCTTATTTAACTGGGAGAGTCAATTTAAGAAAAGAACACTGCTGCAGGGTTGCTTCCCTTCCACTGCTGAAATCTCTACCACACACAACGACACACACTATCTTTTATCAGCCGTTTTTTTTATCTAAAGCACCATTTCAAATACTAATGGGCATAATCATTAATTACCCAGCACCAAAAATTGCATTTATAAAATTGTCCCAATACACTATCTAAGATCCATATGTCACTTTAAAGTGGTGTTCTTTAAACCGAGGACAGTTAATCCACAAAAGAGCAATATTGTACATTTAAAATACCATCTTTATAAAATCTTCTCATGACTTTTCTGGTGATACTTATAGTTTACAAAATGCCAATCAATCCTTATCTTTGTATTCTTTTAGATGAACACTTGGATTTTGGTAAAACTGCAAAGTCTGGAGCCAAAGTCCTGACAGAGTACTTGGTCTCCTTATCTATCAAGTTGGTGGCGCCTATATTTTTCTATAGAGCATGGTATGGCCTATTATATCATATAGCGCCTCCTTTTAGGCGTACTAAGTCTCACGCTGTAATGCCGTACTAAACCAACCGTGCTATGAAATATTTTTTTTATCTTGGTTTGGGAAAATATGCTCCTCTGCTGCCACTCTGTATGGCGAACTTGGTTGGCAACCACTAGGGGTGATGCAATAGGTATCGGTAGCTAGGTAATGTCATAGAATTAGCTGGACTTAATTATAGAGTTTTGCATATTGCAATGCTAAATCTGGCACGAAGTGCAAAAACTGGCAATACAGCTTTGTACAGCATTAAAACTAAGTCTACTTCATTCAATTTATAAATGTACAAATTTATCATCTAGAAATTTCTGTTGTAAGGTAGAACAGAATAACATGTATCTGTGTATTAATGATTGGAAACTATGTGTATCTAGTCCAAATGTATCAAATGATTATACATGTACGTGTACGGAGGAACCTTAGTATATTTTTCAATTTGTCATTAAACAGTTAATGTGACGGACCCTTATGAGGTATATTTTCCAATGTACTACAAAGCATAGATCAGCATTAGCAATAATTACGTTTGTCTGTATGATTTAAAGGCATGCACCTCCTGAATCTTGAAAACCCGGACGTCTGAGGAATGCTGACACTTTAAAACCTTGAAAGTAATATTTTACTAGGTTTGAAATTTCGTTTCCACTTGCTGTAAATGACAGGATATGTCCAATATTTTTGCATAAAGCAACATGATTACTAAACCTAGTTTTATTTGATAGAGCTAACGGACCTCTGTTGGTTTTATGGTTTCATTTGACAGCTCAATCTATTTGTTGACTTATATAACAGCATAAATCATAAAGTAGCAGAACGTGATACCTTTACAAAACCTTGCTTTTCCCCCCCGTGAAAAATATGTCCTATTTTAAACATGATTACTTTTATTTGTAGAGCTAAGGTTTATATAATCATGACCAATGTTTGTACTCTCAATTGTTAAATGGCCAAAACCTGCTATATATATATACTTCTAATACTTTTTAATATTTTGTATCATAAGTAAGGGTTACATTGAAGCATACATAAAATGCATTGTCTGCTTCTTTACTACTTTTAAAGCAGACTTTAAAATATAGATTAGTACTAAAATATTTATGAACATGTATAGATAAGTTATTTATAACATAAAATGTCATGATTTTAACATGTATAGAAAAGTCTGTGATAGGTTATTTATAACATAAAATGTCATGATTTTAACATGTATAAATTAGTCTGTGATAAGTTATTTATAACATAAAACGTCATGATTTTAACATGTATAAATTAGTCTGTGATAAGTTATTTATAACATAAAACATGTATAGTTTAGTCTGTGACAGGTTATTTATAACATAAAATGTCATGATTTTAACATGTATAGATTAGTCTGTCATAAGCTTATTTATAACTAAGTCTGATTTGAACATACGTATAGATTAGTCTATCAGGCTTGGTCGGTTTTCGAGGATTATGAGGTTTGCTGCTTGGCTTATATTGTGAGGGAGACAAATGGTTACCAGGTTGCCTCCCTTACAATATATACTTGAAAAAAATATTGATCTTGCTGTCATTATCGATTTCCGATTAAGTTATAGTAGTCTCTTGTAACTCGTACATAGAATGGCAAATTGCATGTTCTTTATGTTTTTTATTTATATGTTTTTAAAATATACACATGTATTTGATGAAACTTATATAAACTATATATAAACTGTAAGACGCCTCTGGAATACGGCTAGCCTTTTTAAACCTTAATTTCAGTTCCGATGAATTTCAATTTGATGATGAATTCATAAATAATTTATAAGATTGTCTCCCTTGATTATCTGTGAACCGTGTTTTATTAGAGTGTCTCGGCAAAAGTAGACTAATGATGCATCATTACACTTAATCTACTGACCTTTATGATGGCATTTTACTGTTGAAACAAACAGAAATAGATTTAATAAGGTGCAATATGTAATAACTATCATTGTTCATTATGGTACTACATTTGCAAACAAGTTATTCTTAACTTATGTCGATTCGACTGCGCTAAAATTCGACCAACACATAAGAGTCGATTTTGAGACATTATGATATAAAGATCAGTTATGAGCGAACGAACCAGAAACTGTCACTTCTTGTATCAATTTACAGCTTTGTCAAATGATGCACGTATTGGCGTTTCGTGAATTGCCCAAGGACACATCTAATGTGATCTCACTGATGATCGAATCTACCGTGTCCAAGTGTCACATGCGACAGGTAGATCTGTAAGAACGCCCAGTACGTAATTTTGTGGATAAAGCAGTGGATGAATTTAAATTTTCTTCTTCACATTCTGCTCTTGCTTTTAAATATAAATGTAATGACCCAAATAATTGTTCTTTTATAATCTACCCCTCTTTCTTATAGGAAGCTGATCATCCAGGAACACCTATAATATATGAACGGATAAACGTTTCACCCAGTTTTTGGACAACAACGAATAAATGACCTGTATTAAAGATGCTGTAAATAACAATCATAAACGATTGAAATAAGACAAAAAAAAAAACACAAACAGATTCAAATAACTTTATTGTTTTTTTTAGCATTCAACTCGACCATTAGACAGTAAATCAGTTCGGAATGATATTGTAAACATTAACATTTGGAATATATAACTTTCATCGCCAACATTAAAAAGTTCTGTGTTGACACTATTTGGATCGGAATGGAATGATGACGTAGGAATTAATAAACTTTTACATTTATGCAAACATTGAATTACATCAAAAATACTTCTGAAGGTGTTTTAAATTGCACTAACATTGCTAGAATGGTGAAAACTATTCAGTAGTGAGAATACAATTTACGTAAACATATATTCCATTTGATATAAAATGAAATGGTTCATTGTTTATAACAATATACCAAGAATGTGGTAAGTATACGAGTGAGGAATACATTTCAATAGTCTGGGAATGACTACCTAATAAAATACCCTCACTAATACACCTTACTCACTACAAGCATATTATGATAAAATAATTTCTAAACGTTTGAAAAGCTGGTATTAGTCTACAATTCTAGTTTATTTGATAGCTTAAAATTTTTAACCAAGCATCAGAATATTAAATTTCATCCTGAAGTCTAGACGTTACCATTAGTTTATTAAATATATATAAAAAAAGAATTTAATTGCCGATTGGATCTACCATTACCAGCTCCTCTAAACTTGGGATAAATTCAATCTATCACTATCTACTATAATACAGATTAAGAATAACAAATTTCAGTCTATACATCTTAAAACCTAAAACTTTAAAAGTTTAAAAGTTAGCTATAGTACAAATATTTAGTACGTTTATCCAGAATTAGGAAACAGGATTTTGCAGCTTCTTTAACAATATTGCAATTGGAAAGTATAAAATTGAGCTTGCTTACATCATTTAGTCTTGGAAACCCATTGTCAACCTCACTAGCTTTGTTGAACAAAACATTTCTAATATCATCATAGTATGGACATTTCAGTAAAACATGCAGTTCATTCTCCACCCCATTGTTACACACAGGACATATTCTATCATTTACTGCAAGTCTTTCATAACGACCAGTTTCTAGTCTAATCGGTGCGACTCCGCATCGGAACTTAGCCAAAGCCGATCTCTGTTTAAGTGGAAGTAACCCTTTAAGATATTCTTCAGTCTCAAAACTAAATTTAAAATTTCTGTATGTTCTCAGCTTACTATTTCTAGCTCTATGTGCACTATACAAACAATGTACAGACTCAATCCATTCATCTAGATACTGATTAAAAAAATTTTCTTGAACTTTGTCTAACAATGTTTTCTGATACAAATGAACATTTTCCATATCAGCATACTCATTGCAGTGGTATTTTTTAAGCAACTCTTTTACTGTATAATGCCAGTTTCTACACTGTCTACCAGCTATATCTTTACAATGTTTGTAAACCATTTTGTTAATTCTACTATCAGTCATTTTTGAAAATCTACAGTACAAATTAATAACACATTTCAGTTGCCTAGAAAAAAACTGGCTCCCAGCCCATGTCACCAGCAACAGCAAGATTAGGTGTATATTTGCCCGTACCCATGAAAAACCGCATGGCTCTATTTTGTATTGCTTCGATACAGGAAAACTGTCTTGTACCCCATATGGCAGCTCCATATGCAATGACTGGCCAAACTAGGGCGTCATACAGCTTGGAATAAACATGAAACGGCATACCACCAATTGTTTTGAATTTTGCTATTAATAAACCTAGTGCCCTTCCTGCTGCTTGTGACACAAACTTAGCCATTACTTTATAATCCATAAATTCATTAAGCGTTAAACCAAGATATGTATATTTATCTGTGTATTCAAGCACATGGTCATTGCATTTAAATATAAACTGAGACTTTTGCATAGAAGAAGTTCTGAAGTGCATTACATTACTTTTCGCCATATTTATTAACATTTGATTATTTTGACACCATTCACATAAACAGTTTAACATCATCTGTAGATCATGTTCATTCTTTGCCATAATATCTATGTCATCTGCATACAACAATATTGACAGATGTTTACCATTTTCAAGTTCAATACCTAAAAACAAAAATAATATCAAACAGGGAATGCCACGTACCAAAAACGCAGCCTCCCCAAAACGAACCCCACAGCACCCAGAAGTGCACACCACTAACACACACACACACGCACACGACACACACACACAATCATGTACACACACACATATACACTACCAACACACACTAGCATACAAAGCAAACACACGAGGACAAAACGAACAATTAAAGGAACACAGTGGGGCACCGCCTTGGAACGGTCAGTGGCAAAAACACCACTGGGGAGCTTAAACCGGTTTATGGTGCGCACCCAACCTCACTCTTACCCCCACCATGTTCCAAAGTCACAGGACAGTGTAAATAAAAGTAATCCCTGCTAGGTGAATCTCTAACACACGCAATGGAAACAAAAGGCATGGTATGTAAAACACAAAAATGCTCGTGTATAAATATATAAAAAGCAAACCTTGAGAACCAAAAAACGTATGTACTCAATGCCTTTGCAGAAGGCAGAGCACCAAGAGAAACACCCTTAAGGGCCCGACGAAACAGGCCAGAGGACAGAAATCAAAACAGTTTCGTCCCAGTGGGATTTAAAAACTGCCCATCACAGAGTCCTCCCCCTCTTCCGTCAGACACAATCAAAGAGGGAAGCATAGCGTCCAACTGTAAACGGGTTGAACACCAAACATGCGGTGTGTCTCAAAACAGTTGGGTCCTAAACCTAGTGCATTTAGTTTAATTGATAAATCATTGATAAAACAGTTAAAAAGAACTGGCGATAAAATACATCCTTGACGCAGTCCAATCTTTATATCAAACCAATCAGACAAATAACCATTTACTCTTATACAAGACCGAACATGTGTATAGAGTGACATTACAGCTTTCAGCATCTTACTATTGACACCCATTTCAGAAATACGGTTCCATAAAGTAGCCCGATCAATTTTATCGTACGCTTTTTGAAAGTCTATAAAGGCAGCAAAAGTAGGCACTCGTTTCTTAAGTCTAGATTCAATAATTGATGTCAAACTTGCTAGATGGTCAATGGTACTTCTCTCTTTCCTGAAACCGTTTTGCTCGTCGGACAGTAAATCATTATTTTCTAACCATTTTGACAATCTGTCATTTAAAACTGAACAGTATAATTTGTACATTGTGGATGCTAAAGTAATTCCTCTATATGACATAGGATTTCTAGGGTCTACCATATTTGTCTTTGGTATTGGGTTAATAATTCCTTTACCCCAATCACTTGGTACTTTACCAGTTTCATAACACACATTAAAAACTCTATGTAAAATAAAAATACAAATATTATTTCTAAATATTTCATAAGGTAAGTTATCTAAACCACTAGCCTTATTCTTATCAGCTTTATTTATAGCCCTTTCAACCTCAAACATAGATATATTATCATTAAATTCTGGCACATATGTTCCACTAATTCGACTATTGTTACTCCCTGTAATAGGGTTAGCATTACAGTTTGTATCGTGATCACCATTATACAGAGTTTCATAACTATTTTTCCAATATTTCAATACATGATCTATATTTAAATCAACAGAACCATTCGCATCAACAATTTCCATAGGTATTGTATTTTTCTTAGCCGAATGAATACCAATTTTCCCAATTGATTTCCAAAAACTATTTTGATCATGTTGAACATAAGACAACAATTCTTCCTGTAATGTGTACCAATATTTTCTCTTTGCACGCTGGACAGCCCTGTTAAAAAGTTTTCTATAACTATTATACTGCATTTTTAATTGCTTTTTTCTATTCGGACAAGAACATTTTAGCCAACTTTTTTCAGCTGTACAGGCAGTATTCCACAATACAGTCAGTTCACCACACCACCATGGTTTACTAATCTTACATTTTCGGTTCCAATTTGAATTGTTGTCAGCAACTACTTTATGAGGGATATTCTTCATCATTTCAGTTTTAATGTTTTTACACAATGACAGGTAGCACTGATCAATACATTCTTGTGTGCGCAAACCCTGTTCCATAGCATTTACTGACTGAAAAAGTTGTTTAACAGTATCTTCATTCTGTAAAAAATTCTCTGGCATTTTATCAGTCAAAAACCTAATATTTTCAACTTTCTTGGACATCGTTACAGGATCAGACATATTATTAAATGAATGACAAACATTCCAAGTCAAAAGCGAATGATCAGGAATACCTGTTGGCTGTTGGAAATTTATCTCACACACTAGATCTGAAGAGCGAACTACTTTAAAATTCTCAAATAGATGTAGATCTGTATGACTTACTAAACAATAGTCAACAACTGATGAACCTTGCGGCCTTATACATGTAAAATCATTCTTTACATGGTTTCTACCATTTAACATACAAAAAGATGAGCTAGTGAGGAAATCCAAAAATATTTCACTGTATTCGTTACATGTAAAATCTATAACATTTCTGAGTGGCACATTGTCAACTCCTTCAATATAATCAGGCTCTTTGCCACATCGACTATTAAAATCTCCACAAATAAAAATGGTACCTTTGTTCTGATACATGTATATACCACTTAATAATTTATCATAAAAGGCAGTTGCATCAACATATCTAGTTGAGTATTTCGGAGGTAAGTAACAAACACAAATATAGTAAGATGTATCCGTACTTTTATCATCTAATCTTATCCATAGTATATCATCATTATCATCATCAACTATACATATATCAAAATGTTGAAACATCTCCTTCTTTACCAAAAAACCCACGCCCCCCGAACCAGACCAAGCATTTCTATGTAAATGTTTTCTATTATTACCAAACCATTCATAATTTTCAAATGACAATGATTCATTAAATTTTAAATGGGTTTCAGCAACACCAATAACATCTAAATCAAAATGTTCAACACAAGCTTCCCTAAAAACAGAGTTTATTGATTCAGGGTCAGGATTCCAATTATTTACATTCCAAAACCCTGCAGTCCATTAATGTCTGTAGGGGTTTCCACGTCCACCCCGGGGTCCACCTCTTCCACGTCCTCTTTGTTGTTGCCAACCATCATTCCGAGATTGAGCGTTATCATTGTTTTTGCCTCCTCCCGACCTGTTTCCATAATAACCATTACTGCTCTGTTGATTATTCAAATTACTTTGAACTTGATGTTCACCATTGCCTCTTGCATTTCTGCTCTGTGTTTGTTGTATGTTGTTACTTATCACTCGCGATCCTCTAACCGTAAGATTTTTGCGACCATGTTTGATAGCATTCACAATGGCACGCATGTTTGCCTCTAGTTTTCGGTCACTTTTTGTTTTATCACTATGAATAAACACCTCACTATATTTGCTGTTATTCTTTAACTTATTTTTCAATTTCAATACTTTTTCTTTTTCAGTTACACTACCACACTTTGCCACTACCACACCCGGTTTATTTTCTGTGGTTTCTTTCCTTTCTGCCTGAGTGATTGTGACATCATGTAGCCCCAGCCCCTGTTGAATGACCTCTGTGACCTTTCTTTTGAGGTTTTCCCCTTCGTGAAAAGGTAAATTACGTAGAATTATGTTTTCTGCAATTTTGGTTTCCTCCGAGACATGTGCACTGTCACAAACAGGTGTAAAATTTTCTATCTTTTCAGCCACTTGAGATATGTCCTCTGAAAGATCTTTCTTTATACCACTTATCTTACTATCCAATTCGTTTCTTAGCTTCGAAGTCTCAGAGCTAATTCGCTTATCAAATATTTTTATCAGTTTATCTGTCACTTTATCTGTGATTCTTTTTTCTACACTGTCAATACGATTTTCAATTTCATCAAACCTAGTTTCCATTTTTTCTTTTATACTTCTAATATCTTTTGATAATTGAATAAGTAATTCTCCACTGCTTTGCATAATAACACTGTTACCTATTTCTGGAGTATTTCCTGAAAGTTCGCACTGCTTGACATTCTTTTCTATTTCTGGAGCTTTACCTGCACCTTCGCCCTGCTTTACTTTTTTGCATTTTCAACAGTAGTGACATTATTTCCTTCGAACTTCCGTTTCCTCTCACCTCTGTCGGGTGTCTTTATTACACTGGGTTGGTTGTTCGGACACATAACTGCTTCAACGTACATATGAGCTTCCTCCTCTGTGTTTTTGCAGTTGCAACAGTTGTTACAGTCGTTCCCACAAACACTAGCCATTTTAATCTATTATAATCGATTGTTCTTCGTAAAAATGACCTTTTTCACAATAATCACCTCACTTCCGCATTCGCGTTTATAAATGGATTTCGCAAACAAAGCAAAAAAGCAAAGTTAATGCCTTTTCGCCTATTTTTCGAATGCGCTAAAGTTAAATAGTATTCAAAATTATTAATGCTATTCTGGCTAACAATTTTCAAAAATTCGATTACTAAATGAAATAAAATGTTGCATTTATTTCTTCAACATTCGGGACACATTTGTAATGCTTTTCTATATAAACAATGTGTCATCTTTCATTACGACCACAATGCATTTACAATTAATGTCAAACGAAGAAGGAACTATACCAGTTTCATACCAAACTAACTATAAAATTATTTCAAGCCTAAATGACATAATATGATTAGCAAAATAGAAAGTGAAAAAACTTGCCTTTCACATAGACTCAGTACAAATCAGGAAAGCCCGACTGATACAGTAATACTGCGAGCAAAACATGTCCATATCATCTGACTTTACAAATTAGCTTAAACAAGTTTGCTCAAAATGGACAGAATAAAGACTTAATGGAAGGAGATGTATATTTCTGTTACTTGAGACCATGTGATGATGTTAACTTTCTCTAACACATTGTTTCTATAAAAACGCTATAATTCAACAACTTGGTGCGAATTTACTTAAATTAAAAAAGTATGTAATATTATTCTGAGACAGAAGTTCATTACTTTGGTATACAGATTAACCATACTATAAATGAAGATATTAAGGTCATAACTTAATCATTAACTGCCAAAAAAGTAACAAAAACAATTACACAAATTAATTTCGTATTATCTTGTGAAACATAACAAGCAGTAAGTATAAATCACAAATAACTCCATATCACAGTATTATTCCCAAAGTAAAATACGATATTAAATAACATCATTTGGACAAAGTCAAGACAAACTTAATTTACAGCAGCAATTAAGCACAGCCAGCACACATGGACTGCAAGATTGGATTATTGTAATAATATGGTCATACACATGGAAAAACTGACCAAGGTAGTCGTTACTTAGTTTCACGGAGACCTTTCGTGAACTTGTAATCGATAACAGCATTTTACCCGAAAATCTTAGTAAAACCAGGAACGTAGAATGTTGATTCTACGTTCCTGGTAAAACGTTATAAAAGAAACTCAACGCTTTGTATTATTATTTTTCGACAAAAAATGCATTGACTCTATTTCTATTTGTTCAATCGTGTAGACATATTGCTCACGGATACAAATCATCAAGACGGAAATACTAGAAACCAGATGAAAAACTACCGACCAACCAATAAACCAACATTCACAAAACAATATACTTCGTTTCTGTCTAGGGGGAATCAAAGAAATATGGCAAAGATAAAGTCAGTCCTTGACACAGAGTATCAAAATAAAATGCGATATACGTATATATAAAATCAGTCATGTACACAAGGTATCAAGCAAAATATGGCACAAAAGTCGATGACGAACCGCTTTAGGGTATCCGGTCCATTCAACTTATATCCATACATTTTAATTTATTACACATAACACATCGTTTGTGCACAGAAATATCTACTGAATAGATTTTACATTATCATCACTAAATTGTGCTACACATCATGTCACATAATACATTCTACAGCCAGTACCACACTATGCTGGAGCTAAATATTTTATCAAAAACTGTACATTTGAGTGAAATTAGCTTGTTTCTTTCTTTTATCGGAAACATATTTAATATGTGTTAAAGGTCCATTACTAACATCAAATCGAATTTTCTTTTAAATCTGGAATGGTAACGGGTGTCATCTCTAAAGGAAATTATGACATACTGCATTGGATGTGACATTATTATGAACATTTGAGTTTAACAAAAGAATTAATAAATTATATTTTGCCTTTTCAAAAACGAAGGTGGGTTTTCCCATTTTTAAATATCCTTGTAATTTTCAAGAAATCTCCCAGAGAGAGGCTGTAAATAGGTCGACATAAATAAGCATGCCTATTTTGAATTATAATTGAAGACGTTTACTTCCAATGATGTGCAAAGTATATGTCTGACTGTTTACAACATTCAATAAAGCGAAAACAGGACCAAAAGACCACCCAGGTCAATCTAAGGAAATACACAAACATTCACTCCTTTTTCTGCAGCAGTATTTCAAACAGGGAAATACTCCACGGCTATTGTAAAGTTTTAGAAGCCAGTTTCAAACTGTATTTCCCTAATACAATTCCAGATATAAAAGAAAATTCAATTTGGCGTTAGTAATGGACCTTTAATATCGAGTTCACTAATATCTCAATTTTTGTAGCATGAAAAGACAAAACTTATTTTGAAATGGGCATATAAAATATTTTATGGATAGGTACAATGTCCGTTAATCATAATACAAGTTACAATTTAGCAAAAATTTGGTATTTGACTCCAAAAAGAGCTATAATGTCCACAGATACCACTTTGACAGTTATTCTGACCTTTTGCTAGCCACTTTTACATTAAAGGAGTAAAAGCAGCTGTACGCTGATAGTTGCGATTGCTTTTCGGAGAATACATAAGAAAATCTAAGAAATCCAATGCAAAACTTATCCCCGAACTGCATTCTTGCGATATAAACAACTAAGCTTAATACTTATCACTCATATGAAATGCGACTGACTGATTCTCAGTCAGTGATTGCTAAGGAATAGACCGCAAAAATAACCCATCTTAAAGTACACTATATGTATGAATAATTCAAAAGGGCAATAATTCAATAACATTTATCCAGGCGTAACGTGCTCACAATGTGCACCACAAAGCTTCAGAGTGATCATTCCTGTGAATATTCATTGAAATTTAGAAAAGTTGTATCTGAAAAATAGCGCGAAAAAACATCACTATGTACAATACATGTATATGCATGGGAAATCAAAAGGCAATAAATCAGTTAAACATTATCAGGGCATAATGTGTAAACAATGTCACAACTAAGCTTAGTAATAACTGATCACGTTCATTTACATGGAATTCTATTCAGAGAAACACAGTAACGCAAAAACATCTCTATGTACACAATACATGCATGTATAAAATTATGAGCTATTACTTAAGCTGATAAACACTTTACTGATACCAAATTGACACTTTGCTAGCCACTCCAACCTTCTGAATACAGTAAAGAAATAAGAGCACTGCATATGGGTCCTGCACGCTGTTGCTACCTCAAACAATAACGGTAGATAAAGCAATACTACGATGATATGTTACAGGCGTTGTGGCTTGACAATGTTCTAAGAGCAACGCACTTTAAATGAAATGATTAGATTAAATTAGAACAAATCACTAAAATGGTAACACTACTTATCAAATACTTGACGTACTTAATTTTTATTCATAAGCGCCTATTGCTGAAATTCTTTGATATATATTTATACATGGAAAATACATGCATAAGTGTAAATTGCATCAATTCACAGAAAGTATAACAGTCTAGCATTACAACTCATTTATAAAAATGCGCAAAAAACAAACACATAGATTAACAAAGGATATACATTGCCTATATACAATTATTTGTACAATAAATATCAATCAAACACATGTACACACACACATGCTACGAAAATAATATGACTCATGATTCACATAAAACTTCTGCACACAATTAAACATAATACTTATATATATGTGATAATACCTCCATAATGCATGTATTTAACAAAATTACTCATTAAATATTGTACACTTTGATGAAACTTTATATGGTAATAATTTTGTTGACATTTTGGTTTCGCAAAAAAAATTATGTATGGCTGCATAGACACAGTTGTTTATTTGTTAATGCCGAATTGTATCATGTGTAAGCTAAAATTGGAAATAATAGTAAATAAAAAGGTATGTTCACGTAGTTCTCCGGAGGTTGCACTACCCATACTCTGAAAATTCATATGGCCACACGGCTTCTTGTATGTAAAACTCCCATGATTAAGTACATGAGCAGGTATATAAAACATGTACGATATATTAAGAGTAATAGGCCTCATATATATAAATACGTGTATTATTTTCTAACAAGTGATCAAATTTTGTCCCAGAGAGTAAAACGAGAACATTTGTTTTCAAAGTAAAATGTCAAGATAAAAACCCATGGTATCTTGCCGTGTCTAATTTACGCTGTTTGCTTTTAAAATTTGTAGTAGTAACCACAGAAAAGCCTAGTATTGCAATTGCAATTGACAAGCTCAAATAGATTCGTCTTTGCGAAAACTAAATGAGCACCCGGGGTGGTACAGACTTGAGAGCTTGCGACAAAAGAGAATGAAGACTTGTCATTTTACAAGTGCCTTCCAGTTTCACGAATATTACATGATTGCTGTGGAGTGTCCAGATAATAAAAAAATGTAAATTTCCGTATCAGTCCACTTCTTTGAAGGAAGATTCTCCTGAAGTAACATTGTAGTGTTAAATTTTTAAAATCTAGGCGTTTTCTACTTAATCTAGACGTTATCTATAGTGTACAAAGAAAATTCTTTTGGGCCTGGTTTTAGTCTGCATTGGTATAGACTTTCGTGGTTTTAGTGTTTCTTTCGGTAGACTTGATGTCATGGATTGTCATTAACGTTTTACAAGCTGTTTAAATGAAACATCATTCAATACAGGAAATGCTTGACCATGTTTCAAAAATACTGAGAATAGTGCCTGTTGTTAAACTTCTGTCATTTTGAGGCACTTTGGGGCATTTAACCTCTCTGTCACAACTTCTTTTTTCTATGTTATTGCCACACCCAGTAGTGCTGCATCTTGCATGTCCAATGGGTTTTACCAAGAATGCTTCGTACCCATGTAACATGTTAAAACCTATAGCAAACTCTACTCGACTACCTTTGAAACTATTCCCCTTCATTCTCCATTTCTTGGGAACAAAATATATCTTCACGGGTTCTCTATTTCCAGGCCCCAAGTCAAGCGCAATCAAACCACAACTAGCCTTTCTGTTTGGCGGACATATAGTACCAATCCAGATTTCTAGGCGTTCTTTATCTTTCTCATCCAGTGACAAACCCTCATGACCTCCAAAACATCGCCTCCCAGGAATAAGGCGATCGATTGTCTGCACAGGAGGGCCAAGCCACTCAACTTGATAATCAGGATTTTGCGAATACTTTGAGTGTTCAAGTAGCATTTTCTTCAACACCTGCGATTTGCGAAGAAGTTCCACATTTCCAGGTTTTCCAAATGTGCCAAAACCTAAGAGACTTGATAGAACAAAGTAGTAAAACGTTGCTCTACTTCTGTCCATGGGTTGTTCTGTTTTGGAACATGTTCGTACCAGTTTTCCACATGCTTATATACTTTCTCGATGGAATACCTCTCAGGAAAGATGGGATGCCTTATGGCGCGAATCCATTCATTGTAGTCGTTGTTCAGGTCTTTGTCTGCCAAACCAGCCATTTGAAAATTTTTCTCATAGCAATCAACTATGAACTTTATCTCATGATCGTGTCTGCAGTTTCTCTAGACATCCATGAGAAGTTTTTGTATTGTATTTTGCTTTCAATTTAGCTATTTCACTTCGTCTAGCTCTTGATGTGTTTTTGTTCAGTTCATAAACCATGTGCCCTGGAGCACTTGGGCTCATTATATTCATGTACATTTCTTGAAGGGGTTGGCCTCCAACCTCCATGCTCGTTGCATCGCAACATGTTACACAGTTCATCAAAAAGTTCATCTAAAACAACGTAACAGTCGTTGACGAATTCTGCCACATTTCCGTCATTGTTCTTCACAAATGATTCCAAGTCATCGGTTCCACATTTTTCTTTAACAAGCCGACAATACGCTAGTCTTACCTGGATTTCACCTATAAACCCTAGGTAGTCCTTCATATCCTGGTGACATAACCTCCCTGTTTAGAGAAAAAGTGTTGACAAGCGCGCTGAACGTCGGGTAGTAGTGATTCGGCTATGGCTGGGAACTGATCTCGTTCTACAGCTATGACAGGTTTATCTGTGCTGCATTTTCCTGTATATTTAAATACCTTTTTAGAAAGCATATTTCCATACATATGGCATATATTTCGTAAGTCTAGCCTCTTTGTGAACGGGACTTCTTCTACGGATTGTTTTCCGTCTAAAACAGAGGAACTCATTTCATAAGCTTTCCTTAGGTTTTCTTCTGCCTTTTGTTCATCTTCGGGGCGACATATCATATAGAGTCGTCCTAAATGAGCTCGGAATTGTGCCTCTGAAGGAAACGACGCTACCAACTGCTGTAGGATATCAAAACGTTCTGAAAACGGAACATTTGAACTTGCGTCTTCCAAAATGTGAGAAAACTGTGGCTTGTTTGGTCCTTTCAGACGCTTCTCTTGTGTTTCATCTTCGAGAATATCTTTGTTCTCTCTTTTAATAAATGTGTTGATCAACATTTTCGATATAACCTCTGACGAATTTCCATCGTTAACCTCTCCAGCCTTTTCTATAAAACCTGGACAAAACGTACCCAGTAATTTTTTGCCTCATTACATAAATAAGGAGACACGGATCTTTCATCAGTGAAAGATCTCAGTAAGACCTGATCTAATATTTCCTTTGCAACGTAGTAGTGGCTGATCCGTACTGTGTACATTCTGGACTCATTCACCCCTCTCACAATAAATTCTTGCATTTCTTGTGGAAAGTCTTCTGTTTCGAGGATCCGTTTGTTTTCAGCTGAGGATAGTGTGTCAGTGAAGAAATGGCAAGGTATTGAAGTATGTCCGTAGAAATATACGAGTGACAAATATGCAAGCGATGTTTGCCATGGCAGAAGATCTCCATCGGTGTCGGACAGTTTTAAGTGTCCACTTACATACGGACTGAATACCTTGATATTCGTAACTATGGGCAGCAAGACCAAATTCGAAGATTGTCCTGTGTTTATCATTTTCAACGTCTTCAAGAAGCCGTTCCACGTTCCTCAGTCGCCTTTCATGCTCTGTTTTCTTATCCCAGTTTTAAACGTCAGAATTCCAGCTTCCCTTTTTGAAAGTCTGTCTTGCAGGAAGAAAACATCTTTTTGATGCTCATGATGATCTTATTTCAACGCTGCATCTTCTGACGTATAGCATCACAACACAAATTTTGATTCGGTCAGCAAGTCTCTGAAGGGAAACTATTCTGTGATCGTCTTCTCCATCTAGTAAAATTATAACCGGCATGTGTGTTCTATCACTAAGGCAACAAATCTTTTCCATGAGGTCCGTCACAGACGATCCAGAGTTTTGTTTCATTTGCACACAAGGTGCCCGCTCTTTCAGACTCCAAAGCACCCTTTGTGAAAGTGTTGTACCACCAGAACCCGGAGAATGTAGCAGCATGTTAATGGTCCCGGACATGGATTTATCCAAATAGTTTGATTTGATAAAATCAATTATAGATTTCATTATATCTCTCTCTACATCTGCATGGCCTTCACCAACCTGGTACCACCACGCCCATGGTAGAGTACCGCCTTTGTGAAAAATGTCTTCTTCTTCCTCAAGCTGCTCTAAGCTGTATTCAGTTCTTGTTGTATTATCCAAATAAAGAACCTCAAAATCTTCTTTCAGCCACTGTGCCTTTTCTTCCGAAATTGCTGGATCGTTTCTTTTGTTTTCCGTCGGGAGACGGTAAGTTGTTGATTCAGAAATAATTGGTTTAATAACTCTACCTATGACATTACACATTTCCTTTACCCCAAGTTCTGCAACCCTGACTTCTTTTTCTTCTTTCAAGACATTTAAATAGAGATCAGACGCATGGGATTTGGTTTCACCACCATCTACAATAACAACGGAGGAACTCATACGAGTGCACACTTTGTCAAGTGCGAAATGCATGCATTTGGCAGTGTTTGAATCAGGTGACCAAATGACTACAAAGGTAAAATGAGTTATACCTGCCTCAAACTGTTTCAGCTGTGAAAGCTTTTTGTAGATTTCTTCGTCTATTTCTTTCTTCCATTCACCTGGTTCTTCGGCTGTTCTCGTATCAGGCCTGTCTGCACATCCCATTAAGAAAATCCAATTTGTAATCTGCTCCGAGAACGAGCATGAATCTTTTATACTACATACATGTAAAGATCTCCTTTTGTTTAATGTGGATTCAATACGAGACAAAAGGCCCGTAGATCTACTCTCTGGGTCAAAATCTAACACGGCCGTCCACGGAACTAATGATAATGTATCAATATACTCGACACTATTTTGTTTACCAACAACTAAAATAAAATGCCCCCTACTGAAGTTACCTACACAGTCACGAAAGAAAGCAACCTGTTCTCTTTTCAGGTTCGTCACTGTTGATGCCTCAGATTCGTTTTTTGTAGTGTTTTTATTAGGGTGTATGTTAATTGTAACATTGCCTGCCGTGATGTTTTGCTTGACTACTCTTCCTGAAACAGCTTCCGCATATGTTTTGTTTTGACTAAAAGAGGTCGGGATATCACAATATTCGCCCGAGACTGTAGAAACTGGTAAAGAACTACATGCCCCTGCAAATGTGAAATGGATAAATGGAATTTCCATCGAAACGAAAAGTACGTCTTATTTCTATAAAATTTAGGTAACCTCTTTCATGCAGCCATACCAGTCCTGCTATTAAAGTAACAGATAGAGCAATTTAATACAGCAGAATTTATATAAAAAATATCATAAAACTGTATAGACTTACGGCATAATGATCTTCAAAGATGAATATAATATTAAAACTGTTTTACAATATTATTAACAGGCTGTGCAACTATAATTTGATATCCGCGATAACAATGAATAGCTACGTGCGTCCGAATGCCTGTTGGTGTAGCAAGAGGAGTCAAGCATCTAGGGGAAAAAGCACGTACTCCAATTTCCAAACAAATAACATTTTGTTGATTTCAAATAAATTAGAAACTGAAGTTTACGAAAACTGTTTTGGTGAAAATATTTAATATTGATATTTTCGTTGATAATTTTGTAAGAACGAAGTTTATCTACCTGTATTTTCACTTCTCTCCGACGTATCTCTTTCAAAACTTCTTCTGTCTTCTATAACGTTCACTTGTCCGATCTGAATGTTTTTGCCGGATATCTTTTGTGTAATTGCAGTCATGGAAACAGCTATAGTAAAACAATGTGTAACATTTAGCACCATATTTCTCTGTATGCTTGATATATATCAGAAGTATAATTCAAACACGTGAAATCCGTAAAGTCATAGTAGGAAAACGTAGCAAACAATTCATGTTATTTAAGTAGGTAAAACTACTTTTGAATTGAAACAATGTCCTTCAACCTTGACAAGACTGTGGCCTATTTGCGAGTACTCAAAACATTTAAGGGGGAAATAAAAATGAGTTTTACCCTGCTCTTGTGCTCTGGCACCTTGATTTAAGCCGTCCTCGGCTTTCGCATCACCTTCTGACAAAACTAAAAGTCAACAAAGAAAATTACATTGCATGGTTGATAAAATATGCAAAGTATTGAGTGTACTAGAAATGGAGAAATGTAATAAGTTTATGTGATTTAATTGCGCCATGTTCTGTTTTGTTATATTTTGTAAAACCAATTAAATCTGTGCGTTAGTATTTATTGCCATCGATGTTTTTGTTATATATTGACTGACAGTTTCACAACCTATTGCATTAACTGTTCAATATCTTTAATTACAGTTTTGATAAACATGTACATTTTTACGAGAGTTATCGAAGTTAATCGATAACGGTTTAAAAACGCAAAAGTGGCAAAATATTTATTTTAACAGTGTTATCCTATTTCAAAAAAAAATTTTGAGGCCCCTTTAGGGTCCCGTTTATTATCCCCTGTCATGGTTGAATATGGGTCGGGTGTTTCAAATTATTCAACAAAATATAAAATTGAATTCTTGTAAACTTTCAATAATTCATCACAAAAATAACTACAATGAAATAAAATTCAAACTGAATTATAAACGATGACTTTACGTAAGTTGTAATGACTAAACTAACCTTATTGTCTTTCTGTTGTTTTGCCGATGTAAAAATTAGTTGGTATTTTATGTACTAATGGCTATGCCTAAAAATAAACGACATCTCCTCGAAAAGTTTGATGAGCTGGTTGACGAATAACGTTATTGTTACGATGAAGCGAAGCAAATATTTTAGAAATAATTTCATTTAGCAGGCTACGAAATTGAAGCTTTCCGCGGAGGTGATGTTCCGGCAATTAAGTCAAACAGGACAAAAACAAGTGAATATTATTTCGATTCTTATAACTGACGGGAATTTATGTGCAGCTAACATAGCACCTACGACAATTTTTTCAGTTCGACGGTAACGTGTAAAAAGGCATAAATAGTGGCTGTTATAATGCACTCCCATATTTCCGCCACCGTTCAATATAGCATACAAAGCCATATTATACAAACTTATAGTAGGAATCAAAATACTCATTGACGGTTAATACTGAATTGCCTTGGCCTTTTTAAAGGAAAGCAAGGTGAATGTAAATAATTATAAGGCTTCACTGTCGCAAAATAATATTTAGGTTCTTAATCACAATTATTTCTCGCGACTGGTGTATTTGATACAGATATTACTTCTATTTTTATATTTTATTTTCTGCGCGGGAGTAAATTAGAAAAGCCGGAATAAGCTACTTGCATGCCCGAAGCTCCGCCTTCTAGTCCGGGTGCTTTAATCATATTAAAACACTCGAATTGACTATAGAAATATACCATAGGCATATAAGAATTAAAAGTCAATTATTAAGACAAAATTGAATTTTCTTTCAAATCTGGAAATGTAACGGGCGTCTTCTCAAGAGTATTAATATGACATACTGAATATAATGTGACCATATTGTGTTGAAAATCTGAGTTTAACAAAATAATTAACAAATAATATTTTGCCTTTTCAAAAACGAAAGTAGGTAACAGCTTTGTAATTTTCATGAAGTCTCATAGAAAGAGGCTGGAAATATAGTTGTACATGATACATGCCTATTTTCAATTATAGTTGAAAGAACGTGATTGCCAATGATGTGCAACGTATATCTCTAACTGTTTACTGCATGCTATAAAGCGAAAGTAGGACAAAAAGACCAGCCAGGTCAATCTTAGGAAATACAAAATCATTCACTGGTTTTTTTCTGCAAGCGGTATTTCAAACAGGGCAAAATACTCCACTGCTATTGTAAAGTTTTAGAAGCCAGTTTCAAACTGTATTTCCCTTTAACAGTTCCAGATTTACCAGAAAATTCAATTTGGTCTTAGTAATGGACCTGTCTAGCCATGTCAAAAGTTAATTCGAAATTAAGTACATATAATAAATGAATATATGTTAAATTCAACATTTATCTAATGCTGTGAGGTTGTACATCATCATATATGAACAACCTCTAGTTATTAGACCAAATGTCGAAATCAACAAATTCAGTTATTATAGTACTTAATTCTAATTAACTTTTGCCCAGGGTACAACTTTTAGAGGGGATTGCCCTAAACAGGACCTTGCGGTATGAAAATTAGAAAATGCAATGCAAAATCTTATTTCGAATTGGCGGAGATGTAAGTCATATAATTTAACTTTGATTAATCTATGTAACCATAGGTATAGTAATAATAACAAATTTCAACAGTGACCCAGTTAGAACATATATTTATTGATTATGTACCAGCGTATTTTCTATAATAAACTTACAGAAAACAAAACTGTCAATTGTACAAATATGTGAATTAACGACCAAACATTAATTGGATATGATTTGAGAGTAAACACTTTTTAAGAGTCAGTTTCTATTTTGAACTTGAAATATCTTTTTTGACCTATTTAATAAATCAACCTTATATAGTTTGTCGTGGAACTGCATTTAAAACACAAGCAGGTTCACACGTCTTCCACAAAGTTTAGATGATAAAAAACGCCGATACAGACTTACCTTTCACATTTTGTAGTTGTGATATTCGACAGGAGAAAGTACAAACATAACAATTGTGTCAACACTTTTCCTATTTTCGTTTTAACTGTTTTCGGAAAATACCAAATGATCTAGTTTCGTTCTTTCGATTTGTTAGCGAAAACAATAGTCAGTTTTATTGATCGGTTATTTATGGCGTGACAAACGTTGCAATATTGCAAAATATATTTATTCAATAAAACATATATGGACTAAAAAAGAAAAAAAGTTGTTCTATAATTGTAACATGTTCATTCAATAATTTTTTTATACGCTTAAACGAAAAATATGTTCCATAGCATGCTATATTTTAAACACCGTAGATAATTGCTGTATTTTGGAACAGTAGTGCAAGATAGACCGAGGTCAAGGTCCAGCATTCGGTAAAACCATGTTACAAAAAAAACCTAAAACACAGAACAGCCAGCTGGTGTGAATGTCAACTGTTGAGCTTTTAACAGTGTACAACCTCCGGCGTTGACAGCAGTTCCGGTGTTGGCAGCAGCTCCAAATTCAAGCGCGCGTTTTTACGCAGGGTAGATATTTGTGAATGTTGTTGCCTTTTGTGTTGTCTTTCTAAGTAACGGCCAGTATATATTGTTTCAGCATATATCAAAATATCAGCACGTGAATTTATGTCTTAACAGGCACCGCTAATGAAGAGAAAATCCTCGGTAAATACGAAAGTTTTGCTGAAAATCGAGTGTTTTCGCATTCAACATTAATTATAAGTGTTGATATTCTAACATTTTGAGATTTTCTACTCATTGGCGGTGCCTGTTTAGACATAAATTCACATGTTGGTGGTTATGTTTTTGGATGGGTTGATATGGATGGAAAAGTATTTCTACACACATCAACATCTAGGCACTATTTAACATCCTTAATGTTTGTTTGTTTCTTTCTTTTTCCTGTCGTCACTTTATAGATATAGATGTCCTGTAGAACCATGATTTTCAACTTTATTGCACAGTAACACTAACAAATCAGTGTCTTCATCAACAACCACAGTGTTATTGACTTGAAATATATCACAGCTGCCATAACTATATTAAAATCTGCATTCGCCTCAGCTTTTTGTGACATCGGCTCATGCATCCTCCATTTTCATTGCCACATGTCTCTGAAGTTCTGCTTATTTGCTATATTCAGTAGGAAGTTCTTTTTTTTGAGTTCATAAGTAAGTCTTCTTGTACACTGACATCTGCATCAACGCGTTCCCCGGTTAATCTTTTATGCGTGTTATTCTTCGTTGATGGTCCAGCTTTGTAGCCTTCAAATACAACACAACGTGGTTGATTGGGTAGTTATCTGTTACATACTTCACATACATTGCAGATAGCTCATTGTAGGTTCTGCCTCATGGTCAATTCAGCGTTTGGATGAGCCATCCTCCGTCAAAAACAAATTTTGTTTTAAATGGGTAAAATCTACTGTCATCATTCAGTATTGATTTGGTTAAGTCCTGTGCTAGTACTGATCTATTGGCTTGTCGTAAATGCAAACGCTTTTGAAATTCCAATATAAACATATAGTGTAGCAGTGCCGTAAAACCAAGTAGTTCACCAACCGTTTCAATGGATTTGTGCAAATTCCTACCAAGATTTATTCTTATATAGTTAATGCTAGCCATAAGTGTTACATTTTAGAATATATCATTTTTGAATCTTTTATTTTTTCAACGGTAATTGAGAGCGAGAAGCTTTAATGGTTTGCTATCCACAAGAAATGCAAACATGTTTTGAACATCAACATTATGTCTTCA